>CM071937.1:24801832-25401832 GCA_016081115.2 Rehmannia glutinosa | reverse complement strand
TGCCCCATGTCCCTGTGATACCGACAATATAGGTTGGAACGTGCTCGCGAAGGATTGTTCTTCAATGGTTTTGGGGGATCAATGGACCCCTTCTTTTGGGCAGCTATCAGAACCTCCGGTATTGGAGCGTTGAGAGGCGTATAGCATGGCCCATGATCCTTCCTCAAGCCCTTCAGTGTTTGGTTCATATCTTCTTCCCTGAACTTGTGCTTAGTGCCGGAGCTTAGACTTGGTGGACTCATCCTCTCGGATATGCTTCTTCGCTCAGCTCAATAGCTTCTCCATGTTGGATGGAGGCTTCCCAGCAAGAGACTCCTTTAGAAGCCCTTGGCATAGATTTTGATGTAATACCCCGGCCAAGGTCTCATGCTGGATGTTCGCCACTTCATTAATGGCTTCCACAAACCGCTTCATGAATTCTCGCAGTGTTTCTCCTTCCTTCTGCTTACCTGAAAAAGGTGAGTGATAGTCTTGGGACACTTTCTATTGATGGAGAACTACTGCATAAAGGCTTCGGTGAGCTTATCCATCCCGGAGATCAATCCCACTGGGAGCTGATTGAACCACATCAGTGCCCGCTTGGTCGGAGTAGGTGGAACACCTTGCAGTAGGAGGCATCCATCATGTCATATAGATCTGCATTCGCGTAGAATTTGTCCAAATGTTCATGTAGGTCTCTAGTTCCATCATACTCCGAGAGGTTGGAGGTCTTGATTCCTGATGACAATGGTTCAGATAAAATCACAGGTGCCAAGGACTCCTTTTCATTAATGTCATGGCCCACGAGTTGGCTAGGATAGGTTGCACTACTTGATATTCTTCAACTTGTGACGGCTCTTCACGATTCTAATTTTCACTGGATCTTCCTCTCTCCCATCCTGATCGTCCCTATTAGGGTCTTCAGTGGCGGATGGAGCCTGCTTTGTGGTCTTCCCGGCAAAGATCTGCTGAGCTTGATGCCTTTAAATATTCCGAGCAGCTTCATCCAGCAGAGCCTGGAAGGTTTCCCGGGACAAACGAATTTCTTCAGTAGGCGGAGACCTCTCCCCCCCAGGAGGAGGAGATGGTGCCCCTTTTGCAAATGGAGGAGGGGGTGGCACTCCTCTAGGAGATGGAGCGTTGGCGCCCCATCTTCCAGGCGGTCGTTCTTTTTGCTGGTCTCCGGTACCTCAGCCTGCAACTTGAGATCCGACAACACCATTAGGCAATTAATATTAAATAAATATATATAAAATGAATTATATATTTAAATAATAAAATACCATTTTTATCTCCAACAATTTCATTTCCAATCCCTCCAACCACTCCTCCCCAACTTATAAAAAAAAGGAAAAATAGAGGAGGAGGCTGGAGATGGGAAATTCTAAGATTTAGGGTAATTATACAAAAAGAACCCATAGAAGTTTCAAACTTATAGAAATTCTTTTGAGCTTTGATTTCATCTTACGTTTTGCCCCAATAGATAGTTGCCCTGACAGAATTTGCTGATGATACGTGTAAAATATACGTGTGTTTAGGGGCTATTTTGATACATATCCGATGCATTTGCATATATATTTAGTGTGTTTTAGTTGGTTTCCTTTGATGGGCGTGATACTGCGTATTCTTGTGAATTTTATAGGAAACAGCGCTTAATTTGCAAAGATATCTATAGGACGACCCGAACAAGAATGCCAAATGCAAAGAGATGATCAAATACGTGAAGAAAACGACGAAAAACAAGAAACACGGTCTGCCCGTGTACTATTACATGGTCGTGTATCTTGCTTCCGTGTGATTTTACACGCCCATGTAACTTGTTCGAGGAAAGAATTTTATAGACGGAATATACAACCCAACCGTGTATTAATACATGGTCGTGTGTGTTGATTCAGAGAAAAGCAGAGACAAAAACACATTACATGGCCAGACCGTGTAAAAGTACACGGTCGTGGACTTTGTTCTTCGGCTGATTTTGTTTCCTAATTTCATCGGGACTCTACCAGGGATCTCTCAAAGCATCTATAAAAGGAAGACCAAACCCTAAAGCTGGCTACGAAACTTGGAGCACACAATTTTACATACTTCTGAGAGGATAACACAATTCAAAGAAGAACGGCACAAGACCTTTCGCATCTACGAAAGCACAAGAGTTCAAGACTTTGAAGAAGGATCCAACCTGACAAGAAGGGTTCTATCCTCTTAGTTTAGATCTCTTGTTTGTACTTTATTCGATGTCAAACTATTTGATTTCAAGTTTGTCTATGAATTTGTTGTCAAATATGTTAGGCTAATCTTTCTGATGATCCTAGGGTATAATCAAAATTGTGGATTCATGTTATTTATAATTTGATTGTTTTTCTTAATTAGTTTCTTCTTGTGTTCTATTTATGAATTTGAGTGCTTGTTTTGTGTAAGATTATCTGATCAATGATTTGCATGTCATATTTGTTAGTTCATAATTTGGGAGATGAGTTATAACTTACAAAAAATGAGTTCATAAAATAAACGGGGATTGAGTCGGTAGACCTATAACTGTTGTGGGGAGTACTTCAATTCTAAGATCTTTTGGGAGTTGATATTAATTGTTGAGTAGGGATACTAGCAATTGTATTAATCATCTGTTTATGTGCTACTCGGGACATGGAATAATCTACTTTAGGAATTGAACCCATAGATACACAGAAATTGGTTTTAATGAAATATTAATTGGAATTAATATTGAAGAAGCATGTTGAGATTATGTTCCTAGGACTCCTTTCGTATTTGTTGAAAACTTGTGGAATTCGAGTCTTTAATAATTTTACATATATTATTCGATAATTTAGGATTAGTTTAGAATAACAAATTTTTGATTTTCGACCGCTTCAATAAAATTAAAATACGATATTTACTGTACTCTACGTATTTTGTATTCAATCCCTTAGGAATTGTTCGCTGCTATCTGCTAGCCAAAGTGTACACTTTCAGTTCATTAAAAAGATTTTCACGATCAAGTTTTGGCGCTGTTATCGGGGATTGAATGATTCTACATAGATATAGTAATAAGTAGTTCAATCTTAATTGAATCAATTTTTTTTTTGTTTTTGTTTTCATTTTGACATTGTTTCTGTTGAATGTTGGTAGTGCATGATCACACGTTCCAGACCTATCGATACCCATTGACTTAGAGATCAAAAAGATAGCAAAACGGTTAAGTAAAAGATCGAAAATGATGGCGGAGGGGAACAATATGGACGGTGTGAACAACAAAAATAACAAGGAGCACCCACCAGTGGCGAATAGGCAGAACTAGATAGAGAAAAGACTCGTGAGAAGGGCAGTTAGAGATTATTTACAGCCGGACGTTAATCAAAGGTATGGGGGTGTGGCACGTCTGTCGATTAACACAAATAATTTTGAACTAAAACCTGTGTTGATCCAGTTGGTGTCACAAAATCAGTTTGGGGGGAGAGCTGTAGAGGATTCGAATGCGCATCTGGTGCAATTTTTAGAAATATGTGATATTGTAAAGATGAATAGTGTTTCTGAGGATATCATTCGATGCCGTCTTTTCGCATTCTCTCTGAACGATAAGGCTAAGGGATGGTTATCTTCTTTGACACCACCCGCAATAGATTGGGTTGAGCTGAGTCAGAGATTTCTGGCTAAGTACTTTCCCCCGAGTAAGATACTGCAGTTAAAAAGTGAAATCGTGAAGTTTAGGTTGTTAGATGGAGAGCCGTTATATGAGGCATGGGACAAATTTAGAGAGTTGTTGAGAAAGTGTCCTCTACACGGATGTCCCGATTACCAACAGGTACAATATTTCTATAATGGTTTAAGTGGAAACACGAGAACTATTACAGATGTTGCATCTATGGGTGCTCTATTAGGGAAATATCGCGATGTGGCACTAGAATTACTTGAGGAGATGGCAAATAATAGTTACCAGTGGTCATCTGAGAGATCCAATGTCAGACGTGTGGCGGAGGTCCAGAATGAGGATAAGGTTGACATGCTCACTGAGCAAGTGTACGTGCTTAGTATGAAACTGAATGCGATCCAAAAGCCGACTATGAGAGATCACACGGTTGTTGAGGAAGAGGCAAACTTTGTGGGGCAAAGGAACTTCAACAACAACTATCGAAACAATCAGACACCCACACATTATCATTCGGGGCTGCGAAACCATGAGAAATTTTCATATGCCAATAATAGAAAAGTTTTGCAGCCACCTCCGGGTTTTAATGTTGGAAATCAAGGCAGAGTGAAGTCAAATAAAAATAAAGTGTATGTAGAGGAGATGTTAACCTCGTTCATCGGAGAGACAAGGAATAGATTGAATAAAGACGAGGCTAATATAAACAGGATTGAGGAACAAGTTGTTCAACTAAACACGAACGTCAACACAAGGTTGAAGTCTTTGGAGACGCCGGTGGCCCAAATCGCTACACCAGTGGGAGGCCAACATCAAAAGAGCAAATTCCCGAGCGACACGAAACTTAACCCGCGAGAATAACACAATGTCATTCATTTGAGGAGTGGTACAGAATATGAGGCCCCAGAGACAACAACCGGAATAGTTTAGAAGAAGCAGTAAGAGAATCAGGCATCTGGCTGAAGACGTAAAACTTAGCGCTTTCGGGAGGCAACCCAAATTTTTAATCGCCTTTGCTCAATTTGATTTTGATTTATACTAACCTAATTTTTAGTTTTGGTTATTTTTGTGAGTTATTGTGTAGGAGGCGTCACGACAAACTCCAAGTTTTATGTGTTGGGAAATTTATTTTATAGATTTTGATGAATGCCATGTAAAACTTAAACTAGAAAGTTGGCACCCCATTTTCCTTGTAATTTTCATTGTAATAGATAGGGTTTGAAAAGTTGAGTCAAGTCAGCTATGCATGGAAATACAAGAAGTCAACAGAAGACTGAAGTGAAGACTCCGATGTGAAACAACTGAGTATGGCCAAGGAGGAAGATCAAGAACTTGACTGAAGATGTATCAGCTGAGGAACAGCTGTGTGAAGTGTCAGTCAAAGTCAACTCAAGGAGCCAAGTCTCAAGTTGAAAGTGACAGTTGAGTCTTCAAATGATTGGAGCGGACTCAAATCACCTGGGAAATAGGCGGCGGCAAGAGAGTTAATCGAAATGAATCCGTTGCCGCACGTCAAGAACATTACTTAAATAAGTAAACTTCCATGCTGCCAGGTCTTAAAGTGCTCATCCCAGAAGCGTGCAAAAGGAATAAACCAATGGGAAGCACTACACCTTCATTTAATACGGGAAAGGTCTATATCTCAAGATTGAAGACCAAGAAAAGACAAGCCAACGAACACAATTGTCTTTTTAAAATCAGTCTATCTCTTCAACGGGCAGATTTTTGAAAGTTCACTATAAAAGGCTGAGGAAACTCATTGAAAAAATATTACCTTGCACACCTGAATAATCAAGCATTATTCAAGCTGTTAACCTGCAAATATTCTCAAAGATATTCAAGAAAATCCTCAAGCCTGAAACTCGAAGGAAATCGATCCAACACAAAGCTGTGAAGAAAAGACAACTTCAAACTGTTGAAGAGGAAACTTTTAAAGAATCAAAAGGAGTCTACTTTCCAAGGAGAATTGTAGGAAGGTTCAAGGTCGAACCAATATCAAGTTATTGGAGGGCTTCGTGATCAAATCCAAGAGCTTGAGAAAGTGAGTGAAGTAGCAAGGCAGCTGCACTGTGAAGAAGGTGAGTCGAATGAGAAGCCAGCTGTGTGACCAAGGTTGTCTCTAGACTGTTCACCACTCTGTAAACTGATCTGTTACTTAGTGGATTCCTCCAGGAGTTGGAGAAGAGAGGATTAGAAGAATTACCCCATCTTCGAACCTCTATAAAAATTAACTGTCATTTATTTTTCAGCACATTTACATTTCTGCATACTTACCTTATATCTGCTGATAAACTTATTAGCTATCCAAACTGATTAATAACCAGGAGCTAAAATCAAGTGTTAAAACAAGTTTAAAACAAATCAAAGGGTGTTAAGTCTTCCGCTGATAAAACCAACACAACCAAGTTAAGGTTCAGGTTAAACAGCTGAGTTATTTTATCAACAGCTCTATCGAATCTGTTGAGTGGCTAACTCTGCTGAATAACCAACTTAGTTGTCCCTCAAGGACTCAGCTATTTGTGTTAACTCTGTAATATTTAAAAGGACTAAAATCGAAAAGTTGGTAAAGTTTATTCAACCCCTCCCTTTCTAAACCTTACTCACACCCTTTGGGAACTACATTATGAATAGAAAAAGAAGGGAGAATCGAAAACACAAAATACACGTCTGTGTATTATGAGATTATTTGAGGTTTACTTCCGTTTTAGTGAAAAGATTTTCACGATCAGCTGACGTCATAAAATATTTTACAGTTACATACCTAAATTTTCTAAATATTACAAATAGCTTCAACTTTCGGCTGACTATTTGTAATATTTTTAAAAGTTAAGAGACGTAATTGTAAAATATAAGATGAAAAATTGGGGTATTTGTAATAATAGAAAAGTTGAGGAATATTGTAACTATAAAATACTTGATGACGTTACAATCCTGACAGTTCAACTAACGGTTGGGGTAAAAATTTAAGACGGAATTAGACCTCAATGAAAATTCTAAAATTTTGAAATTTCTCAGGGTTATTTTGTAATTACTTCAAACTTCAGTGTTTTGTGTAATTACCCCTAAATGAAATGAATTTTATACAGGTTTTAGTATGGCATGAGAGCAGGGAAAAAAATTGTTTGTTGGTGTTTACGTCAGTAGAGTCTAAATACAGTATCTGAACGTCCTAGGTTGCTCTCTGCTCCTTAGCACCGTGTCCTCCTCGTCTCGTCTATCTCGGGCTTTCCAGAGATAGATCCCGCCTTCTCCTCCAGCATTTATCTTCTCTCCCCCCTTCCCTATTCCCGTCGCATCCTCCCCATTGCTAACGTTTGTTGGTTTTGTAGGTCTCCCTTCCAAGATTGGCCCCGATTTTGCTGTCATACAGGAGTGCCCCCTGGTTCTAGCCTGTCTTCTCTTCCCATGCCAGACAACATCTCATCTCTCTGCTCGAAGCTCTCCCTCAATGACGATGAAAAGATCCAAATTTCTGCTGAATCACTGGATCTTGAAAGCCTGGATGAATCTCTATCATTGGTGGGCAGAGTACTTGCCAACAGGGTTATTAACTTTGATTCCATCGCCGGCCTGTACAAAAGGCTATGGAATCCCGACATGGGTTAATTTGCAAACCATTGGCCGAGAACACCGTACTCTTCCAATTTCGAAACCTCGTCGACAGACAAAAAGTCATCAATGGATCCCCATGGCTATTTGATAAATTCTTGCTCGCTCTCTCAGACATGGATGTCTCTCAAATCGGAACCAAACTCGATATCTCCTCATGTCCTTTTTGGGTCCAACTACACGATGTACCAATTGGCCTTATGAAAAAGTCATTCGCTACTGGCAGGAAACATAATTGGCAAATTTATAACAGTTGATACGGACTCAGATGGTCTCTCAATAGGATTTCTCCGTATACACGTGGATCTAAACATTTCCAAACCTCCGAGGCGTGCTCTCAAATCCTCCTTCAGAGGAGCTGACCTTACATTTCCAGTAAAATACGAGGGATTACCTAACTTCTGCTATTACTGTGGTATCATCTGTTACGGGGAGCGTGACAGCGATTCCCATATCCTCAATCCTTCATCTAGCTCTCCTTCCTCCTACGGACCATGGCTCCGAGCTTCTATGCCAGGCAGTCCTTTCTCGCAAGCACCGCAGCACCACCATGTAAGTCCAAGCGGCTACGATAATCTAGAGGGGGGTGAATAGATTATCTCCATCTTTTTGATTTCGCCCTCTTTTTTGAAACGAATGCTCAAAGATAATAAAAGAGGTGCGGAATGTAAACAACACATGTCGATTTATAGAGGTTCAACCCACCTAGGGCCTAATCCTCTACCACCCCAGTATATCCGGGATGGATTTCAAAAAGAAAAAAGATTTTATTAATTTACCAAAAATTAATACAACACCAACTTACAACAACACCTTGAAGAGCACCACACTCTTCTTCAACACCACCTTTGAGATTGCCACAATCTCACTTGAAGATTACCACAATCTCCAATGGTACCTTGTGAAGATTACCATAATCTTCAACCTTGAAGAATACCAAATTCTTCAACACCTCAACAAGAAGATTATCACAATCTTCTTACACCTAACACCTAGATCATCCAAGTGTGTTCTTACGACAAGAACACTCACAAGGATATCTTGTGTTGAATGATAACCCAAAATCAAGATTACAACTCAATAATGAATATTACAATTTGAGTGCAAAGTGTAATCAAGAATAGCCTAGACCACAAAGATGTGAAAGTGATAAGCTAGGCAAATTTACAACAAGAATAATAACAATGAAAGACCAAGTGTTTGCTTGAGTATATCTTGTTGTGTTGTGTTGTTCTCTCTCTTATAATGTTGCTTCAATTCTTCCTCTATTTATAGAAGATGTCTTGTACATGATAGGCTCCTCTAGGAGACTTGAATTTTGAAAAAACTACCAAGATAATTGAAGAAAAGAGCTGTTAGAAATCAACCCCTCAAATTAAGGAAAAGTTGTCTACAAACTCAACGGATAGTTTGTTGTCAAAAGAGAGGTTCGACCGGTTGCAGAGAGATAAGTTGAAATTGAATTCTCTCAAATTTACACAGGGGACCGGGGGGTGCGACCGGTGCCCTATGTGTGACCGGTTGGAGGGAACAATTTTGATAAACAAGATGAGTCCTGTTTCTACAGGGGTTCGCCAGTGCCGGTCGCCCAGGGCCGAAGGTCGCCTCCGAGGGCTGACCGGTCACCCTCCCTATTTTCCAAACCGTCTTCTCGTTTCAATACTCAACTCGGTATGGGTTGCCCTAAGACGACCGGTCGAGCAAAACAAATGTGTTGTCCAATTTTTTATCGAAAATAAACTCCAAGAAATACTCAAAAAATAGTAAAAGTATTTTAAACCGATCGAGTATTAGGATAACATTCGGGACATTGTTTTGATGTAAAAACACATTGACATAAAATCATTAAAGCGTTGTCCAATTTAGTCGAAAATAAACTTGAAGAAATACTCCGGAAATATTAAATTCATTTTAAATCATTTAGGAGTATTTGGACAACCTTTAAAAACATTGTTTTGGTGTAAAAACAACATCATCAAAATCATGATAAAACCATTTATCAAACAATCTCCCCTTTTTGATGATTACAAACCAAAACAATTCAACAAGGCCGATTTTAAAAACAAAACAATTTTGAGAGGCTATTTTGAAAACAAAACAAGTTTTCCGGTCAAAAATAAATATCCGTTGAGAGCGACAACATTCCGCACAATATAAACACAAGGATGGGAGTAGAGATATTCAAACACATATAGCAAATGCTCCCCTATCAACATGCACAACAAGAGTAATATAAAAGCAACTTCAACATAAGCTAAAATCTTAGCTTTTCGATATTGAGCTTAAGTATCAAAACTTAAAAGCTCCCCCTTTCAAAAGAGACATCATTAGAAACGTATATGAGTCCATACTACAACCAATGGACTAAGAAACATATACAACCATAATACACCAAGAGTGGACAAAACAATGATCCAACTTGTGGCTTTCAATAGCCACAACTTATATCTTCTTTTCATTGAGCTTATCTTTAGCTTCTTTGAGGTAACGAGCTTATGCCACAACTTATACTTCTTTTCATTGAGCTTATCTTTAGCTTCTTTGAGCTAACGAGCTTATAACCTGTTTCTCCACCTTTGGAATCATCAAAAAGAATGTTAGCACGATAAATACATCATATATTCATATCAAAGTGCGCAACTAAACCGATGTATCGAGCTATTTGAACATTGAAGCTTATAAACCAAATATGAGGGAAAAGTAGAATCATACGACTTGTAGAAGCGAATGAAAACTCATTTGATAAGCAAAACATGATCTCTATAAAAATATAAGACTTTTGAAATCGAGAGAATCGTGTAGGTGATGAATTTTTCATTGAAACATTTTATCGAACACTTGGCGGGCGTCAAAAATTGAAAAAGATATATATAGCCCTTGTAAATAAAATCAAGACAAGTTTTTCATCACCAAATGCAATTTAATAAATATCATCCATCAACAATCAATAAGCTCATCACATACATATATAATTTGCATCAAGAAATAGACATTTAAACCAAGTTCTCAAGGGTTCAACCCAATTGAGCTAAAGAGAGTGAAATTCTTACCATTTGACGGTAAAGATGAGCAACGATGATGATAATCGAGCTAGACAATCCCCAAAATATGAATTTTATGCAACAAAACACATTTGAAGTGAATTGTTTGTGAAAATGTCAAAGGGGTCGAAATAGAGTTGAAAGGGCCAAAATGCCAAAGTCCGGAAAGCAAAAGCAGTTTTAACCAAAAATCTCCAAGAATTCCGAGCTGGTGGGCGACGGCCGGCCGTCGGCCCGCCGGGCACAAAAGAACTTTTTCTTTTTGAAATCCGAAATTTGATCCAAAATCCAATTTTTTTCGCCCCTAAGTTTTAAAACGTGCAAAATGCAAACGTAGACCTTATTCAATATATATTATGTCATAATTAAGCTCGAAATGAGGTAAAATACTCAGCGGTTAACGGTTAAAAAGTTCACGAGTTATCCTTGAGACGGAATTAAACACATCTCAAGTTTTTGTTAAAAACTCAAGCGCCTTTTTTTTAAAAAAAAAATATTGAATCTCAATAGTTTGATTATGATGAACTATATTTTGAATACGGAAAACCGTATAATAAATATCGGACTTGTAATCCCGAAAAATAAGAACGTTTTAAAGCTTTGGATACAACCAGACATAAGAAGAAGTGCCTTTCAAATATTTGAAAATTTCTTTTAACGGCACTTTAATGAGATTCGTTGGGATATAGACATAAGGCATATGGAGTGTCGAGTCTATAGGAATAATACAAGAAAACATACCTCGAATTTATTTGTCAACCGACATGCCTTTCTCAACCTTTGTCAATCTCTTCATTGGTAGTCATAGAGGTTGAGATGATTCTTCCTTCTTCAATGCCTAACTCCTTCAAGAGTTCTTTTGAAATATAACCATCTACTTGGCATTGAATAATTTGAAGTCAAGCAAGAAATTGAGCTCCCCCATCATGCTCTTTTCAAGTACACCTTGCATCAACTTGGAAAAATATCTGGCACAAATATTCATTAGTAGTACCAAAAATATTCTCATAAATATGCACAAGTAAACAATCTTGCACTTTTTCAAAAACAAAGAGAGTAGTATCAACTTTACCTCTTGTAAAATCATTTAGCAAAAATAGCTAAGTCTATCATACCATACATGGGGTGCTTGTTTTAAACCATACAAGGCCTTTTATAAAAATCATTTGGCCTAGAAAAATTTAAAGCCCTGGGAGGTAGTTTTACATAGACTTCTTTGAATAAAACCATTGAGAAAATTGGATTTAACATCCATTTGGTAAAGCTTGAAATTTTCTTAAAACAAGAATGGGCAACTAAAATGCAAATAGCTACTAAATGTGCTATGAGTGCAAATGTTACATCAAAATCAATTACCTTCTTCTTGAAAATATCTTCGAGCTACTAACCTCGCCTTAGTTCGACCAATGTTGCCTTGATCATCGAGTTTGTTCGGGAATACCCTTTTTGTCTACTTCATTACTATCATCATAGGGCGTCCAATTGGTCTAAGGTGTTCACAATAGAATATTTACATCCAAATATTTTGAGGTAACTAATATTTGGAGTACTTCATTTCTCATCTACACAACTTAACAAACTCATTAACGGCATCGCTTATATACGCAAAAAAAAAATAGCCCAAGTGTAAAAACATGCCTTAATCATCAATCACAAAATATCTTCCATAAAAGCATAGTAGAAATAGACACTATATATATAGACCATGAAGCAAGAAACACATACTATGCATTTAGAAGATCATCAAGAGTCTAATAAATCATGCAAGTTCAAATAAGCTTAAGAAAGCTACAAAAGGTCTCTTTTGAAATTTGAAAATCCAATAGCATATAATTGAGACCTCTTTTAAAAGAAGTATTTGGGCAAGAGTTGACAAAGCAAATATGTGCAATCAAATATCGAATAGTGCCTTACAAAGAGTCTAAAAATCCTCTTAATGGCACTTGTATGAAATACTATGAAAAACAAGCACATAGGCACATGGCAATACATATATCGAGTCTATAAGAGTAAGAATAACACAAGTAAACGTACCTCGATAATTAATGCCTTTCTTGACAAATAATGACATAAATGGTCATTTGTGAAGATATGTAAATCCTACACAATTCTTAAAACAAATCTAGCACAAGTCATAATGATAAAAGTGTAGGCTAAGAGATATCACAAGTAAACTCATGCCATAAAAATCCATAAGAGATGATAACACACTTTAGTCTACAAAAATGCACAAGAGTTTTAAAAACATCATATAAGGTCTTCTTTTTCAAAAATATTTTAAAAGCACAAATATATATTGAAGACCTTAATTAAAAAATAAATACTTAAAAACTCATTTTTCAATTAAGACACAAATAGAAGCATGCATAATAACAAAATAAAATGTATATTTAACTGGGGAGATATGGGTTACCAATTACGCCATTTCCATGGGTTGTGCCGTTCCCATTGTTGATGGTATCTTCCCTTTTGAAAATCTTCTTGTTGATGATAGTTTCTCCAATTGCTCCAATTCCAAGCATTGTGGTCTTCCCATTTTTGAAAGTGTCTTTCTCTTGGAAAATCATCTTGTTGATGATGTTTTTGCCATTTCCAATGATTGTGTTCTTCCCATTTTTGATTATATCCTCTTCTTGGAAATTGGCTTTGTTGAAAATGTTTTCTCCTTTGATCAAATGAATTGGTCATTTGATGTCTTCTTGGCGGTATGAATTTTCTCCAATTATTATTTCGCCGGGTACCTATCAAGAAATTATTTTGTGGTACCCTCAAGTGTTTGGGTCCTTTGGGATTAGTCTTGAGACTTTTAGGTCTCCAACAACAATTAGAGCTATTTCTAGCTCGACAAGTATTAACCGTATGACCCTTTTTACCGTAATAAAAGCAAGTAATAATTCTAGGAGCATAATGACCAATATACATAGGGACTTGATTATTTTTCATATGATTAACAACATTAGGCTTATGATCAAGTCTTTTATCACAGTTAGGAACATCAACAATATTGGTCTTTTTATTGGTACTCAAGTTGTATTTTAATAAATCATTTTTCATGCAATTCAAATCTTCAACAAGAGTACTATTTTCTTTCTCAAGGTTTCTCACCTTATCAAGTGTGGTGGTGTGAGCACATGATAGTGATTCATAGGAAGTAAATAAACTATCCTTATCATTCTTCAAAACAATGAATTCCTTTTTCAAATTTTTGTATTTAACAAGTAAGCCTTGGAATTCATTTTGTGGTTCATCAAAATCATTTTGCAAATCACTATAATCATTTTGAATGACAATATCATAGGAAGTAGAGGGTTTAAGACATACCTCGTTTTCTTCTTCGATGCCCATAAAACAATATTCAACTTCTTCATAGTTGAAAGTTGTAAGAGGCTTGTTCCTTAGATTTGAACTTGTATCCCTTTGAGAAGTAGATGCTTTTGTTTGACTCCTTTCATTTGCAAATACTCCATAGATGGCTTCTAATTTTTGCCATACTTCATGTGCCGATCGAATTCCTACAATATGTTCATATTCCAAATTAGTAAATGAACAATACAAAATATTGAGAGCTTTACCGTTTAAGGAGATGATTTTCTTCTCTTCATCATTGAGCTCTTTGAAGCCTTTGGAGGTGTGTGGTGTATCTTTCATCGGAATGGATTCTCCATTTATGACGGTGTTCCAAATGTCGAACCCGCAACCTTGTAAATAGCATTTCATTCTTTCTTTCAAAAAAATAAATTTTTTGGAATCAAATAGTGGTGGCTTGGTGGTGGGGGTGCCGGTAGGATGAGCTTCGTTCGTAGCTTGACGATCGTTTCTCTTCACTCGCGATGTGAAACGAGCTTGCCAAAGAGTTTGGCTTTGATACCACTTGTAAGTCCAAGCAGCTACGATAATCTAGAGGGGGGTGAATAGATTATCTCCATCTTTTCGATTTCGCACTCTTTTTTGAAACGAATACTCAAAGACAATAAAAAAGGTGCGGAATGTAAACAACACACGTCGATTTATAGAGGCTCAACCCACCTAGGGCCTAATCCTCTACCACCCCAGTATATCCGGGATGGATTTCAAAAAGAAAAAATATTTTATTAATTTACCAAAAATTAATACAACACCAACTTACAACAACACCACCAAACTCTTCTTCAACACCACCTTTGAGATTGCCACAATCTCACTTGAAGATTACCACAATCTCCAATGGTACCTTGTGAAGATTACAACAATCTTCAAACTTGAAGAATACCAAATTCTTCAATACCTCAACAAGAAGATTACCACAATCTTCTTACACCTAACACCTAGATCATCCAAGTGTGTTCTTACTACAAGAACACTCACAAGGATATCTTGTGTTGAATGATAACCCAAAATCAAGATTACAACTCAATAATGAATATTACAATTTGAGTGCAAAGTGTAATCAAGAATAGCCTAGACCTCAAAGATGTGAAAGTGATAAGCTAGGCAAATTTACAACAAGAATAATAACAATGAAAGACCAAGTGTTTGCTTGAGTATATCTTGTTGTGTTGTGTTGTTCTCTCTCTTATAATGTTGCTTCAATTCTTCCTCTATTTATAGAAGATGTCTTGTACATGATAGGCTCCTCTAGGGGACATGAATTCTATAAAAAATACCAAGACAATTGAAGAAAAGAGCTGTTAGAAATCAACCCCTCAAATTAAGGAAAAGTTGTCTGCAAACTCAACGGATAGTTTGTTGTCAAAAGAGGGGTTCGACCGGTTGCGCAGAGATAAGTTGAAATTGAATTCTCTATGAAATTTACACAGGGGGACCGGTCGCAGGGGGGTGCGACGGTGCCGCCCTGTGTGCTGACCGGTTGGAGGGAACAATTTTGATAAACAAGATGAGTCCGTTTCTACGAGGGGCGTTCAGTGTACCGGTCGCCCAAGGGGTCGACCGGTCGCCCCTACCAGTCGCCCCCAGGGCTGACCGGTCACCCTCCCTATTTTCCAAACCGTCCTGTTTTTTGTTTCAATACTCAACTCAGGTACGGGTTGCCCTATAGGGCGACCGGTCGAGCCTGAAACAAATGTGTTGTACAATTTTTTTATCGAAAATAAACTCCAAGAAATAGTCCGAAAAATAGTAAAAACATTTTAAACCGATCGGGAGTATTAGGACAACATTCAGGGACATTGTTTTGATGTAAAAACACATTGACATAAAATCATTAAAAGCGTTGTCCAATTTAGTCGAAAATAAACTTGAAGAAATACTCCTGGAAATATTAAAACCATTTTAAATCATTTAGGAGTATTTGGACAACCTTTAAAAACATTGTTTTGGTGTAAAAACAACATCATCAAAATCATGATAAAATCATTTATCAAACACACCACATTCAATAACCACCACAAACAACCCCCCGACACACAAAGAACCCAACCCCACTAACGCCCAACCCACAATCAACCCCACTAACGACCCACCCACAAACAATCCCACTACCTGCCCACCCACTTTAAATCCCACTAATGCACACTCATCCCCCCACTACTCTAACACCCAACCCCCTCCACAGTCAACTGCCACCCTCCCTCACCCATCACCCAAAAATCTCGCACTCATTCCCATGTCCCTCTCAACCGACACGACAACCCCTGGCCCGATCAATCCCACTCACATCCCTCTCCTTCCACCTCCTCCTCAACCGAACTCTTCTCACTCTCAAGACACTTGCAACCCCTAGATACAACAACATAACCCAGAATATTATTCTCTGCCACTAATCTCTAACCCCCAAATATCACCCCAGAGAAACAACACTCCCCTTCCAGTCATATATTCTCCACCACCTCCACCCAAAAACACTGCCAGCCCACCCATCTCCCCATCTTCGCTTAGCTCTCCTCCACCAAAAGCGCAATCCTCGAATTCCATCACTCCCCCATCTAGCCCATTCCTTGTCCCAGTCAAAATGGATATTGACCCCTCCGCAAAGAAAATAGCGAGGAAATTCGCCTCTGCTAAAAGAAAAATCACCCAACCCAGCCCTCCCATCCTCTAATCCCACTTGCTCATCCAAAAGAAAACTTACAGCCAGCTTCTCCATAAACGTCCTCACTTCTTCAGTCCATGTGGAAGTACTTGGAAAAAATAAAAAATCCAAGACTACTTCGCGTACACAAAAAGAGCTCCCTTCATCCATTATTCCAACGGCGGAGAATAGTGAGGACCAATCCCACCGGGCACAATGAGTATCATATGCTGGAATTGTCGAGGGCTTGGGAACCCTCGGACAATTCAAGAACTACAGGATGTCATCCGTAGTAAAGTTCCCCAACTTGTATTCTTAACCGAAACTAAATGTCGATCCCGAGTGTCGATAAGCTCAAGCAATCTCTCAACTTGTTCGGACTAGCCGTCAACCCACAAGGCCGATCAGGTGGTTTAGCCCTTCTCTGGACCAAAGAAACCAAAGTTACCCTTCGGAGCCTCTCAGATAGATTCATAGACATTGACACCGAAATCCAAGACTATCAATTTCACTTCACAGGCGCATACGGAGAACCTAATGTCAGCCTTCGTAGACAACAATGGGATCGTATTTGCATTCTCTCTGTTTCCCCGGAATTACCATGGATTATGGGAGGAGATTTCAACGAAGTTCTCACACAAAAAGAATTCCAAGGCTCCGGCCCCCGGGCCGAATGGCAGATGAAACTCTTTCGTGACACCATGACGCACCTTAACAAGCACGATATGGGCTATGAAGGCCCAATTTTCACTTGGAGTCGCTTATTAATCGCCCCGTTCACCCAGAGGACTCGTCTCAATAGAGCCCTCTGCAATACCCTGTGGCACAACCTATTCCCGTGGAGTCGCGTTAACCACATCCCATCTTTCTTCTCAGATCATTCACTCATTGGCATATAGGTTAGAAATCGCAACCTAGCACTCTTTCGGGGAAAAAGGAAAAAGGTCTTCAGATTTGAAGCCCTTTGGATCAAGCACAAAGATTGTGAGGATATTATCAAGAACTTATGGAAAGATAATTCTGACACTCTGCCAGAAAAAATCAATAACTGCTCGATCGGCTTGCTTAATTGGGGCAACAAAATCCATGATAATCTTGAGAAACAAGTCGACGATATGAAAATGAAGATCTCCTCGCTTCAAGCTGGCCCTATTACGGAACAAATCAAGACTAAAATTCCACTCTCAAACAACGCATTGACCTATGTCTTGATTTACTGGACATCAAATGGAAACAAGGGGCCAAGCTCCATTGGTACAAAGAAGGGGACCATAATACTAAGTTTTTCCACGCCGAGCAAGCAAACGGAAACAAATTAATCTCATATCCCAACTCCAAGACTCCCACGGCCAAATCCAAACCTCTCCTGAAGGAATCGAAAGAATCATTCTTGATCACTTCGGAAACCTGTTCGCATCCTCATCTCCTCTCGACTCAGATATCTCCACCGCTCTGGACAAGCTGAACTCAAGGGTCACTCCAGATATGAACCAGCTCATCTCGGGGCCTTTCACCGAAGGAGAGATTGTCAAAGCCCTCAAACTTATGCATCCCTTCAAATCCCCTGGCCCTGACGGTATGAGCCAGGTTTTCTATCAAACATTCTGGCATATAGTTGGTCATGATGTTGTGAAATTTGTATTAAATTTTCTTAATAATAATCATTTTAATCACAACATGAATTTTACTCACATTGTGCTTATCCCGAAGGTGAAAAATCCGGACGTTGTGAGCCAATTCAGACCGATTAGCCTCTGTAACGTGACCTACAAATTAGCCTCTAAAGTCCTAGCCAATTATCTCAAAACCATCCTCCCCGCCATCATCTCTGAAACCTAATCCGCTTTCGTCTCGGGCCGTCTCATCACAGATAATGTTCTCCTAGCCCACGAAATCCATCACCATATGCGCACAAAACCTCCATCAAACACTGGACTTATGTCAATTAAACTCGACATGAGTAAAGTGTTTGACCAGATTGAGTGGAAATTCGTCCGTAGCACGATGCTAAAGCTTGGCATTGACCCTCATTTCACTGATCTTATTATGAAGTGTGTGTCTTCACCTATCTTTTCATTTCTCCTCAATGGTTATGAATTTGGTAGCTCAGCTCCCCAATGGGGGATTCGACAGGGCGATCCACTTTCCCCATATCTCTTTATTATCTGTTCAGAAATTTTCTCTTGTATTTTGCAGACTTGTAGTGTCTTTTAAAAATTAATGGAATCGTAGTCCACAAAACAGCTCCCCGAATCTCACACCTGTTCTTTGCAGACGATACTCTCATTTTTGGGTCCGCCACGGTCGAAGAAGCAAAACATCCCCGATATGCTATAAATTTATTTGAGAAGGTTTCGGGCCAGCTTGTGAATCTAGACAAATCCGGCATTCTGTTTAGCAAAGATGTCCATCAGCCTTTAAAGGACAGAATAAAAGGAATATTGGGATTTTAGGTCGTTGACTCGCACGGCAAATACTTGGTGCTCCCTTGCGGGGTCAAAATAAAAAGTAAATATTTGGAGGCGTCAAGGATAAAATTTGGCAACGTATTCAAGGTTGGTCAAAATCACAATTTTTGAAAGCCGGAAAAGAGGTATTAATCAAATCGGTTCTCCAAGCCATTCCAACATATGATATGAGTTGCTTCAAATTCCCAGAGGCAGTCATATCGGAGATTCAGTCTCTTATAAGCGCTTTTTGGTGGGGAAGCACAACAACAAACTGCAAAGTTTATTGGGCTTCATGGGATACTATGACGCGGGAAAAATCGATGGGGGGAATTGGATTCAGGCATTTCTGGGCTTTTAACCATGCGCTCCTTTCGAAGCAGGCATGGCGCCTCCTAACAAATCCACACTCTCTCATTGCGAGAGTGTTCAAGGCCAAATACCACAATAATTGTTCATTTATTGAAGCACAATTGGGCTACAGGCCGTCTTGGACATGGAGAAGCATCCTGGAAAGTAGACGGTTGTTGCTCAAGGGTTGCGTAAATTGAATTCAGTCAGGCAGGGATACTAAAATTTGGGGAGATAGATGGATTCCGAAACCACCATTCATTATCACCTCTCCTCCTCATGTGGGCTTTGATGACTCTTCGATGATGGCTGATCTTATTGATCCAGATACTCACCTTTGGAATACACAACTTCTTTCACATGCATTCCACATAGGAAATCGCTAAGCTCGTCTCTCAAATGCCTCTAAGTCGCTCTACTCATCATGATATCTGTGTAAGTCCAAGCAGCTACGATAATCTAGAGGGGGGGTGAATAGATTATCTCCATCTTTTCGATTTCGCCCTCTTTTTTCGAACCGAATGCTCAAAGACAATAATAAAGGTGCGAGAAATGTAAACAACACACGTCGATATAAAGAGGTTCAACCCACCTAGGGCCTAATCCTCTACCACCCCAAATATCCGGGATGGATTTCAAAAGAAAAAGATTTTATTAATTTACCACAAATTAATACAACACCAACTTACAACAACACCTTGAAGAGCACCACACTCTTCTTCAACACCACCTTTGAGATTACCACAATCTCACTTGAAGATTACCACAATCTTCAACGGCACCTTGTGAAGATTACCACAATCTTCACCTTGAAGAGCACCACACTCTTCAACACCTCAACAAGAAGATTACCACAATCTTCTTACACCTAACACCTAGTTCACCCAAGTGTGTTCTTACCACAAGAACACTCACAAGGATATCTTGTGTTTGGTTGATGAATTACAATCAAGATTACACTTTGAAAAATATTACAACTCAAAAGTGCAAGTGTAATCAAGAATGAAAGCCTAGACCTCAAGATGTGAAAGTGATAGGACTTAGGCTATTACAACAAGAATGTTGAAATGAATAACAAAGATTATGTGCTTGTGATTTCTCTTGTTGTTTGTATCAAGTCTTGTATTTGATCCCTCAAGCCTTCATCTATTTATAGGAGAGCCTTCAAATTTGAATTCCAACATAGGCTCCTCCAAAGGCTCCTCCAACATAACATAGGCTCCTTCATGGGCTCCTCCATGTTTTCTTTTGTCTACAAATAAGACAAAGAGATTAAAATAAATATGGTTGTCTCATAAGGATACAAAAATCAGATTATAGAACAATCCCACATTTTAAGGAAGAATGGTCTCACGCCGCACAACGGTTATAATTTTGTTGTCAAACTAAAGGGCGACCGGTTGCGCACAAAAGGGCGTTTGAAATAATCTTGAAAAATTACACGGGCGACCCGGTCGGGGGTGCTCGACCGGTCGATATCACCCTAGCCGTCGACCTCTCCAAAAATAGAACAGGAGATTTTGCACACTTGCAGTGCGGCCGACCCACCGGCGGCCGGACCGACGGACGGCCGACGCCTGGGGTGACCGGTCGACCGCTAGATTTTTCTTCCGTCTCATTTTCTGTTTCAAAACACATCTTCAGGTACGGGTTGCCCTATAGGGCGACCGGTCGACCAAGAGACAGAAATATTGTCCAATTTTTATCGAAAATTAACCTCAAGAAATACTCCGAAAAATTCGTAAAAACATTTTAAACTAATCGGGAGTATTTAGGACAATATTAGAAATATAGTTTCAATGTGAAAAACCCATTGACATAAAATCTTTGAAAGTGTTGTCCAATATTAATCGAAAATAGACTTGAGCAAATACTCCGGGAAATATTAAAACTATTTTAAATCATTTAGGAGTATTTGGACAACCTTTAAAACCATTGTTTTGGTGTAAAATCAAAATCATCAAAATCATGATAAAACCATTTATCAAACAATCTGGACTTGGACCCCGAGTAAAAATGGAAACTTCTTAGCAAAGTCCGCATACCACACCATTTTAAATCATCCCAGCGACTTCCCATTTCTGCATCCTTTTGGCAGTTCGAGCTCCGGTCTCTCTCCGGTCTGGAAAAAGCTTTGGAGCTTAAATATCCCCGGACGCATCCTACACTTCTCCTGGAGACTTCTTACTAATTCTCTTCCTTCCCCGGCCAACTTACCTTGTCGTTATCTCAACCATGCTTCTTCGTGCCCGCTATGCGCCTCTACTGACATCTCTACAACTCACCTCCTATACACTTGTCCCCTTGCTGTCCACACATGGCTCCTTGCAGGCCTATCCCATATCATCCTCCTATTCCAACATCAGAGTGCAGACTTGTGGGCCAGATATCTCATCCTTGCTTCTTCGAAGAAAGTGACGGCATACTTCCTCACTATCTGTAGCAACATATGGGGATCCATAAACAGAAAAATATTCGAGGACACTTTCACCCGACTTCCCTCCATCATCGCTTCATCCACCTACACACTAGTGTCGTTTCAAGCGGCCAAGTTTTGGCCTGGACGCCCTTCTACAGCCCTTACTGATCATGATATTCTCCGTCCCGCGCCCCAAGGTACCCACATATTTTTCGATGGAGCTATATCTTTATCAAGGAACCGAGCTGCCAGTGGGGTCGTAATCCTAAACTCTGATGGCTCATTCATCCGTGGCTTTGCAAAAACTTACCCTGGTATAACAGACTCAAATATCGCTGAAGTCGTGGCCCTCCGTGATGCCATTGCATTGTCTACTGAATTATCCCTGCCAAATTGCTCATTTATTGGAGATTCATCTATTGTTATCACAGTTGCTCGAGGTGATTCGGATCATTTGTATGGTGCAGAAGCAGTCTTTGCGGATATATTCGATTTGCTTGCATCTTTTTCTCATTCTGGTTTCTATTGAATTCCTAGAATAGATAATTTAGTCGCTCATGAATTAGCTCATTTTGCCAAATCCAATGACTGTAATGGGACTTCGTGGACTGTCCCACCCGTTTTCTTATCTCAATCACTGGAACCGTTTCCAATAATTTATGATAGTTATTTTCCGTTTCAAAAAAAAGTATGGCATGAGAGCATGGGTCTTGATTTAATTTATCCTCGTCGGCTTGTATACTTTCTAGGCCAGTATATGATGTCTTTGGACTACTAGACTCTCTTACAAGTAACTTGGGCTTATTGATTCTAAGTGCCCTGTTGAATGAAGTTGAAATATTGTCGTCCATTCACCGAGTGTAGTACCCTCATGAATGGATGAATAACAAGTGTCTCATTTTTTGTATGGACTAATGTCTTAACTGTTTCAATTTATAAGAAATTGGACATTTGTGTAGTATACTTACATGAAGTATATCCACATAAGGTATAGCATCTACAAGACTGCTCATCCAGATACACATTTTTGTGTTAGAATTAAAGTGGTTTGGTCAGAATTTTGCTTAATTAGGCCCATGCAAATTAATGAATGTCTTAATAAATAATAAATATATGACCTCTTAATTAACTAAAATTAATATTAGTTCTTAATTATTATAATTTATAAGTATTAATACTTCTAAGCTAAAATAGGTGCAAATTTCTCTAGTTTGAGTTGTCTAATGTCTATAATTATGTTGTGATTCTTACGTTTAGGCTTTTTAATTCCTTGGATTTAGACAGATCAATAATTGTACAAATGATACTTCAAACATGGAACAAGAATGAAGATTCAATGCAATTTATATCTACAATTGATTAAGCAGATCTAGAAAATTAATTATGGGTAGCAACTAAAATTGATATGTTTGATTAATTAATTAATTGTACTGCAATATTTTAACAATTTTCATTTTAATCATATGGTAGTTGATCAGCTCCACATTTGGAATTTTTTTTTTTTTACAATCTAGGATATAGAAATTACATGTCTTCATCATTGTCGTCCTTGCTTTAATACCCAATAATTACAAGTAACTAGCTTCTTTTTATGAAGTATATGTGTTTATTTCTACCTACTGTCTTGAGTACAACATAAATCTATTTAATCGAAACAGATGCTGAAATAAATTAAATTTTTATGACTATATATAGGTCATTAAGTTGATTACTGATTAGTTTAATTTTATTAATATTTCAGGGGGAAATTGTCCTGTCTATTTTTCATATATAGCGTTTAAAATGTTTTATAGGATCTTAAATATGCGATCTTTCATTTATGTGATTGAGTGATATGCATGGAGTGAATCAGAATGCAAGGAAATCAATGATAAAAGTAATAACAATGAAACTATAATGACTTAAATGATGAAGGCTTTTAATTGAATAATTAAGTAACATTGCTGCCCGTCATAAAATTCCTGCTTGAATGTTTCATTGAAAGAATTTGTGCACTTTGGATGATACTAATTTTAAATATTAATATAGTTGTTCTAGAAAATTCATCATTAATATAATAATATTCAGAAGGTAATATGTGAAAATAAAGTATCATAAGTATATATATGGCCTATTTATCTTATGAATTTAAATGTGAAAGTCAATTATATATTTAGTACTTCTCTAAAAGGGTAAAAATTACGTATGTCGCATACTAAATAAAAATAAAAATAAAATTAAAGAAATAAAGTGTGACAGATTTGGCAATCTTTAAAAAAAAAGGAATATATCTTAGAAACAATATATAAATATAACCCGTTTTTCTGCGGCATGAGCTTGAAGTTATAGAAACATTTTTTTAATTATTTAAATTTTAAGATAAAATTACCACTTGATAATCAGTAGTCTATATGATAATTGAGGGGATATCCAAAAGCTCTTAATGATCATTGATGATGCCCGAGCCGAGCTGGAAGAAACTAATCCACGTCATCAGTCCAGCACACATCCGAGTGGGGGGCCTACAGGTGACGTCAGTAACGGTGCCCGGTGACACGTCATGAATTAGGCTCGCCCGCTACCGAGCCCAACCACATCATGACTGCCGAGCCCCGACCACCGAGCCCAAATTTTGGCGAGAAACGCATGCGCGACAGATTCATAAAAATAACCATTTGCCCATGCTTGCCCATGCTTAGTGCTTTATTGGTATCAGAAACCGCCACGTGTCAGAAAGTTATTAAGAGGAGTCACCAAGTGGCAAGATTTGGCAAGATTAGAAAGGGACATGTGTCATTTTCAAATTATTTTACTGATTAGTGACTGATTAGTGCAACGATGACTGTTGAAAATCACTTACGAAAGGGGTATAAAAGGCCTCAATTAAGGAAAAAGAAGGAGGGAAAAAGATAGAAAAAGCACCAGAAAACGTGTTATTATCAGCAAGACCGACCCCGATAGTTCGGCTCGGCATTGTATCACAAAAGGCAGAATTAGCCATAAATAAACACACATTATGCACGCTTGTATTTCCACGTGTTAAATTTATTACATATTTTGCTTGTTGACCAAAACGCACGTCAACAAATTGGCGCTCGAAGGAGGGCCGTATTGGTCCAGTCAGAATTCCAGGCTAACACAAGTTAAGCGAAAACCAGGTAAATTTCAACGTTCATACTTTTCGTAATAAACAAAATGAGTCAACAATCGAAAATGCTCGTTTGGTGATCAAGAGCAACACTTTAACAACCAAATCGCCGGACCACTAATGGTCAACATATGCCCCAGACATGTAAGCATGGAGCACCACTTTATTTCCTTTCGTCAACTAATTGCTAACCCAACTTTCGTACAGCAAATGAACCAACTCATTTCACAAACACTCGCCACTACCAACTCCCAAGCACCTCCTCCACTTCTTGTAAATACTAACCCACTCAATCCACAACTAAATGTTAACATCAATCCTCAAGTCCCCGGGTTTCCTCATAATGAAGCCCAAGAGGCTAGTTCGGTAATGAATGACATGTGTCCGTCGTGATATAAGACGGCCGCGAGAAGATGATGAAGGGCAAAGTCGTGTAGCGGAGTCACTACCGGAGCCAACACGACATCGTCATGCCCATTCAGTGTTTGCCGGACGACTGGGGATCGATCCTCTACGCCCGGCTCGATCCATAAGTTCCCGACTCCGGTTTCTGGATGAACAAGAACCGCTTAGGGTCAACCAGGCTCAAGGCCCTAGCCAATGGCAGGAACGGGATGTAGAGATTCAGCGCCTTCGTCATGGTTTGAATGAATTGGAGGGCGGTCCAGAAGGCGAACCGACTCGGAGGCCGCCCCAAGCAATGAGTCAACCAGCTATTATATCGCCATTTTCCCCTGGTATCCTGGCAACCCCATTACCGCCAAAGTTGAAAATCCCCCAGGTTGGTCTCTACAATGGGGAAACCGACCCGACCACTCACATCCACAAATACTTAGCATGGATGGAACTGTACAACCCTAGCGATGCCATCCTCTGCAGGGCTTTCCCATTGACACTGGGCGATCGAGCCCACCGTTGGTTTAGGACCCTACCACAGGGGTCCCTTCGGGCATGGAGGGATTTGGCCTCCTCCTTTACGACACATTTCTTGACTTGCAAGGTCTGAGCCGCACCTAAGGACTCCCTTGTGAACATCAAACAAGGGAAGGACGAGCCCCTGAAAAGCTATATCTATCGGTTCAATAAGCAAGTTCGAGATATGGAATCGGTGTCGGATGATGCCATTTTAATTGCAGCCATGGCTGGCCTTGCCCCCGAAACTTGGTTTAACTACTCTATCCATGAATCGGGGGCGACCTCGTACCAAGAATTTCTGGTCCGTGCGGAACGCCATATTTACGCGGAAGAAGCCATGGCAAGTCACCGCCCGTCACCAGGGGCATGAAAAAGGACGGAATGAATGAATCAGCAATTGGGCCGGGGTCGGGATTTAGACCATTCTCGGAAAACCCGACCACCGGATTTAGGGCTCGCCAAGAAGCACGAGCCGAAGTTGCCGTGATGAGGAGTACTTTGACCCACACTCCATCAGCCATATGGAATGAAGTACAGGGTCTGAATTTGTTGCCTCCGGCTCGGCCTTTGAAGATTGAGCCGGCCAAATTAGATTCACGTCGATACTGTGCCTATCATAAATCGATAGGTCACGATACTGATGAGTACCGAGATCTAATCAGGGAAATTATGCGTATTGTTCGGCAGGGCGGTCTCAAAAGGTACGTTCATGAACTACCGCCTCCGCCGGCACTGGCTGAAGGTGTCAACCCAGAGCGCATAACAAATCCAGCTCTCCTGCCGCCGCCACCAGCCGAAAATCAAGGTAGGGAGATCCTCATGATGTCAAGCGTGAATCTAATCAACACTAACACAGCCGAAGATAGCCGCTCCAACAGGAAAAGAAAGGTTGAGGTCAGACAGGCCGCCCACACCGAAAGGCAAGTTCGGGTGGCGGAAATCAAGGAAGGCTAACCAACCGGTCGCTTTGTGTTCTCGGACGTGGATGCCAACCAGGTGGTCCATCCTCATTCTAACCCCCTGGTCATTACCGCACCGATTTTGGGTATTCCAGTTCATAGAATTTTGATCGACTCTGGAAGCTACTCATCGGTCATTTATGTCCGAGCTTTTCGAAGATTGAACGTGGACGATAGCTATATCCGTCCATGCAACGACAGCATTCTGGAGTTTGGAGGAGGAAGAATAATTCCGCTCGGGGAAGTTGACTTGCCCATTCAAATGGGACAAGGCTCAAATAAATGAACCGTCATGACAACATTTAAGATAATCAATGCCGATTCGGAGTACAATGCCATTATTGGAAGGCCGTTGCTTTATCATATAAAAGCGGCCGTTTCATTATATCATTTTTGCATAAAATTCCCAACACCTGATGGCGAGGCCTTACATAAGGGGAATCAGAGGGAGTCACGAGAATGCTCTCTCAAACTCCGACCGGTGGAGATTAATGTGATAGAACGAGGAGAAACCAGTGGGACCACGCTAGGCGATCCTTAGACAAAAGAGGAGCCCGAGCGGGAGGTGGTGATTCTTCAGGAGGATGATCCGGGTCGTCGACCTGGGAAGGAACCGATGATGGAAGAACAAGGAAGGAGGATAGATCCGAGAGATCTACCTGCAACAAAAGGCGAGCCGGCAGCCAAGAATGAGCTGGCCACTGAAGATGAATTGCCCCTGCAGAGAAAGGAAGGGCGAGAAAGAAAAGAAAACGGGGAACCGGAACGTGGAGCGACATTTATCGATCGGCGTCGGAAGGCCGAGCGGGGGCGCCAATTACGTATTGGCCATGACCTCCCAGAACCATATCGAACCGAATTGATTGAGTTTTTGGGAAATAATCTCGACGTCTTTGCGTGGACTCATGCAGACATGCCCGGAATTGACCCCAGGCATGCATGCCACCGCCTTAATATTGATCTAATGTTCCGCCTGATTATCGAGAAAAGCGCAAACTCGGCCCGACAAACAGTAAGTTGCACTCGAGGCCGAGGTTAACAAGTTGCTAGATAATCAATTTATCCGAGAAGCCCTCTATCCCCGATGGGTTGCAATCCTGTTTTGGTCAAGAAAAGCAATGACCAATGGCGCCTGTGCGTGGATTTCACCGATCTAAATAAGGCATGCCCTAAGAATAGTTATCCATTACCGAATATTGATTATATGGTAGATGCCACGGCGAGACACGAGTTGATGAGCTTCATGGATGCATACTCGGGTTACAACCAAATACGAATGCACCCAGATGACGCAGAAAATACATCATTCTTTTCTGCTCGTGGAATTTATCACACAAGATGATGATGCCCTTCGGGTTGAAGAACGCTGGTGTGACCTACCAAAGGTTAATAAATAAGATGTTTGAGAAAATGATAGGTCGTACTATGGAAGTCTATGTGGATGACATGTTGGTGAAATCATTGTATATATATGATCTTCTCAACGATCTTAATAAAATGTTTGCTGTTTTGAGAGAGTACAAGATGATGTTAAACCCGATAAAATGTACGTTTGGGGTCGGCTCGGGTACATTCTTGGGGTATATGGTCAGCCAAAGGGGGATCGAAGCTAACCCAGACAAAATAAAAGCCATCATCGATCTTTAACCCCCAAATTCTGTAAAAAGGATACAAAGTCTGACAGGCCGATTGGCCGCCCTTAACCGATTCGTTTCACGATCCACATATAAGTGTAAACCTTTCTTTGAAATCATAAAAAAGACCAAAAATTTTGAGTGGACCGAGCAAGCACAAAAATTTTGAATTCCTCAAACACTACCTCTCTTCAATTCCTATATTGCAAAAACCTACCCAAGGGGAGAACTTATATTTGTACTTGGCAAGATCCGAATACGCCGTCGCTTTCGGTGTTAGTCGGACTAGATAATTCTATTCAACATTCGGTCTATTACACCGCCAAGCATTACATGACGCCGAAGCTCCGCTATCCCGCCAATGGAAAAGTTGGCTTATTCATTAATCATTGCGGCGCAGAAACTCCGTCCATATTTTCTAGAGCACAAGATTATAGTCTTGACGAACTACCCACTGAAGCAGGTACTACACCGACCCGACACTTCTGGTCGGATGATCAAGTGGGCCGTCGAGCTCAGTCAGTTTGATATTCTATATGAACCGCGCACAGCAATAAAAGGTCAGGCTTAGCCGACTTTGTGGCCGAATTCACACATTCCATACAATTGGAAGTTATGGAAGACCAAGAATGGAAGTTGTTCGTTGATGGCTCCTCCATCGCGGGCCGAGCAGGGGACAGAATCGTGATAATCGATCCAAACCAGAAATGCTACTGCTCGGCCATACGATTCCAGTTCCCCACAACGAACAACGGTTTGAATATGAAGCACTTCAAGGGGGCCTAGATATGGCAAAATGCTTCTATGGGCCTAAAACGACTACTAGTATATAGTGATTCTCACCGGTCGCTCATCAAATCAACGGTGAGTACGAAAAAAAGAGCAAAAAATCGCACAAAGATTTGGACTTAGTCAAGAAGAAATTGTTACACTTTGAGACGAAAGTCTTTCATGTGCCCCGAGCCGAGAACATGCAAGCGATGCCCTAGATCGGCTCGGTTCGGCCCAGCACGGATGCCATTGCGGATGTCATCACACACAACCGTCCCGCCCCATCACTTAGCACAAAGAAGATAAATGCAACCAAAGCCACCGAATGACATGGATGAACCCGATCATTCAAGATTTGGAAAAAGGAGTTCAACTCGAAAACAAAGCCGAGGCCGTACTAACTACTAACTTCGAATAGTGGCTCATTTCACAAAGTGAGGATACTTCGTCCCCACTTCTTCGCCCTATACAAACGAGATACTCGGGAGGTTCCCGAAAACCACGGGGCCGACATTAGCTTATAAATTAATACGGCAAGGATACTACTCGCCATCCCTAAAAAAGGACGCAACCGACCTCGTCAAAAGATGTGAGAGGTGCCAAAGATTCGCGCCACAGGTCAGGTATCATCCTGAGCAACTTACCTCCGTATTTAGCCCTTGGCCGTTTGCCAAATGGGGAATGGACCTTATCGGACCACTCCCCACCGACAAAGGGGGCGTTAAGTATGCCATTGTGGCGGTGGATTATTTCACAAAAAGGGCCGAGGCGGAGCCTGCAGCGAAAATAGATGAGGAAAAGATTGAGAGTTTTGTATGGAAGTCCATTCTTTGCAGATTTGGGATACCACATTCGATTGTTACAGACAATGGGAAATAATTCGATAACCGGAGGTTTCGAAATTTTTGTGAAGGTTTCCACATCAAAAACCACTTCTCGACTCCATACCATCCCCAGTCGAATGGACAAGTTGAGGTCATTAATAAAATACTCAAGTATACCTTGAAGGCGAGATTGGAGGAATCTAAAGGTAATTGGCCGGAGGAATTACCTGGGGTACTGTGGTCATACAGAACGACGCATCAAGCGGCCACGGGAGAAACACCTTTTTCTTTGGCTTATGGAACCGAGGTGATTCCTGTGATATTGGAGCCCCTACCTTCGAATTGCAAATTTTTCTAAAGACGGCAATGAGGTCTTCTCCGAGCCGAGCTAGATCTCGCTCGAAGAAAAAGGTGCAATCTTGAGATGAAAAACGCCGTGTATAAACAAAGGAGTGAGAGGTACTACAATTCGAAAGTAATGGAAAGGAGATTTCAGGTCGGTGATCTTGTGTTGAAAAAGATAACGGGTGCTGAACCCAGCCCATTGAAGCCAACCTGGAGGGCCCATTTTGGGTCAAGAACGCTTATCCGGGGGCGTACCAGAATATTTGAGTGGAGAAAAATTTATGCATCCATGGAATGTAGCATACCGAAAAGGTACTATCAATAAAGATCTCGGTTTACGATCCAGATAGGATTCCAGGGAATTATCCTTTCATCTGATATTCTGTGAGCTCTCTAAAGGGGGACGAAATTTTTACTCACCTCGGCTACATGCCGAGGACAGCAAAAAACGCCTCAGCTGAAGAAGCTGAATGCCGACAAGTCATCTCGGGTACGTCCCTTGCACGCTGATAAAGGGCGACTCGCCCACAAGGCGGATCTATCCTTAAAAATAAAAACTCGGGTTTACATACCGAGCACAAAACAAAGACTTGGTTACGCACCAAGCACAAAACAAAGACTTGGTTACGCACCGAGCACAAAACAAAGACTTGGTTACGCACCGAGCACAAAACAAAGACTTGGTTACGCACCGAGCACAAAACAAAGACTTGGTTACGCACCAAGCACAAAACCAAAGACTTGGTCACACACCAAGCACAAAACAAAGACTCGATGTACACACCGAGCATAAAATGAAGACTTGGTCTATACACCAAGAACAAAATAAAGACCAGGTTCATATACCGAGCACGAGAGTCAATTAAAGTGGGTAAAGTCGCTTATTCAGGAGCACTAGGAACTGAGCCCCGTACTTAGGAATATAAAAGGAAAAAGAGGACAGACAACAATCTTACAAAAAGGAGAAGAGCCAAGCATATACAAGAAGCTTAAAACACATACATAGGTGATAGAAAGAAAAGTTCATTTCTACGTCAACAGTATTTACACAGGGGGGGCCGAAGCCCATTACATCCCAAGGCACGAAGAAAGTAATCTACCTACGAATACATTTAAAAGCTTATAAAAAAGGGGAGAATAGCACCAAGACTAAGACGGGGTGGAGTTTCAACAGCACCACTGGAGGCAACTTCTTCTACGTCCGGAGGAGGTGAGCCCTGAACATTGGGGGCCTCGGCAAAGTTCGGGCGGAGAGCATCGAGATCAGCCTCCAAGAGGGCCAGATCTTCTTCAAGCTGAGCAACAGTCCGCCCGGCCTTAACCGAATCGAGGATTTCTTTGAGGCTGGTCGCGTGGCTACAGGTTAACATAAATGCATACTCCTCAGAGTCTTTATAAGCTTCGACGGCCTGTACACGAGCTTCCCCAACTTGCCGATGGGTAGCCTCTTCATCCTCTCTGCGCACATCGGCTAGGCGCCTCTCCATTTCTCACGGCCGAACGGCAACAGTTGCCCACTCGGCAACCTTAGCCTGAAAATCATCCTCAGCCCTGCGGGCCTTATCTCGCTCTGCCTCGGCCCTTGCAACAGTTTCTTTCTCAAAGTTAGCCCGACCCGTAGCTTCATCTGCCTGGGTCTTCAACGATTCTTGTACCACTTGAAGAGTAGCGTAGGCCTCTTGCAGGTCGCCATGCCACCTTTCCAGATTGGCATATTTTCTCTCCAGCTCGCGTGTTCCCCCAACCGCGTGCCACAGAGCCCAATGATCCGCCCGACATTCCCATGGCGTCTCGAATCGCTTCCTCCTCCCGGCCTCTCCGAGCGAATTGCTCAATGCCTTTTGTCCATGCACGAGCTGGGACACTCATTGCGGCCTTACCCGCTTCCGGCAAAGCTCGCGACTGTTCTTCCGTCGGTGTAGCGCATCGGACAAACTCCACAAACCATTAAGGGCGTATCCCAGTCATTCCCTCGCAGTACTCATCTCTCACTCGACTTGGAGGGATGAAGTGACCCTCCCGGCCGAGGTCATCCGAGAAAGTCCGCGGACCTCCCCTTCAGGGCCCGTCCCAGATGCACCGGCGCCATCGACCCCCCCCGGTGCCCGCCTGGCTCTTCGATCACAATCCCCTCTCTTCTTCTTTGGAAGGGGGGTTCTACCGCCTCAGGCACCCCATCAGTAGGACGTTTACTAGCCCGGATATCTGCTCTCCGAGCCGCCTCCGCATCTACGGGCTGGTCTGCAGCCGCCCGAGTCCGACGCGCGGCTGTGTTCCTCACGCTGCGAAGGCGCGCACGCAAGTCCAAGCCACGCCCTACAAAAAGCGACCACCGTTAAAAGATCAAAAGAACACGAAGAACATTTCGAAAGAAAGAGAAAGTGTAAAAAAATACTAAGTATGTTTACCTCGAACTGCAGCCGCACTCGGTGGTTGTGGAGTCTGCGTTTGCCCAGCGGGCACAGACAATCTGCCAACAGGACTGGCCGCTGCAGGAGGTGGCTCAGCTCGCTCGCTTCGCGCCGGCTACTCCCCCGGAGAGTGGGGCCATACTTCTTCGATCCCCGAGGAGGATTCTCATGAGGCTCTCTTCCAGCCCCCCCTCCCGCTCTGCCGCCTCATCCCGAGCCGCCCCCTCGGCCTCAAGGTTGGCAGGCAGAGCAGGCCTCAAGCCGGCTGCGGCCAAGTTGGCCTCAGTGGCCAATCTCTCATTCCGTCTATCCCTGATGCCCCTGGCCTGGATATTCTCCAGCCTGCGGATAAAGATGGCCGACAGAGGCCCTTTTGATGCTCGGTTCTCTATAAAGGTAAAAAGACGAAAAAAAAAGAAGCAAAGTCAGTCACATAAAAGGAAACAATAACAACAAAAGCAGAGAAAGGAGAAAAGATAGACTTACTGTAACCAAAAACAAAATTTGAAGGAGGATGAAGGACAGTTTCCCTTGCTCCATCCTCCACGCGAGCTTGCCACTCGCCGCTCACCCAGAGCCACTTTTCTTTCCATTCCTTCAAAGATGAAGGGAGCCCTTCCACTAGGCCGTCCGGATACCCCAGTCGGGTCTGTACGTAATACCACCCGGACGGCTGACCCCGAGATGAAGGAGTCGCTCGCCAGACAAAGAGCTCGTTCATCTCTTTGAACTTGGGGCGAGGGTATTTTTCTAGATGGAACATCACCAAGAGGTCGATGATCCTACCCCAAGAAATAGGGTGCACTTGGGTCAGATGCATACCCCACTTGCAAAACCACCGCGTGAGGAAAAAACAAAGAAGGGAAATCGCAGCCCTTATAGGAGGTCGGGCGACATGTATGGCCACGCAACCCGCTGGTGGGTACTGAGGAACCTCCGTGCCATCCGGTACCCAAAAATTGATGCCACTTGGAATACGGTACCTCCGCTGGAGCTCTCTCATCTCTCCGGATCATCGATGCTAGGGATGTCGTTTATATCACACGGCGTCCCACCGAGGCTCTGCGGGCGACGGCCTCCTCCTTGCCGGCCGTCGCCATTACGATGGCCCATGGGCACTTGAGGCCTCTTCGGCCTCGAATCTCCGGAGGGTTCGTCTACCCGCTCCATGTTATCATGCTCCGGCCCGATGGATCCATATCCTTTTCTTCTTCCTAGCGATCTCGTCAAGATCGACTCAAGATCCTTCGTTAGAATTCTCTCATGCCGGCATCGGCTAATACACCGTGCCTTCTCGAAAAAACATCCATCAAGCGCCGGATTAAAAATAGTGTGCGTCCGCTCTAAAGATGTTCCGCCCGAGGAGAAGAATGCGGAGAAGAGATCTCAATGATGCTCGGACTATAAGGCGGAGATGGCCGTCTTTGGGGAGAAATAAATGTAAGGTTCGAGAGGGGATCCTCGATTTCAACCTCTACGCTATAGCTACGTCTTCTACTATCCTCAAAAGAAGACATTTTATAGGTAAAAGGAGAATATTTCAAAAATACCTATGTTCAAGTCTCGAACTTTGGAAGCCGACCAAATTTCTCGCTCGGTTTCAATCGATCCTAGCTCAAAGGATAATGGATGCGAAAGTGAATAATGGAGGGGAAAAGGGGTATTTATAGATGGAGTTCCCTCGATAAACGAAACGTTTATTCGAAAAGACGTGCCTTTTCAACCTCAAAAGCCGTCGAAAATGTCGAAAAATGTCACGCCCCCACGCCCGCCGACGAACCGATGTGCCTTTTCAATTTCTCGCAAGGTTGGTCCAACCACAAGAGGCCACATGTCTGTCATTATGGCACTACAATTAATGCGCCGATCTGAGGCATTAACCACTACGCGACGGATGTCGAGAACGAACAAAACCTTTGAAAATTCTATTTCCCATTAAATGTTTATCATTAGCATTGAAGTTTAACTCCGACTTGAAATTCTTCTCTTGAATTAAACTTGGGGGCCTTTGATGATGCCCGAACCGAGCCGAAGAAATTAATCCACGCCATCCCCAAAGACACATCCGAGTGGGGGCCTACAGTGACGCCGTGTAATGGTACCCGGTGACACGTCATGAATTAGGCTCGCCCACTACCGAGCCCAACCACAGCATGACTGCCGAGCCCCGACCACCGAGCCCAACCACAGCATGACTGCCGAGCCCCGACCACCGAGCCCAAATTTCGGCGAGAAACGCATGCGCGACAGATTCATAAAAATAACCATTTGCCCATGCTTGCCCATGCTTAGTGCTTTATTGGTATCAGAAACCGCCACGTGTCAGAAAGTTATTAATAGGAGTCACCAAGTGGCAAGATTTGGCTGACATGCACGATTAGAAAGGGACATGTGTCCTTTTCAAATTATTTTACTGATTAGTGACTGATTAGTGCAACGATGACTGTTGAAAAATCACTTACGAAAAGGGTATAAAAGGCCTCAATTAAGGAAAAAGAAGGAGGGAAAAAGATAGAAAAAGCACCAGAAAACGTGTTAGTATCAGCAAGACCGACCCCGATAGTTCGGATCAGCATTGTATTACAAAAGGCAGAATTAGCCATAAATAAACACACGTTATGCACGCTTGTATTTCCACGTGTTAAATTTATTACATATTTTGCTTGTTGACCAAAACGCACGTCAACAATGGTAGTTATAAATAAATTAGCTTAAATTCGGCCTTTTTATATATTTATTGCGTAGCTCAAGTTTATTGCGTAGCTCAAGTCTTGGTATGTTGATCCCATTGTACAAATTATTTATTACATTCATATGAAATAATTAAAAACAAGGCCACATATAAATTAATTATGTAACTAACAACTTTAGCGCATCATAGGTAGGTTAGGCAAGAGGCTGGACCAAATGAACCTAATACAGCCCAATAAATTTTTTTAGTAAAATAATAACCAATTATATTAATCATTATTTAAATTATTAAACATAAATTTTCATATAAATTGGATTAAATTGAAAACTTTCAGATACAGAGCATTGAATTCTCAACCATAATATTTGAATAAAGAATATATATTCTATTCATGGATTCCTTTGTTTATATACACAATTATAAATATAAAACAAAAGGTTATGTTGACATGAAATTCAAAAGGTAAAAAAACGAAGCGTCTATGTATTTTACAATTTTGCCTTCACGAAAAACAATCAAAATTACGTACGACCTTGTCAAGTATTGTAGATTTTAGAATTGAAGAAGATAAAACATGATTTCTGATCTAAGGAACCAAAGAAGACTTTTATTCACTCAATATCATATCTGAAGAAGACCCCTGCATCGTCCATATATACAAAGAAAACCTCCCGCCAGATTTAAATGGACCAATACAGGACGAACACGTGTACGAAGAAACAAACTGAAAACATATAGAAAATGTGACCTGTAACTAATAGAAACGGAAAAAAAAAAAAAGAACACGACTCCAATAGCTGACTCAACACATATAACAGCTAACTCGACTCCAACAGCTGACTCAACACATATAACAGCTAACTGAATCAGCTAGCTCAACACCCCCTCCCCCCTCCAAAAGTAGAAATATGGGTAAAATGACACATTCCTAACTTGAGTAGGTAACTTCGGAACGCAGGACCACCGAGAGCCTTGGTAAAAAGATCAGCGGGCTGATGCACAGTAGAAACATGAGTAGGAAGGTGATACGTGTAAAATATACGTGCATTTAAGGGCTTAGTTTACTACATAATTGATGCATTTGCACACATATTTTGTGTATTTTACTTGGTTTCCTTAGAAGGGCATGATACTATGTATTCTTGTAACTTTTTGCAGGAAACAGAGCGTAAATGGAAAGATATCAGTTGAAAGGCCCGGACAAGATTGACGAGTGCAAAGAGAAGATCGCAAAGACAAAGAAAACGGACAAAAACAAGTCACACGGTCAACCCGTATGGGGTGATACAACCGTGTGAACTCCCGTGTGAAAATTACACGACCATGTGAAAGGCTTGGGAGAAAATAGAGACAGAGACAATTTATATGGTCGGACTGTGTGGGACCACACGACCGTGTGGGGTGGCCGTGTGAAATGACACGGCCTGTGCGATGTGTCTGTGGCTGAATATGAGTCCTTTTCCCGTCCTAACTCTACAAGTGATCTCTTACAGCACCTATATAAAGGAACCAAGGCTCTGCACGAAAATATAACATAATACATCTGAAAATATACTACAATACACAGGATTACACAAATCAAAGGTCTTCTGAGAGAGGAGGGCTAGGTTACGAAGAGTACCACAAGGCCTTTCGCATCTACGGAAGCACAAGAGTTTCGAAGGCTTGGAGGAAAGATCCATCCTGACAAGAAGGGGTTTACTTTCTTAGTTTAGATCTCCTTTCTGTACTTAACCGATGTCAAACTATTGATTTCAAGTTTGTCTATGAATTTGTTATCAATGTTGGGCTAATCTTTCGGATCCTAGGGCATAATCAAAACAGTGGATTCATGTTAAATCTTGGTTGATTGTTTTCTTAATTGATTTATGTGTTCTATTATATGAATTCGAGTACTTATTTTTAATTGATGATTATCTGATCAATAATTTGCATGTCATATTTGTTAGTCGATAATTTGGGAGATGAGTTCTAACAAAGACAGAAATCGAATTCAAACATAAACGGGTATAGAGCCGGGAGGCTTATAACTGTTTGTGGAGAGTCGTTCAATTCACAGATCTGTTGGTAGTTAGTATTAATTGTTGAGTAAGGATGCTAGCAATTGATATTAATCTACTGTTTATTTGCTTCGAGAGGGGGAATAAACTATTATAAGAATTGAACCCATAGAAACACATGAATTGGTTTTGAAACATTGATTGGACTTAATATTGAAGAAGCATGTTGCGATTATGTGCCTAGGGTTGCTTTCGTATTTGTTGAGAAGACTTGTGGATTTCGGGTTTTACAAAATTATATCTTTTTTTTTGGATTAGGTATTAAAAACTTTTGATTTTCGGTCGCTTAGAAAATATTAGAATATGATGTTATTGTAGCTTAAGTATTTCGTATTCAATCCCTGGGGAATACGACCTTGCTTGACATTATCCTATAAACTACAGTGTACACTTGCACTATTGAGATCCAAATTTTCGGCGAACAAGTTTTAGATATAGTAATAAGTAGTTCAATTTTAATTGAAGCAAAAATTTTTGTAAATGTTTTTCGTTTTTTTTGTAAATATTTTTTATTTTTCTTCGATTTTTGTAAAAATATTTTTATTTTTCAATTTTTCCTTCTTTTGTAATTTTTTTTTTTTTGCTTTGTTTCTAACAAGTAGCCCAAATCGCTACTGCATTGGGAGGCCAATATGAAAAGGGCAACTTCTCAAGCGATACTGAACTTAGTCTGAGAAAATAGTGCAACAACATTCGTCTGATGGATGGTACATAATATGAGGGTTCAAGAATTTCAATCGACATTGTTCAGCAACAGTGATGTTAGAAATCTGACGTCTGGCTGAAGACGTAAAAATTAGCGCTTTGTGGGAGGCAACCCAAGAGGCGTCACGACAAACTCTGGGTAAAAAAAATCACACGACCGTGTGAACATCCCACACGGACCGTGCGAACTGCATCACAGAGACCAGCCACACGGGCAGGCCATGTGAGCTGTACACGGTCGTGTGGCTGGAAATAGAGAGAACAGAGATCGCCCCAGGGCAACACGGCCAGTCGTGTAAAATGTATACGAGCCGTGTGAACGATCCAGGTAAGTACTTTTTATGCATTCCTCTTTTTTTAATAATTTTCTCATATGTTCAGGACGAAGCATATTTTAAGTTTCGGGGGTTGCCAATAATGCGTAAATTAGTTTTGCATTATTGCATTGCATTTAGGATTGCATGTAGAGCATATAATTTACATAAAAATTTAAAAAAAAACGATTTTTGTGTGTTTATTTTAGCACGATTATCGATTTAGCATGTTTAATCGCTTTTGTGTGATTTGGGATCCAGAATTCAAAAAAGTACAAAAAGTTTCCATATGATTTTACTATGAGCATTTGATTTTATGAGATGAAATATTTTTGTGAATAATATGATGAACAGTTGATGAGATGTCTTTTACTTATTTGACCTTAGTTAAGAAAAGTGGGTATTTGAGCATAATGCGAAAAATAAGCTTGTTAGCTTTTGGGCCTTTAACTGCTTTCATATTATGCAGTCTAATTTTTCTTGAGTGTGTCATTCATGATTGCTAGAACTCTAGAACTTGATTTGGTATCTTCATTGAAGCTATGTGTTTGTGTAATTTTTGAAAATGATTTAAGGTCATCTTTGTTTAGTCTACTTAGCCTAAAAAGCCTACACATGAACTCATGATTCCCTAGTTAGCCACTTTGAGCCTTAACTTTTTATTGTTAGCAACATTTTGATCTTTAAAATTGAAAGATGATTTTATCCCTAAAAAAACCTACTTGAGCTTATAGAAAATGAATAGTTAGGGGAGATGTGGTGAAAATAGTGAAAAAAGAGAAAAGTTGGCAAAAGAATGACGGATGAGCAGTGCTTATGTAAATGAAAGAATGGTGAAGCTCGAAAAACAAAAAAAAATATCTGAAAAAGAAAGAGAAACATCGAGCAAAAGAAAGAAACGAAAAAAAATTCTGGAAATTTTAAGGAATTGAGAGCTTGAGGCTAAACAAAAAAAAAAAAAAAAAAAAGGCAAACAGGCCTAAGAATGAAAAATGAGAAAAAGGGTAGAGTTGAGTTGAAAAGGAAAATATCTTGAAAGAATGATTAGATGAAATTGGGTTAGTGAGTTGCAAGTCTGTGTACTTAAATTCTATCTGCTCAAATCAAGTCACTTAATCCAAAGTTTCCCTGCCCTTAACCAAAAAGCCTACAAGACAACCAAATGACAAATTTTTTGATTCTTAAGTTGTGCACACTAAAGTGGTAGAGATGTTAGACGACTTGCAAGCATATGGTAGTTCTACATTGATTGAATTGATTTTTAGCGCATACACTTTCTATACACTTTGAGAGATGAGTGATACACTACATACTTGTGAATCACGATGTCAAATACCCGAGAGAGTATTAATTATGCCGAACTTGTGATTGATAACTTCTTGATAATGAATTGCATGATTTACTAAAATATGGAGTCAAGTGAGATTGAATGTTTATAGTGTTCTTTGTACCCCTTGATTTTATTTTTCTCAACTTGCTCGAGGGCGAGGAATGGTTTAAGTTTGGGGGATTTTTATACGTGTAAAATGTACGTGCATTTAAGGGCTTATGTTACTACATAATTGATGCATTTGCACGCATATTTTGTGTATTTTACTTGGTTTCCCTAGAAGGGCATGATACTGCGTATTCTTGTAACTTATTACAAATAACTACTTATTACTATATCTAAGTTGAATCTTTCAATCCCCGTCAACGGCGCCAAAAACTTGTTCGCCAAAAATTTAGATCTCAATGATGCAAGTGTGCAGTGTAGTTTATAAGATAATGACAAGTAAGTTCGTATTCCTCAAGGATTGAATACGAAACACTCAGTCTATAATAACATCATATTCCAATTTTATTGAAGCAATAAAAAATCACAAGTTTTAATATCTAATCAGAAAAAAAAATTTGTAAAAACCCGAACTCCACAAGTCTTTTCAACAAATACGAAAGTAACCCTAGGCACATAATCTCAACATGCTTCTTCCATATTAAATCCAATTAATGTTTCAAAACAAATTCATGTGTTTCTATGGGTTCAATTCCTATAATAGTTTATTCCCCCCCCAAACAAATAAACAATAGATTAATACTAATTGCTAGCATCTCTACTTAACAATTAATACTAACTCCCAACATATTTGTGAATTGAATGACTCCCCACAAATAGTTATAAGCCTCCCGACTCTATACTCGTTTATGTCTGAATTCAATTTTCGTCTTTGTTAGAACTCATCTCTCCAATTATGGACTAACAAATATGACATGCAAATTATTGATCGATAATCAACAATCAAAAATAAGCACTTTAATTCATATAATAGAACACATAAATCAATTAAGAAAATAATCAATCAAATATTTAACATGAATCCACAATTTTGATTATGCCCTAGGATCCAAAAGATTAGCCCAACATTGATAACAAATTCATAGACAAACTTGAATCATTTGACATCGTTTAAGTACAAACAAGAGATATAAACTAAGAAAGAAAGCCTCTTTTTGTCAGGATGGATCATTCTTCCAAGCATTCGAAACTCTTGTGCTTCCGTAGATGCGAAAGGCCTTGTGGTGCTCTTCATAACCTAGCCCTCCTCTCTCAGAAGACCTTTAATTTGTGTAATCCTGTGTATTGTAGTGTATTTTCAGATGTATTATGTTGTATTTTCGTGCAGAGCCTTGGTTCCTTTATATAGGTGTTGTAAGAGATCACTGGTAGAGTTCTGACGGGAAAAAGACTCAAAATCAGACGCAGACACATCGTATAGACCGTGTCATTTCACACGGCCACTCCACACGGTCGTGTGGTCCCACACGATTCGACCGTGTAAATTGTATTTGTCTCTGTTTTCTCCCGAACCCTTCACATGGTCGTGTAATCTTCACAAGAGTTCACACGGTCATGTCACCCCACACGAGCTGATCATGTGACTTGCTTTTGTCCATTTTCTTCGTTTTTTTGATCTTCTCTTCGCACTCGTCAATCTTGTCCGGGCCTTTCATCTGATATCATTCCATTTACGCTCTGTTTTCTGCAAAAAGTTATAAGAATATACATTATCATGCCCTTCTAAGGAAATCAAGTAAAATACACAAAATATGCGTGCAAATGCATTAATTATGTAGTAAAATAAGCCCTTAAATGCACGTATATTATACACGTATCACCTTCCTACTCATGTTTCTACTGTGCATCAGCCCGCTGATCTTTTTACCAAGGCTCTCGGTGGTCCTGCGTTCCGAAGTTACCTACTCAAGTTAGGAATGTCTCATTTTACCCATCTTTTTACCAAGAATCTCGGTGGCCCAGATTTAATGATTGAAAATTATATTAATAATTAGCAATTATAATTGATAGTGGTATAATAGATAATATAATGATTAGTAAATAAACTTCCAAATCGTTTACCTAATAATAAGTAATTGATGTGTTCAATTACGTAAACAAGATCAAAGAAAATATTTCTTAATTGACTTTCATTAATTCAATTATATTCTCTTCCTAAAAAACGCATGTGAGTCCATATCTTCCATATCCATACATCCATAAACCTTTAATATAAGAAAATCACGCTAACTGACTACATCTATATATATATAAGAGAGAGTCACTTATAAATAGTAGTATGAAAATTTTCCCGCCCATTTCACCTTTCTAAATCTAGAAAATATTTAATTATTATTAAAAAATATTGAGTAATAAAAAATAGTAATTTAATTTTGTCAACAACTTGCAATACAAAATACTATGACTTTAGGTAAGTCTTAATAATTAAAGTAATATTATTTTGACAAATGAATTAAACTTTCCAAATTTAAAAAATATAATTTCTTATTTTCAGTAAATCGGATTTTTGCTGTGAGCGTAATTTGGTAAGCTCTTATTATTAAAGTAAAATTATTTTGTCAACTATTTTTATACTTTCTTAATTTAAAAAATCAATCTTTCCTATTTTCACATAATTTATAATGTAAAAATAATTTAATGATTAAAGTATTATAAAATAAATATAAATATTATTTGATAAAACTGACCAAATAAAAATTAAAAACTTAAAACACAAAATAAATTTGAAATTCAAAAACAAGCATATAAAATCTATAAAAATATTCAATAAATCTAAAATTATCCAATAATTCATAAAATTATATAAATAAATAAAACTTATGAAATAAAGCCTTAAAATTATCAATTGAATCTAACTATTTGATAAGTCTTAAAATCATCTGATAAAAATCTAAAAGTTAGTATAACAAAAATATAAATCATTGGATAAATTAACAATTAATCAAATTACATCTACAATTATTCTAAAAATTTAAAAATTATCAAATAAATATAAACTATTTAAATAAATAAAAGCTATGATGTAAACTATTAAATTATTTTATACTCCATACTTTCCAAGTTATAAAATTTCAGTAAATATGTTTTTTATCGTACCATAACTTGGGTAAATTCTACTGATTATTGTAAAAAATATGCATTTTTTATGCTTTATTAATTTAAAAAATTAAAATTTTATTATTTTGAGTAAATTGAGTTTTCTTAGATTTTCTCAAATTTACAATTGGTAGAATTTTAGCCATAGTGTGAATCTAAATTTAATAGTTACTAAAATTATTTTTCCCCTCAAAAAAATAAATATTTATTGTGTTTAATTTCTCACGAAAATCATAACTATTGCTAGATAAGTATGACCAAAAATCTGGTAATTATCAAATATGAAAAATTCAAAGAGTAAACTAAACGATCCTAATAATACATTATAAATCTGGATAACAAAATTAAAATTTCAAAACTGACTTGAGAAAATGTAAATAAATATAATATATAATAAAAAATCAACAAAAAAATATATTTAAATTTAAATATTGATAAATGAGATTTATATATATTCAAGTTTATATTATACAATGATTTTGGAAATAAGATAGATATAGATATATATGAGTTTTGTAGAAACAAATGTTGTATATACTTTCTTGATATAAAATAATTAAATACTGATTACGTAAATACAATTCTATTTATTTGTTTTATTTTATTATTTAGACTATATTTATTGGTTAATCTCAAACAAACCAAAAAAATTGCTCATTCATTTCTTTTAGATAGTTTTTTCAAAATAATCATTATTTAACTAGAATGATATAATTATTGATAAATCAAATGACACTCTCATTTTATTTATTAAAGTAGATGTATAGTATTTGTTGATATAAATTTCAATTGCCTCCATTGATCTAATTTAATTTAGTTGTGGAAATTATTAAGTCAACATATGATTTTTAAAGTTTTAGACAGCTCAACAAGTGTTTTAATAGATGCATAAACTTGCTAAAATATATACTTAATTTATATTTTTCTTATTTTGCTAAATTATGTAATCAATTTTTTTCTCATATTTTTATAATTTTAATTTATAGTTGGATATTTAACATGATATTTTGTAGGAAAGTATAATAACTATTATTTAATAAATCATAAATTATTTTGTTCGAATCAAGAGGTGTAAACCTACACCCCTTTCTCCGTTCAAAGGACGGGGCAAGTCTAAGTCTTGAGATACCCGTCATGTCCCCCTCATGACTATTCCTACAATATATCAATTTTTTAAAATCAAAATTATATAATACTTAGTTATATCACATTCTGTGCTTCGCACGGGTAATATACTAGTAATTCATAAAACAAAAACTGCCAAACAAAATCCAAATTATATGTTGAAGAAGACGAACATGTTGCATAAATATTTAATACTTACTGCATATATAATTTTGTGATGATGCATAATTGAATTTGAAATAACTTACATGTCTAACTCTCTTATACATTTTTTTAATCTTTGACAAGTAATTAAAATATATCACTTCAAATAAATTATCCCTGAATTTTTTTTTAGAATGTTGTCAATGCAATAAAAAATAGAAAATAAATTTTACAACATTGCATATATTGGTCCACTATGGTGCATTAATAGTTAATAATTACTGCAAGATAGCTCTATGATGATGCTGATGCCTAATCGAATTTGAAAAATTGGCATGTTTAACTCTCTTATAAGTTTGTTTTTAATATTTGGTGAGTGATTAAAGCACACCACAACAAAAAAAAAATTTACTCCTCACTTTTGTTAGAACATCATTGAAGGAATAAAAATATAGGAAATTATATTTTGGACATTACATATATTAGTGCACTATGGTTCATACATATAAAAGAGTTACTACAAGTTTGAATTAATAGTGGTGCCTAAATATAAATAAAACATTGCATGTGTTGTTTAGCATTCATGCATATTTAAAAAGAGACCACTGCAAATATATTACTATATAGTTGCATATTTAGTAAAATCAATATACTATAGCAGGCGTGAGCACTGATGTTAGACAAGGGCTTGAAATATTGCATGATTCGATAAAATATTGGATTCCTAAAATTGAGCAAGATAATATCCCAGGAGTTGGAATAAAATTTATTACATTGGAAGACGTCGTACAATTGTATAAGGAATATGGCTCCAAGTCATGGTTTAGCATACAAAGAAGTGTAAGTCCAAGCGCCTACGATAATCTAGAGGGGGTGAATAGATTATCTCCATCTTTTCGATTTCGCCCTCTTTTTCGAACCGAATGCTCAAAGACAATAATAAAGGTGCGGAATGTAAACAACACACGTCGATTTATAGAGGTTCAACCCACCTAGGGCCTAATCCTCTACCACCCCAAAGATATCCGGATGGATTTCAAAAAGAAAAAGAATTTTATTAATTACCAAAATTAATACAAACTCAACTTACAACACCTTGAAGAGCACCACACTCTTCTTCAACACCACCTTTGGAGATTACCACAATCTCCCTTTGAAGATCACCACAATCTTCCTTCAACGGCACCTTGTGAAGATTACCACAATATTCAATCTTGAAGAATACCAAATTCTTCAACACCTCAATAAGAAGATCACCACAATCTTCTTGCACCTATCACCTAGATCATCCAAGTGTGTTCTTACCACAAGAACACTCACAAGGATATCTTGTGTTGAATGATAACCAAAAATCAAGATTACAACTCAATAATGAATATTACAATTTGAGTGCAAAGTGTAATCAAGAATAGCCTAGACCTCAAGGATGTGAAAGTGATAAGCTAGGCAAAATTACAACAAGAATAATAACAATGAAGAACAAATATTTGCTTGAAGTGTATTTTGTTGTGTTGTATCTCAATTATTGTCATGGTTGCTCCAAAACTTCCTCTATTTGTAGGAGACGATTGATCAAGCATAGGCTCCTCTTGGGGATTGAAAATCTACCGAAAAAATACAATTAAAATCAAAAATATAGTCATTAGAAATCAATCCCACATTTTAAGAAAATTTGTCTCACAAACGATCATATTTTTGCAAATAAAGCACAAAGTCGACCGGTCGCACAGAAATAGAAGTTTGAAACGAAACACAGGAAATTTAAACAGGACGACCGGTCGACGTAGGGTTCGACCGGTTGTCCCTGACTTCAACCGGTCCCCCTCATAGGTTTGAGAAGAGAAAACGCTCGCTTTCAAAATAAACGTTCGTCTGCACCGGCCGACGGGGTCGACCGCCGACGCCACCGGCCGACGCCCTTGGCCGTCGACCGGCCGACCTGACCGTTTTTCACTCCTGTCTCATTTTTTGTTCCAAAATCATCTTCAGTACGGGTTGCCCTATACGGCGACCGGTTGACCTTGAGACAGAAAAGTTGTCCAATTTTTTTTCGAAAATAAAACCCAAGAAATACTCCGAAAATTTAGTAAAAACATTTTAAACCAATCGGAAGTATTTAGACAACATTTAGAAACCTTGTTTAGAAGTAAAACATATAAACATAAAGACATTAGAAGAGACATTAGAAGTGTTGTCCAATTTTATCTAAAGTAAAACTTGAAGAAATACTCCAGAAAATATTAAAACCATTTTAAATCATTTAGGAGTATTTGGACAACAATTAAAAACATTGTTTTGGTGTAAAAATAAAATCATCAAAATTAAGATAAAAACATGTATCAAACAAGAAGTACAACAAAAAGGTTTAGAAAATGTGTGATACGTATAAAACATGTAGTGTACAATAGGGAGGGATTTAAAAATATTAAGAGCTCCAGTTAGGTTGATATTAACAATGAAGACACGTCCAACAAAAATATTTCAGCTTCCTAACATCAACATTTTCCTCCCTCTAATATCAATTGTACTTAATGCCATAGAAAAAATGACACTAAATAAACCTACAAAAAAAAGAGTTAATCACATTAGAACTATAATAATCTATTGTTACATATAAGCATAAAAATCATTCACGTATGCCCTTTCAATTATAATGCATATTTATTTATCTTATACATCATATTTATTTATATATAGTACACTGGATTAATAGTTCGCACACTGCACCTTATATATATTATGCATTGAAAGTCATCTAGCTATGCATGTAAAAATGGGTAAATACAAAGTAGGATATGCTAATAATTTAAGTTTATAACCTTCAAGAGAAAACATTTACAAGATGTATGAACTATGAACTAAGTATGCACATTAAAAAAACTAATTATACGGTGCACTCAAACATTATAATAACACTACACTATATTAAAAAAAATCGTAATATGCAGTAAATAAGATCCAAATATGCAATATAATTAATCTAAACATGCAATATCTAAGATATAAAAATTAACATTACAAATCAGAACTATCCATTCGTCATCCATGCTCTGTTTCCAATTTTTGTCTCCCACATAAAATTCTCCATAGTTCAGAACATAAAAATGCCACCCCCCCCCCAAAAGAAAATACAGAATTTATCCTTATAAATTTCAGAACATAATATCAGGAAAAGACAGTATATTCAAAAAATACATAATTTATCTTTATACATCCATTTAACCATAAATATACATCAGAAAATACTTAAATATGCAATCATATATATTCTTATAGCAACAGACTATTTATAACTTCATGAAAATTCCAGATATCAACAATATAAATAGATCGAAAAACTAACCCATATAAGCAAATTGTAGAAGAACATGAAACAAAAAAACGAGATTTAAGATATAAAAACTAAAATTTAAAATAACAAAATTCCAGTAATATTTCAAAACAAGAAAGGAATGACATCGAACCAGACAAAAAGTCAAATTTGTGAATGGAAGAGAAAAAAAAGAATTACAACGAAATCAAAACCTAGACACAAACAGACATACCTCCGATATTTTGCTCCCAAAGAAACTCTTCCGTACGACTTCAGTCACTTCTGCAAAAAATGAGCAGTTCAAGAGGGTTTTTCTTTAATAACAAAAAATTGAAAGATTGCATAAATCGACATGAAAAATATCAAAGAAGAAACTGAAAAGACGTGAACTTTCAAAATAAAACTGAAACCTTCAAATCGCGGAAAACAAATAGGGTTAAAACTAAATATTGAATTACATTAATGCCCTTAATAAAATTTCTGGAAAAAAATGAATTTACCCAATTATCCTTAGTTAGAGAACCAATCTCTCAACTATCCTAAAATATGAGATGAAATCTGGATCATTAAATGTTTTAAATCAATGGACAATAAAAGTTCCCATTGTCTCATCTAGAGGGAGTGGTCTCATTTGAACCAAACCTTATATATATATATATATATATATATATATATATATGGATCAAATAGGTCATCCTACTTAGGGTGAGTCCATGAGGACACATTCTAACCATAGATTAACAATTTTGGGTGGTCCAGATTTCTAGGGGATTTTTATGTATATTTTTTTTTTGTTTCAGCAACTAAGGAGGGTATGCTGGTCATTTTGCATTATAGAATCAGTTATTGAGATTTCATTCCCTCTTTCACGCGATTTCACCCACTCTTCACGCACACTCTCTCTCCAGCGTTTCAGTTTCAAAAAAATTTCTTTGTTGCTTATGTAGTATAGGGTTGTTGCTTATGACTTGCTTATGTAGTTGATGTATCTATGATGCATGTGTAGCGTATATTCGTTGCTTATGTAGTATAAGCTTATCGCTTATGTACTATGTGTTTGTTGCTTATGACTTGCTTATGTAGTTAATGTATTCGTGGTGCAAACGTAGTGTATATTCGTTGCCTATGTAATATAGACTTGTTGCTTATGTAGTATGAGTTTGTTGCTTATGACTTGCTTATGTAGTTAATGTATTCGTGGTGCATACGTAATGTATTTTTGTTGCTTATGTAGTATAGGCTTGTTGCTTATGTAGTATGGATTTGTTGCTATTACTTGCTTATGTAGTTAATGTATTCGTGGTGCATACGTAGTGTATATTTATTGCTAATGTAGTATAGGATTGTTGCTTATGTAGTATGTGTTTGTTGCTTATAACTTGCTTATGTAGTTAATGGTATATAAAAGCACCATGACACATCTTCACATGCAACAAATTACATCTTCATAAACAAACTTCGAACTGAAGTCGAGCTCTAGCAACTATGGCGAATTGTCTGCAACCTTTTTCACACAGTGCGTTGAAGAAGACGGAGGAATGATTTCTTCTGCATGCATCATGATATGCGATTGATTCTCCACAAAATTACGCAGCAAAAATGGTGTTCTACTCAAGTTAGCGATGTTGGTTCACCTTATTTCATGAGAAGCATTCGATGAAGAAGAAGGAAGAGAAGGAAGATATATGTCTGTTCACGCTGATTTTACTGGATCGATTTGGAGAGATGATTATAAAAGTTAACAAAATCCATTTTTGTTGGGTAATTTTGTAGGATTACTAATTTACCCCTCCCTCTATTTTCCAGCATTTAATTTTGTAATTTTAGCTCTAAAATCACAACCATTAGAAAATCTAGATATGTGGCTAGGATTGGTCCCTATGGACTCACCCTATGAGGTGGTCTCATATAACCCCCTCCATATATGTATATATATATATATATATATATATATAGGATTTGGATCTGGTGAGTCCACATAACTTATGTGAGTACACGAGACCAAATCTGAGGCCTTGATTTAATTTTTAAATGGTTGAGATTAAACAGATTTTACCATTTTTTAATATATAACTTAATAAAAAAAGGGTTGTTTGGAATTTTTAATTAAGATCAGTTTTTGGGAGGGAAGTTATTTTTGGGAGTGGGCTATAATTTAGGAATGGTTTGCAGGGATGTGTTTATCTAAAATATTGCATATCTTCTCCAACTTGGTAAACGAAGAGTCGGAAGAATTTTCTCCCTGCAAATACAATAATTTTCTCTGCAAACCCTACCCCAAATAATCTCTGCCGTGAGAAAACTCATCTCCATTTTTATTCTTCAAGAGTTCTTCTCCCTGCAACAGTCTCCAAATACATCCCTATCATGAGAAGTCTTTTGTTCACCCCTACCGTGGGAAATACCAGCAAAGTATAAAATCCTTCGTCCGAAAATCAAAAAATCAGTCTCATCAATCGGTTGACAATCAAGTAGGAGTTGAACCATCTGCACCTACATCACTCAGGGCATCTTGAAATTTCCCCAGAAGAAGTGGCCCGGAAAACCCCAAATTTGCTGAAAAATCCCTATTCGAGCAGGTAGCAAATTTGTTTTCTCTTTTTTGCTCGTCTTTTTTTAATGGCATTTTTTATGTAGGACATTGTCATTGTTGGATATGTTTCAAAATTTCATATTGTTGATGATAAATATGCTTATGATTGTTATATAATATGCTTACATATTTTTTAGATTATTCTGTCAAACGGGAGGAGGGTGGCAATTAGTATTTCCCACTTTCTCAGAAGTATTGGGAGATTGTTTTATCGAGGAAAAAAATTGGTTATTGTTGTCAATAATTATGCTCACATTTGTTTTTTACAAGTATCGGGTGATTGCTTTAATGAGGCAAAAACATGGCTTATCTATGGTTTATATTATGCTTATATATATTCACGTATGTGCAAATTATTGGGATTGGCTGTGTTTTTGTTTCTTACTATCTTTATTATTTGAAAAAAACAAAGTCTGGGAGATGGCTCTAATGGGAGTTTAAAATGCATATTGTTGCTGATAACTTTGCTTATTTATGTTGTATATTTTTGCTTATGCATGTTTTATATAATGTTTTCATACATGAGGTAATTAGTATTTGCCACTTTTTTTTCTAAGTCCGGGGTTTTGCCTATTTGATGTTTTCTACTGCTTATTGGTGTTGACAATTATGCTTATTCATATTCTATATCATGCTTACGCATTTCATATAGTATGCTTAAATTTGTTTTTGTCTGTTAATAAATGCTTCAGTTAAATGACTAGTGTCCATTTTTTTTGTTAATGTTTCTGTTGGAAATGGCTAAAAAGAGCAATAAGAGGAAGGTGGCAGTGGCTAAAGAGAGCAAGAAGAGGAAGGCAGCAGTGGCTAAAGAGAGCAAGAAGAGCAAGAATGAGCAGAAGGAGGCGGTCTTGGGACGGGCGAAGGAGTTTGCCAAAATAAAATAGGATCAATCCAAACGTTTGTTGCTTCGTACTTTTGATCAAAGTGTTGATTACTTGAGTGTTTTATAGACACTTTAAATTTGGTTGGTTTTTGACGTACTTGTAGTTGATGTTGAATGTTTTTTGATTATTGTCGTTGTGTTAGTTCATGGTGGTAATATTTTCTCCTAAGCAGAATTCAGTTGCTAATGTAAACAAAATTCAACTAGTCTATAAGCAGAATTCAATTTTATTGTAAGCAATTATCTTCATGGTATCTTTTAATGTTTCTAGTACTATTTCAAATATTTTTTAAACACGGTACGAGTGCTTTGTAAGCAGAAGTCAATTTCCTTGCAAGCATTTTATCTTTTCAAGTATCTTATACTTTAGCTTTCCGGGCGTAAGGACCTCAATTCTCATTAGGAGGTCGAACCAAGGACCTATGGAAGTCGGGGCTACCCCGTCCCCATGGACAACTCAACAGTGGCCCTGAGGGAGGAGTTACCCGTGCCATTTCCATTCCTTGAGTGAATTGATAAAATATCTCATATTTGTCCCGTGCATCTACCATTATACCCACAATGATCGGCCATACAATTGCTATTCATAATGGTAAGGAGCATTTGCCTATTTATATAACAGATCGTATGGAATCGGTTATTATTTATGAATTTTTAAAAATTTAAGGTCATAGGTATTCAAATGTTTTGTAAGCAGGATTCAAATGCTATGTAAGCAGAAGTCAATTGACTTGTAAGCAATTATCGTCATGGTAATTTATACTGTTAGCAATATTATGTTCATTTTTTCTTTTGGTCGAAAAGCATTACAGCAGTAACAAATAAGCAAAGTACAAAGTATTAAAAGTATTATAATAAGAAATCATATGCAATTTGTAATATGTGAATAAGTGGTGTTAAAAAAAATTAATAGACAATCACAATATTTTTTATCGAGCACATGCCCTTTTTTCATTTGTTAGGAACAATTTTAGGATTGTATCAAACAAATAATTATAAAATTTGAAATAAACATAAATATTAAGCGGTAAAATATGCATAAATAAGCAGTATCAAACATGTACTTCAAAAATAACGTCAATAAGAGTGAATTCTACTTGTCGTACGTTCTGCTATTGTGCGAACCTATTTTCCACATTTCCCACAACGTCTCTTCAATTTCTGTCCAGCCTTGATTGCTTTCTCTTTCTGACTCTGAAGTCGGCTCTTGACTCGACTGTCGATTCCCTTATTTTTGGCATGTATTGGTGGCAACACTACAACGCCTAGCGGGATTTGTCCCAACGAATCCTTTGATCAATGATTGATTGTTCACGAATCGAATCGCTTTGTTGATCCATCGCCAGAATCAAATAATTTCAAGACATACAACCTACATATGACGAAAAAAAATGATCAATTAATATGATAGTTTAAAACACGTAACAAACGTAAGCAACATGTTGCATTCATGACAACAAGTATTTAAGCACATATAAGCAAAGATTTTCGATCTTAGCATGCATGTTTTTAAAGAAACAAAAGGGGGCGATATAATTGAATTTTTCTCGTGCATTAGCAAGTATGTTCATAATTATAAGCATATTCATAGCCACAAATAAGCAAGATTATAGACACACACAAGCAACTTTCTGAGTAAACATAAAAAAAATGGAGATGAAAAATTGAATTTTCTGCATTCGCAAGTTTGTTCATACTTATAAGCATATTCATAGGCACAAACAAGCAAGATTACGTATACCTAATAAGCAAATTTCTCGGGTAATCATACAAAACAAAAATGGGGATGAAGAATTCAATTTTTCCTGGATTCGCGAGTATGTTCATATATAAGCATATTCTTTGGCACAAATAAGCAAGATTATAGACACACATAAGAAACTTCCTAGGTAAACATACAAAAAAAAATGAAATGATGAATCGAATGATTGTTTTAGAAAATTGCGAATCAAATTTTAATTGATTCAAGAAAATGGACAATATAAACAATTGAAAGGTGAGAAAATTGGTTACCTTGTTGTTCATTAGTGTTGAAGCATTCTTCATAGGTGTCATCCATTTTTTTTCTTGCTTGAACTCTCAAAATGTCGACTTTGTGTACTATGGGAGAAGATTTTCGTTTCAGACTCGGTGGAGAAGGTGATTATGGCTGGGACGATTTTTCAATAACAGATTTGGTGGATTGTGATTGCAAATTTGATGGTAACTCATCCTATTTTAGTGGGATTTACTAGATTTAGCAAACACCCATATTCTTATGTGGACTGATTTTCCCTCACGTTGACTTTATCACATAATTTATCAACACTAATCAGGTTTAATCTCAACCATTGAAATTAGTAGATTTGTGGCTTGGAGTTGGTCCTATGTACTCATATAATAGGGGGGCCTATATAACCCTCCCCCTATATATATATATATATATATAGGTGAGACACAATGGACTCATCCCATCCATCCACCATTACTAATCAATGGCTGAGATTTAATGAATAAACATAACATTAATGATTTATTTTTATTAAGATAAGAGTATTATAGTCAAGAAACAACCATTATTTTGTTGCACAGAGAAAGCAATCTTCTCACGCTGATTCTCCAGTCTCTAGCACAATTCAGTCAGAATTGAGAATTACACAAATCTCTGAAAAATCACGTCGATCTCCATAACCAAAGCTCAAAGAGACGAAAACACATAAAAATTGTGAAATAATATGGCATCAAATCCATTTGAAGAATCATCGCAAACTACAGAGCATTCTGCAACAATGGAGGTTGAAGAATTCAGCTTCAATGAAGAACCAGCTGAAGGTATGTAAATTTATTGAATAGGATGAAAATCGAATACTCATGAGTAATGTTTATACAATATAAATACACTGCATATGTTGAAAAAATGAGTTTCAAAGAAGAACCAGTACAAGGTAATTACATTTAAATCTTAAAAACTGTAAAAGTTTCAACGAAGAAGTTGAAGTTCGAATACTGGTGAATACTGCTATATAAATAAAATATAATGCATATATAGTATAGTTATGGTACATACATAGCAATGGTTTATTGCATAAATACTCTCTTTACACGTAGACAAATGTAATATTATGGTTTTGTAGTATAAATATCAGTGTACCACTACATATATATCATGTGTTTATTGTGTGTATATATGGATGAAGTAATGTAATCATAATCAGGCACGGGAAAAACAGGGGGGAGCCCTATATAGGATTTGGTTTTTGGTGCATATAAAGCAATGTAATACTGCATATATAAAACATGTTCATTGTATAGTTTTGTTTGCCACATGCAATGATGATATAAACCCCAGACAGAGGCTTGTCATATCTCCAGGATCTACCAAATAATGGATCCCTAAGATTGAGCAGAGAAAAATACCTTGAATTGGAATGTATTTCAATACATTAGATGATGGTATTCAATTCTATAAGAACTATGGATCAACAAGTGGTTTTGATATGCGTAGGAGTACATCTAGATGTTATAAAAATAAGGTAATACGTGTGCAGTACATTATTTGCAACCGAGAAGGTTACAAAAACATTAGTAACTATGTTCGAGATAATTCAAATGCAGACGATGAGGGGGGTAAAACTAGAGAAAGCCGGAAAAGAGTATCCAGTCGTGTTAGGGGCCGTGCAAGATGTATATTTCAACACACAAATTCAAATACATACGTGATCAAGCAATTCGAGGAACGTCACACGTATTCTATGAGATCCAAACCATACAGACAATTTCTTCGAGTAAACAGAAATCTGAGTTTTGGACACAAGAAATTCATCATAGACTGTACTAAAGCAAACATTGGAACATCAAAAATTCATAGACTATATAGCCAAATGGTTGGAGGAAACTCACAAGTTGGTGCATTGCAAATAGATTTCAAAAATTTCAAAAGGGACTTGAAGGCTTACATATGCGGCACTGATGCACAAATGATAATAGACAATTTCCTAAAGAAGAAAGAAGTATGTCCGGGTATGGCCTTTAATTACGATGTTGATGAAAATGAGCAGTTGACAAGTTTGTTCTGGGCAGATCCAATATCGATTCAAAACTACACTGTCTTTGGTGACGTCATCTCGTTCGATGCTACATACAACACAAATAGGTGAGATGCATAACACTGTGTACTACATATATATGTTGCATCGTACATATAGATATTATAAAAATGTTGCACAGCTATATTAAATGTGGTTCTTAAACATTCTTACAGCTAGTACTGCATATTTATATATTTAATATTGCATTCATATAAATATAACTTTGCATACTTATATATTTAGTTCTGCATAAAACAAGACCAACTGCACTGAGCACTAATTTATTTTTGTCTTCAGGTACAAAATGGTTTTCGCGCCATTCATCGGGATTGATAATCATCGATGATGTATAACATTCGCAGCAGGGTTAATATTGAAAGAGGATGAGGAATCATATATTTGGTTGTTCCAAAGTTTTTTGAATGCAATGGGTCGAGAGCCACACTACATTATCACCGACCAAGATCCCGCAATGAAGAATGCATTCCATGTTGTTTTTAAAAAGGCAAGACAGGTTATGTATGTGGCACATAATGAAAAAGGTGAGCTTGAAAGTAGGTCATGTACTGCGCAGTAATGAAAATTCATGGGGAGGCTAAATTCTGTGGTTTGGCACCAATATCATGAGCCGTTTAATTTTGAAAAACAAAGGGCATGAAATCATGTGTGATTTTCAATTAACAGATCATCCATGGTTTAAAAAATGTATGATATTAGGCAAAGTTGGATCCCCACGTATTTCAAAGACGTGCTAATGGGCGGGTTGCTACGAACTACTTCAAGGTTTGAGAGCGCCAATAGCTAGTTCGGAGGGTTCACAAACCCTCAAGTCAATTTGGTTGAATTTTTTATGCACTTTGATAGCACTGTGGAGGCACAACGACATGCAATTGACAAATTGAACAATGAATGTGAGGCTTCTAGTCCAAAATGCGTGACACCATTGGACATTGAAAAAGATGCGGCAATAGTGCACGCACACGCAGTTTTTTCTGACATAAGCAAAGAAATTAAAGAGGCTTGATACACATGTTCAGTTGTACAAATCATCAGTGATATTGGATATAGCACTTACTAATTCAGAGACGACAATGGTGGCATTTTTGAAGTCATGTACAGAGACAATGAAAAGTGGCAGCATGTACATGCAAAACATTTGAGCAAGATGGACTAATATGTCGTCATATATTCGTTATTTTCACAAGTCTAAAGACGATACCTGCAAAATACCTACCCACACGGTGGATGAAAGCAGCCTCTTTGATACAATCTACAAAAAGAGGACGTTTGTACCAATTTGAAGGGGGAGAAGAAGCAAATAGAGCTTTGAATGCGACTTATGGGCAAATTTGCATTGTTGCATTGGCCTTGCACATGGCGTAATAGACAAGATAGAAGAATTGTCCCAGATAATATCGACTCACAAAAATAAGATGTTGTCCGAGCAAGCAATTGAAGCCCCCAAGTCAAGCAAAAAAGCAATTATGGAAACCTATTGTGGCTCCATGTCGGAAATAGACATCACGGTATTGCCACCAAAACAAGCAAAAAACAAAGGGAGTGGAAGTCGAATAAAAAGCCGTCTGCAAAGCCAAAATGAAAAAGCAATCAAAGCAAGCACCAAGCTAAGGAGACGATGCGAGACGTGGTGATGTTACAACACATAACAATCGAACATGACCCAAAAGAACTACAATGTTGTCATAGTACTTATTTTGTCTGATACAATTTACAATTGTTGCGTTTTTTGACATTCTGAATCTGTTATATGTCTATTTGATTTTGCAAAAATTTCTAAGTACACGTTAGATTTACACCAAAGTGTTCGATTATGCAACGCACCATAACAAAATATGTAATATTTGTATTAAAAATTATACTATTTATGCAAACCGAAAGAATTCCAATAAGTATGCATCCTCAATTTGCCCCAAATAAATTTACATACGTCTTTGAAAGTGTCCGATAAATATGCAACACATCATAACTAAATATGCAACGCACCAAACAAAATATGCAAGAACTTCAAAACATGCCAACTAAAAATCATATAGTACATAAACGGTATTTATGCAACACAATGATAATAACTATGCATAATGTATACAATGACTTTATACTAAAGTGATGCTCTGCGAAACGGGGAATAAAATAAAACTAATTATAGATTCATGAACACAACAATCTTATGATACATTTCCATTCGTTTTTTTGGCGAAAAAGATCATTACAAAGTGATGCTCTGCGACCAAATATCCATGAACACAACAAAGGATACATTGCACATTTCTAATACCAAAACTACTACATTACTACATATCTAAATACTAAATACCACCAAGTGTCGCTTAGATGAAAACATTCAATACAAAGTTGCACACTTAAAGAGGCACCAAAACAGAATATTATCCAGAAAAACAAATCCCCAAAGTTCAACTTTTCCAATACATCTTTTCATTAGACAAGGAATACAACTAAGTGTTTTTCTTTCCAGCCAAGAATTTCTTTGCCTCTGCCATGTTCAACTCCCTTTGCTCGTTTAGTTCTTCTTGAACAACAGCACAATCATACAATGTCCTTAGTTTTGTCATCAGAGATGTGTTCCCCTTCTCAAGGCCAGCATTCCAATTCCTCGTACCTCCCCCCATGTATGTCTCAATATGTCGCATTGCGAATATACCACAATCAGTCTTGTTCTCCGAGTCCCTCCATGACATAGTAAGCCTAACATGTTTGACTTTTTCCACGGTATAAGACGATTGATAGCATGCATGGGCTAGAAGGTATTGGGAAAATAGTCGAATCTGCATATAAACAAAAATTAAATATCCATGCATCATAGTAAAAGTAAATATGCATCACTAATATTATAATTATATAGAAAATGAAACAACATTAAAATATTAAGTTAATAAACTACATATGCAACATTATTTAACTAAGTATGCAACAAAAATACACTAAACATACAGACACTCACATACCAGACCATATCAATCCCACAAAATAAAGTACATATGCAATAAACAAACACTAAAAATGTAACAAATTAAATATAAATATTCATTGAATCTGCACACAGACAACAAACTCACCAACATATTCGGGATATGCTCGTATTTATCGCATTCAATCCCTCCAACCGACGAGGTATCCAGAATGTAACATACCCTTTTCTTCATATCGAAACAAATCACATAAATGTGCTCACTCTTGCAGATGGAAAAGAAGAACTAGAAAAAAAATTAATCTACATTTAAAAAAAGAACAAATAATAACAAACGAGCATAAAAACGCGCTTAAACAACAATACCATTTCAATCGTCTGCAATCCTGCTTATAATAAATCTCCAAATTCAAAGATCCAAATTTTGTGAAAACAAAGAAAAGAATACCTTCATCGTCCAAATCCTCAGAAGGTGATACAACCGTGTTCAACTACAAAACAGAAAAAAATTAGTTCAACTGGAAACAATGACTAAAAAACACAAAAACATAACATAAAAAATGAAATAAAATCATATTGTACAATATATCATCGCAAAGAACCTCAATGGAGATCATGTAGCCCTCAGTTGTTCCATTGCATTCAAAAGAATGGACCATATGTCAATAACTAAAACGCTAATATAAGATTCCGACCTCATAGGCTCAAAGTCTTTCCTCATCAGAATCCGATCGCCAAACTTGAAAATGACATCATGCCTACTTATATAAAAAACAATATTACAACAACATAAATAGAACAAATGGTAAACTAAAATATAATAGACGACAAGAAACTCAAATAAAACATTACATACTTATCTTCCTGTGCATTCTTAAAAATCTATTTCGAAATCATATTGTGATTCTTGTTGAGCTTCTCCGTCACATCAACTTGTCTTGCATGAAACGGCGACGATAGAACCTCTGTTTTCCGTGGATTCCTGACACTCTTCCTTGCGCATACTTTGGATCGCCCCATCCAAGTTGGAGCTTTACCACGACCAATGACCGACGAACCTCAAAGACCAACACCAATTTCAACATTCAAACTTTTCCAACTTTATCGACATTACTTATTTCTCCCTACCATTACACAAAAATTACCAAAAATAAATAACAATTCCATAAAGTATAATATAAAAAAATAAACACACAACAACCAAAAAATAAAAACAAAACTTACAGCCTGAACTTTGCCACCAGTTGCATCTCCTACAACACCGTGAACAACCGTTTCATTGTTCACATCAGGGACAGTAGCCTTGGATTTTTCCACCTACAAGCATAACAAAAACATAAATATTATATTATATTTTATCAATGGCAAAGAAAACATTTAAACAACATAAATTATGAAAAAATTACGATCGGAACGTTGTCTCCATCCGCATTCCATTCTTCCTCCGCCTTTGAATTTCCCTGATCATAATGTCGTGACGTCTCCAAGACAGCGTCCCAAACAGGATTATCGAAATCATGTGTCACACCAAGACTAAAACTTGGAGCATCATACCACTTCTTAAGCTCCTCCCTCTGCAATAATGCATCTTCCACCTTCTCCAAAGCAGAAATGTTTTCAGCATTATACCAAAACGCCTCATTCTGTTATGTTTCATTTCCTCAACCTTAATCTTCACTTATTTTTCCACTATTAAAACAAATAATCTTCCTAGCAACATCCTCAATTTTACCAAAATCAGGATTATCTGAAAAGCCCCTCGGAGCATTCTCAACCAATGAAATGGTGTCAACAACATCTGTCGCTATACAAGCCAACTTGGCCAACACCTTCCCAGCATACCCCTATATAAAATGGTAAATCATAATTTATATGCTATACCATATTCAATTCTAAATATAACATACTAAATATGCAAATGTCTTTGTGCTAATTATACATCAAACATACTCTAAATATGCAAACATTTGAAACAAAAGTGTAAATTCAATTATTACAAAGAAACAATATTATCTATGCAATGCAATGAACTGTAAAGTAAATATGCATTATAATCATACTAAACATGTAGACTTAATTGATCCAACATATACACTGGAATATTATTCCCTATATATAAAATATGCAATAACTGTTTTCTAAATATGCATGATTCCATACTAAATATGCAGTAAATTAATTCAACATACAAAACACCTCGGATTCAAATTTATAAAACATCAAAGTGCATGTAAATGTACATGAACATCATCAGCCTCAGAAGATAACTCAGGCACATCTATTCTCTTGTCATCACCACCCGCCACACATTTAGGAACAACCTTTCGTCAAGATATCCCAATACAAAGCCACAATGATCAATCTCAATCTTGCACCTCTCCTTTAATAGCTCAGACCTCAAAGTCAACATGCTTGGGATTGTTCTAGGAATGTCCCTTGTCAACATAACCACTCTATCAATGTAAAAACCCTGTTACAATAAAGCCATGTCACACACATAAGATAATTAAACAACTAGCAAAAAGATATATAGAAAAACTACAAAACTCACAATCAAAAATGACAGAGGCCGTTGAAATGAGTCTTTAATTCCAGCAACCTACCGAAACCCATCTCAACTACAACATTATTCTATGCTGGCTCTAATTCCTTGATCGCCCCAACTAGAGTCTCTGGCGTCGACCTTGTGATTATTGTAGGGAATGCATCTTTCGCATTGGATTTGGTTTTCTTTTGTTTCTTAATAGCCGGAGGCTCACTTCCCTCGCCAACCTCCAACTGTGCAGGCCTTCGTCTTTTTTAATTGTCCCTAGCCATTTACCAACAATAACTTAGAAAACAAAAACAATGAAAAAATATATTAGGACAAAAACCTAAGTATGTATTAGAAACATTCTATTATAGCAACAAACCTATACTAAGTATATGTTAGAAATATTTTATCATAGCAACACAACTAAACTAAGTATATATACATTCAGAATCACCTGCTACAAAAACATGAATGCAACAAAAATCGCAACAAACTCACCATTAATATACAAACACACAATGAAAACACAAACTCACCATGAAAACACAAACACATAATGAAAACATAAACAGGAAAACATATTCTCATTACTTTTTCTTAAACTTGCCCCCACAAAGCCAAGCAACTATAATGGCGAAAACCCTAGTGGCAACAAAATCACCATATAAAAAACAACAACAAATCGAACACAATACTTTTGTTAAACACATAAAACATAAAAATAATTGAAAAATAAAAACGAAAAACTCCTAAAAAATCGAACAGTTCTACAAAATCTAAATACTACAACTCCAAATATCTTGACTCTTCCCCACCGAGAGTTGAAAGAACAGAGACTCTGAACTTGACCAACGAAATATTGTCTCAGATTTGGGCGTAGATTATGGAGAGATTGAGATGAAAAACTGAAAGTGAATCAGAGAAAAGGTTAGAGAATTCGAATAGTTACCGTCATTTAGAAAGCGGGATAAGCACGAGATGAAGGAAACTGATTGGAATAGACAAAGAGACGTGTCTATGGAGATTACCAAATTACCCTTAAGTTGGCGGAAATAAAGGGGGAAATTGAATTAAGTCACATCCTTTGATTTATTAAAATCAATGGGTAAGATGAGTCCACATGGTCTCACCTAGGGAGGGTTGTCACACTTGAATCAAATAATTAGTTCAAATGAGACAGGAGTTCTAGGGTAAGACTGATAGGGAGTAATCTTAGCCATTGATTGAATTGGATGGATGAGATCTTTTCACATTTTTTGGTAACTAGTTTGTAACTACCTTTCATTAAGGACAATATAATAATTTTTTATTCCAGCGTTTTTATGTTTTTATATGGGGTATGATTATAATTGTCTTATTTAATGCCTTATTTAATGGCACAATTTTAGGGGCATTTTTTTTTTAATTTTTTTCCGAATCCAACATATTTAATGTTTTTTGCTACTTAGACAACTTTTAGATAATATATAGTTAGTTATTTTCTATTGCAATGTTTTATGACACAGTGGAGAGTAAGCATAATTAGTTTTCTTTTGACGATTAGATTGATCTTAGACAACGCATAGTTATTTATTTTTCGTTGCATGTTTTATGACACTTATTGCATAGTTGGATATAATGTACTGCACATTTAGTTTGTACATACTGCGTATATAGTTTCTAGACAAAGTGCATAGTTAGTTGAGTTTTCTTGCATAGTTTATGACATTTATTGCATAGTTGGGATATAATTTACTACATATTTAGTTTTTTTACATTGTTGTTGGGGACAAAAACTATATTTCATTAATTAAATATATAATTTATTTTATATATGTTTATTTAATATTAATTGCCTAATGGGCTCTTAAGAATTAAACCGGCCCAAAGGAGTTCGGGTTTGGCCCAATCGGCTGTTTTCTCCTATGTGGACTGGCTCATAGGCCAAGTTCTCCTACACGGCCCACGAGGCCCATCTCCCAAGTATAAAAAGATCTCTCATGTTATCTGTAAGTAAATTAATTGATAATCCTCCGTATTTTTAATACAATATTCGTTTACTATTTTATTCTCTCATTCACCGTGCTGACTTGAGCGTCACATCGAACGATATTCCAGCTCTCGGAGAAGAAGACTTGAAGAATTCCCCCTCGGGAAGAGGAAGACGTGAAGACTTTCCCTTTCCAAGAGGATTGAAGTGAAGATTTTCCTCTCGGGAAGAGGATTTTGGTCAACTCCATTGACTGATGGCCTTTAAGAAGAAGGAGAAGGAGAAAGGCAAGATGAGATACCCAGGAACTCCCTAACTTTCAGAAGATTATTAACCAAGCCCAGAGACCTATAAGCTTCCGCCATCTCCTTCCGTGAAACGGGAGTGCCTCGGGCAACCTTAACCTCTAAAACCCACTCGTGAGGAAGCTCTCAACCATTATCCCTCACATAGAAGAAGTCCTCCTTCCACAACCCACCAGGAGAAGATAATCCATCAAGGAACTTGCACTGAGGACGTGGGGAAAAGTGAAAGAAAATGTCATCCGGAGACTTCTGGGCATAGAACAAGGAATGAAACATGTCTACAAATCGAATCAAGCCCAATCAAGCCGCATTACATGCCGATATCCTCGTAGTATACATGCAAAGGCCTGGGAATCATCTCGACCAACACATGCTCCCACCGACCTAAGGATCAAGAGAAAAAAAGTATCTGGAGGAAGTACAAAGCCAACTGAGAAGCTATAAAGGTACACTGTGATGAAGCCCTCGGGCGGATGAGTAAGCATGTCACCCGTACCCAGGCCCAACATCACAAAAGCCGAAGGAAGCATAAGCGCTCGCAACAACCTACAAAGAAAAATGGAAGTCACTCAACTCGCCAACTCTCCTGGGACAACCGCCGACTCTGGGAGGAGGCTTATGCTGATACTTGGTGGGGCGGACCTCTTCAGGACTATCTCTTTCAGACTCCGCCTCGGAGACTCCTCACTTGAGCTCGAATCCGGCTCAAGTTCTATCTCCCCATCACCATCAAAACACAAGTCTGGATCAAGGGGAGGAATATCAAACTCTATTGAGAAGCGTGAACATGAAATAACAGAATCCGAAAAAGCAGACGCTGGTAACACCTCGGCCTCCGGTGGCATGGAAGAAATCTTAAATCGAAAGATGGCTCGAAACATATGAGAACTCAGGGGAAGACAGAGAAAAATAAGAAGAAAAATGGACCCGGGGTGACGCATGGGGGCTCCATCTATGGCTCTCATCTCTCTCGCCGCGCGATGCACTCCACCTCTCCATCAAGTCTCACCTCACCTCTCACTTGTAAAAAATTTCCTAAATCTTCTACAAAGCAAAAAATTTCAAAAGTTGATAGGTAGAGAGAGAGAATTTACCTTTGGAAGACATGGTCACAAGCCTCCACTCCAAAGTGTCCTTGTGCAAAGTGGTTAAAGATTCTCCAAAGACAAAGGCAATATATATTACAAGACAAGCCATATATTTCTACACCGGATTAGCTCCCGCACTGCTTCATCCTCCGCAGCACCAGAGCTGGGGGGCTTATGTTGGGGACAAAAATGGTATTTTATTAATTAAATATATAATTCATTTTATATATGTTTATTTAATATTAATTGCCTAATGGATTCTTAATAATTAAACCGGCCTAAAGGAGTCCGGGTTCGGCCCAATCGGTCATTTTCTCCTACGTGGACTGACTCATAAACCAAATTCTCCTACGCGGCCCACGAGTCTCATCTCCCAGGCATAAAATGGTTCCTCATATTATTTGTAAGTAAATTAATTGATAATCCTCCTACGCATTTTTAATACAGTATTTGTTTACTGTTTTATTCTCTAGTTCACCGTGCTGACTTGAGCGTCGGAGGGGCCGCCTCCCTGGGCAACTCCCAAGGACTTCCCAACGTGTGCGTACGGGTGCAGACAAGTTCCTGATCGAAGGATTTTCCAACTCTCAGAGAAGAAGACTTGAAGACTTCCCCCTCGGGAAGAGGAAGACTTGAAGACTTCCCTGTATGGGAAAAGGATTGAAGAGGAAGACTTGAAGACTTCCCTGTATGGGAAAAGGATTGACGTGAAGATTTCCTTCTCGGGAAGAGAATTTTGGTCAACCTCGTTGACTTGGAGTGATCTGGCCTAAAAAGAAGATCAATCGTGATAGTTTAGATATCGCATAGTTAGTAGATTTTGATGCATTGATAGTTTATGGGATTGTGGAAGATGACAGATTCTCTTTCCAATTGTGTAGCCGTTTTTTATGTGATTAGTTATCAATTAAGGCTGAGTTTACTTTATTACCCTTTCTTTGATTAAATTAAACATTTAATTATATTTTTTATTCATTTGATTACAACCACTCAATGATTCAATCAATGGCTAAAATCAATCCCTACGATCTCAACTAAGGCCCTCGTCTCACTGGATCTTAAGAAAATTAAGAAAATAATTAATGTTAAAAAAAAGTAAATTAACGAGTCAATATGGCTCATGAAATGAGTTGTTTGAACTTTGGATGTACTGAGTGTGGACAGCGACGTAAGAAAATTACAGACTGTAAAACAAACAAAACAACTTTTCATATTACAGTAAATTTTACTTAAAAAAACAAGGTTAAAACGAAATCAAATTTTTCACTGCCGTCACACACACAGAAAATCTTGGGGCCAGACAGAGAAAAAAAGGTTTTATTTTTATATTAGTGTGTGTGCTGTGTGTAAATTAGGAGTCAACCGACCCTTTTTTCTGTGCTTTTTTTGGTCGTATGTATATGTGGGCTTCGAAGACTCCACATAGTATTGCGGGTATTATCTTCACTTTAGCCTTTTTTTTTCTTCTCCCTTTCTCTCTCTTTATTTTGTTTTTCAGCTTTTGTATGACAAATGAGAACTTGCTTTTTGCAAGTCAAGCATGCAGATATTGGGATAACGGAAAACCAAGAAAAGCCCTTCTGAACTAGGGTTTTTTTCCTTCTTGGGTCGTTCTTTTTTCCTTTTTTTATTTCTGTATTTTTTTCAACATTAGAAAAGAGTGGGTTTTTTGAGTGAGTGATTTTGGTATAGAGGAGGAGAGAGACGGATAGAGAACGAAGAGCATAAGCAAAATAAAAAAGGCCTTTTTTTTGCTTGCCTTCTTTCTCTTTCTTTCTCTCAGCAAGAAAGCTTTAATTTTGAGAGGCAGTTGGAGACATTTGGATTTAGGCCTTGTGTCTCCTCTACCTCTCTCTCTTTTTTTTCTCCATTTTTTGTTTTTGGGTTCCTTTTTTTAATTACCGTGTGTGTAAACATTGTATTGATAACGTTTCTTGAAATAACTAAATTTCTGCTGTCTGATATACTACCATATATATATGTATATCAGTTTTCAGTCCATGATCTATGTATGCTATTTTAAATCTTAATTTAGTGGGTAAGAAAAATTAGTGGGGAGTGAATCTGTTAATGCAACTGTTAATCAGTCCACGAAAGTTCTGAGCTTTTTCGTATAAAGATCAAAATAAAAAAATTTCAAGAAGGCCAGAACAAAGAACATCTATCCCAAAAAAAAAAAAAAAAAATCAAAGAGGACATTATTTCATGAATTTTGGGGATTTTCTTGATAACAACAATTCTTGTGGTGGTGGTGGTACAAGAATTGTTACCGATTTATCTTACAGCAACAATACCAACACCATTATTACAAGCAGCAACAACAATATGCCCAGTGGTGCAATTGCTCAACCCCGCCTTGTTTCTCAGTCCATCGCCGCCACAAAGACTATGTTCAACTCCCCTGGACTATCTCTTGCCCTTGTAATAACACCCCTTTTTTCTTATTGTCTCTTTCTCTGTGTATTTTTCTGTATATGTTTTTTTTTTCTTTTTTTGTGATATTTTTTTTGGGTGCAGCAAACGGGTATGGAGGGACAAGGAGAGTTAGGGAGGATTGGGGAGAATTACGAGACGAGTAATGTTGGTGGAATAAGAAGAAGCAGAGATGAAGAGAATGAGAGCAGATCTGGTGGGAGTGATAATATGGAGGGTGGCTCTGGAGATGATCAAGATGCTTCGGACAAGCCACCCAGGAAAAAAAAAAGATACCACCGACACACTCCTCAGCAAATCCAAGAACTTGAAGCGTAGGATTTGTTTTCAAGAAATCCCTTCATTTTAATTTTTGTCGATTTTTTTTGGGCATTTTGTTCACAAAGATTGCTTTTTGTTTGTGTTTGTTGTTTTTGCTCTTGTTTTCAAGAAATCCCTTCATTTTTATCTCAAACTCTTTTTTTTGTTTGTTTGTTTTTGACATTTTATTCACAAAGATTGCTTTTTGTTTGTGTTATGGTGGTTTTTTCTTGTTTTCAGGAAATCCCTTTATTTTTTTCTCATTTTCATGTTTTTTAAATGTTTCATTTTGTTCACAAAGATTGCTTTTTTGTGGGTGTTTGTGTTTGTGTGAATTTCCCATGTAGTGTTGATTTTTTTGTTTTTTTACTGGTTTTTTAATAGTCTTTTCAAGGAGTGTCCTCATCCTGATGAAAAGCAAAGATTGGAACTCAGCAAAAGGCTTTGTTTGGAGACTAGGCAAGTCAAGTTTTGGTTTCAGAATAGAAGAACTCAGATGAAGGTATATATAACTCTTTTAACACTAATTTCTTTTGCTTTTAAGGTTAATATTTGATAATTTTCTGAGTTGTTGATAATTAATTGCACCAGACACAACTCGAGCGCCACGAGAACTCAATTCTCAGGCAAGAGAACGACAAGCTCCGAGCCGAAAACATGTCCATAAAAGATGCAATGAGGAACCCCATCTGCACCAACTGCGGTGGGCCCGCTATGATCGGAGAAATCTCCCTCGAGGAGCAACACCTCAGAATCGAAAATGCCAGGCTAAAGGACGAACTGGATCGTGTTTGCGCGCTTGCCGGCAAATTTTTGGGCCGGCCCATATCAGCGTTGGCCGCCTCTATGGGCCCGCCAATGCCTAACTCAAGCTTGGAGCTTGGAGTTGGAAGTAATGGATTTGGAGGCTTAAATATCATTAATCCTTCGACGCTCCCTTTAGGCCCTCCCGATTTCGGTGGCCCTTTACCCGTGATGCCTTCGACCAAATCTACTATGAATAACATGACACCAATTGAGAGATCTTTGGAGAGATCTATGTATTTGGAGCTTGCTTTGGCTGCAATGGATGAGTTAGTGAAAATGGCGCAAACCGATGAGCCGATTTGGCTTAGGAGCTTAGAAGGGGGAAGAGAAGTACTTAATCATGAGGAATATTTAAGAACATTTACTCCTTGCATTGGTATGAAGCCTAATGGCTTTGTAACTGAGGCCTCAAGAGAAAGTGGTATGGTTATCATCAACGGTTTGGCGCTCGTCGAGACGTTAATGGACTCGGTGAGTTTCTTTAAAGGAGTATCTAATAATCACTTTTTAAGAGTTTGGAAATACTCCCTGAATGTCCTTTGTTTACACCAACTTATAAGTTAAATTGAAGTAAAGATTCAAGATTTTTGTGGGAGTTATTAAATGTGTTTTTTGAGTTCTTGATTATAATTTACTACAATGCTTCCTTTTTTGGCTTTTGGGGGATTTATTTACTTTGATGGGGTGATTAATTGAGGTTTTGTTATGTGTTTGATAGAATAAATGGGCAGAGATGTTTCCTTGTATAATTGCAAGAACCACAACCACAGATGTGATATCAGATGGTATGGGAGGAACAAGGAATGGTGCACTTCAGCTGGTAATAATATTGTCCTTGATATTGGAACCATTTTATTTTAGTTTTTTGGCTTCTTGTACTTCATTTCACCAATACATGTTGAAGTTATTATTTAAAAAAGGGTAAATTACAGAAATTACCACTTTCATTTAGCCTAATTAGTAAAAGAATCTATTTTTCTTTCAATTTGTAAACCAGAAACAAATATTAATGTGTTTGTAATTTGTGTTTGTAATATTGAAAGATAGCTGGGTTTTTTCTTTTTCTGTTTTTTTTTTTTTTTTTTTTGTAATTAGATTAAACTTTAATCAAATGGCTGAATTGTACTTTTCTTGCAACATTTGTAATGTGTAGATGCATGCTGAGCTGCAAGTTCTATCCCCATTAGTACCGGTTCGGGAGGTTAATTTTCTCCGGTTCTGCAAGCAGCATGCCGAGGGGGTGTGGGCTGTCGTCGATGTGTCAATCGACGCCATCCGAGAAACTTCTAGCGGCGGCCCGACATATCCGAGCTGCCGGAGGCTCCCTTCTGGCTGTGTGGTACAGGATATGCCTAACGGCTATTCCAAGGTATTTAATAAATTTCATCTTCCCAATATATATTTGTGTATATAATATACACATGCATTATTTTGTTGGCTTGTTACTTATTGCACACAGCTCCATACTTGTTTTCTTCACATTTATTGAGTCTCTCCAGGGTTGGTATCCTTCACCCTTTTGTGTTAAATATGTTTGTTGAAGCAACTGCACCACCTTGGAACTTAGTTGAGGACATTTAATTCAGAAGAAACTACTTGAAAAAGATAATTACAAAAACTACCCCTAAAAATTAGCATAATTACAAAAAATTCCATGCATCTTTTAAAAAATTACAATTACCACCTTAAAGTGTTACTCCTTTGTGGTGGTGCAATTTTTGAAAGAGATATAATTGTCAAGGTGTGTTTATATTTTTGAAAGATAATTGTGTTTTTATGTAATTAGGCGAAACTCAGGGATAGTTTGTCGTTAACACAAAGAAATACGTGCATTTGCATTTGCTTACTTAAGATTTTGTTTTTCATCTATTAATTAACAAAATCATTTACAAGATTCATGAATTTTATATATGGGATATGGCTTTGGTCTAATCCACTAGACTCTAATATTTGACCTTAATTTCCTAATCAATAAATAGTCGTCGACAAGATGCTTCTCATTCTTACAAAAACTATATTCTAATCTTCGATTTCTTCAAATCATGTCATTATTGTAATATAAATAATGAATAGAAGCCTCTATTACTCCTGCATTTGCTCCTTGGGACACATTAATTTCATATGATTTACAAGTAAATCCTCGTAATCATAAAAACATGGGTAGAAATAAACCAAGTGTTTGATGTTTCTATTCCAATCTCTGATACTGCCTCGATTAATCCACATGGCCTAATATTAAATTCATATAACTGTGTATATGTCCTGGTTCCAGCCTTATGATGCGTTTGTTTTTCTACTAAATCAAGAAACTATATATAGTCAAAACCCCGAGACTAGCTACATTTTTGTTGTCACGTGAGCATCTAAATTCTAACCCCATTGTGAGACTAGACTCTAGTGTACGTATCTCTATGTCTCAGTCCCCCACCTCGTGCCTACAAATCTTGTACCCAATATTTTATGTGTCTCTCAATTTTCGACTTTACTATTACTATCAATTCGAGATTACGCGGGGCACTATCATGTATGGCCCTTATTTTGATGATAATATATAGTTTCATTCAGCTAAGTGTTAATAACTATGATACCTTGATTAGCATAATTGATAAGTAAATATAAGATTGAAAATGCATGGATTCAATGTCAAGTGTCGTTAAAATGGTTAAAATGGATACGTGTACGGTGTACCCGGTGCATGCATCCATGAGACTCCAAAAGTGCTAGTATATATATTTCGAAGGTTTCGGATTTTTTATTCCACTTTGTGTTCCGTCATTTATGTGATCGATACATTCAAATAATCAGTAATACATATTTATCTTATAGACACGTGTCATTCATTTAATAAAGTGGGATACAAAATGAAATAGAAAAAGTGGAACAATAAATCTGGAGCCAATTATCAGGAGACTAATTAATTTATTTTGATGATGATCACTCATTGTGTAGGTTACATGGGTGGAACATGCTGAATATGATGAGAGTTTAGTTCACCAGCTCTACCGGCCTTTGATCGGTGCCGGTATGGGCTTTGGCGCTCAACGGTGGGTGGCCACCCTCCAACGACAAAGCGAGTGTCTGGCCATCCTCATGTCGTCCAACACGCCCGCCAGAGATCACACTGGTAAAAAATCTTCGCTTTGGTGTATAAACATTTATCTTATAGATGCTACATTTGGAGCACTATACTTGGTATAACATCTACCATTCACATGTCACGCTTAGTGTGTAGATGCATTACAAGTGTCATATTTCCTAAAAAAATTAGGATACATGAATGGTAGAGATGCTATAACATGCCATTTGACAAAAGCCTCAAAATTTCCTTGTGAGAGAACTGAATTTGATTTCACATATGCAGCGATAACGGCTGGCGGGCGGAGGAGCATGTTGAAGTTGGCCCAACGCATGACGAACAACTTCTGCGCGGGCGTGTGTGCGTCGACAGTCCACAAATGGAACAAACTCCGCACGGAGAATGTGGATGAGGATGTCCGTGTTATGACAAGGAAGAGCGTCGACGACCCTGGTGAGCCGCCCGGCATCGTGCTGAGCGCCGCCACTTCCGTATGGCTGCCGGTGTCGCCTCAGAGGCTGTTTGATTTCCTACGGAACGAACATTTGAGGAGCGAGTGGGACATACTCTCCAATGGAGGCCCCATGCAAGAAATGGCTCATATTGCTAAAGGCCAAGATCATGGCAATTGTGTTTCACTCCTACGTGCAAGTGTAAGTCTTTATTTCACCTTGTATACTTGCCTGGTAATCAATATATCACTATCCGTACAAATTAATTGGTCCATTTTAACAAAGTAACAAAAACAAAGACAAAAGTAATCAATTACAAAATAAATATAGCTACATTTTATTATATGATTTTTCCGATGATCTACAATTCTTATTCATGTTAAGTGAAATGCCAGAGTGTTTGTACTTGACTAATAGTAGTATATATTAACAAAGGCATGTAAATTGAAAAATACTACAAAGACATAAGATAAATCATAAAACTGTTAGGTGCCCTTAATGAACAAAAATATATCATAATAAAAATGCATTAATTTATCATTTACAGAGTAAGTATAACATAAAAAACGACTAAGATTATATTGCACTCATTGAATATTTATGTAAATTTGTGTTAAATTTCAAATGACACCCCTGATACATAATTTACACCAAATTCAACGTAAGCAACGTATTCTTAGGGCTTGTCAATATTCATGTTTTCGAGTCGACGAGAGTAGAAAATAGTGAAATGACGCATGTGCCCTCAATCATTTTGTTGGTCAGGCCCTAAAGCATGGTAGAAATGAATCCGATTAAATAGGACAAAGATGGAATTTGGAACCACACATAAGGACAACCCATTGGCATTTGGCAGATCCAATGTGTGGTCTTTATTTTCTAACCTGTAGTAAAATCGTATGATAAAAGTCAAATCCATGATGCCTGTCAAAAGTTTATGAGTCAGCCCCTGGCCCTTCTGTCCTAATTCATAAAAAGTCATAGCAGTGGGGTTGACTTACAAGTCAGATCTCTTTTACACTCGAGGGGGTAATTTAACTCGAAAAAAGATATAAAAAAAAAAAGACGATGGCTAATTCAGTAATTTTACCGACAGGCCATGCACTCGAATCAAAGCAGCATGCTTATACTCCAGGAGACATGCATAGACGCGGCCGGGTCGCTTGTGGTGTACGCGCCAGTTGACATCCCGGCAATGCACGTTGTGATGAACGGTGGAGATTCCGCTTACGTGGCGCTGCTTCCATCAGGATTCGCTATCGTGCCTGATGGGCCGATGGGCGATGGGCCCTCAAGCAATGGTGGGCCGCCGGCCCACAGAGTTGGTGGGTCGCTCTTGACTGTTGCGTTTCAGATCTTGGTGAACAGCCTGCCTACAGCCAAGCTCACGGTGGAATCGGTGGAGACCGTCAATAATCTCATATCTTGCACCGTGCAGAAAATCAAGGCCGCTCTTCAATGCGAGAGCTGAACTTCGTGGGGCCTACCTAACTCTTGCTTCTATTTTTCTTTTTTTTTTTTTCAAATTGGGATCACATTTGATGACGTGGCTAGGGTTTTCTTTTTGGGTATTTGTGTGTCGGTGCAAAAATTTGAATAAGGAGTTGGGTGGTGGTGGGGATGTGGCGGCGGTGATGGTGGTGGCGGAGACGTGGCAGTTTCTCCTTGTTGTAATGTTTGACAATTGATATCTACTTGAGGTATTAAGAGTAGCCATTTAGGGGGTGGTGAGTCAAGAACGAACCGCGTGTAAAACAACCCGTGCATGGTGGTGGTTCGGGTATTGACTCAGGAGTAGTACCCTTGAGTTGGCTCAGTAGATAAGGGGTGCAGGTGCAGTTCTTGTGTGTTGAAAATTGAAATGGTTCTTTATTATTATTATATTTTTCTGTCATGACGAGAAATGTTTGACATGATTGTTTTGTTGGTAATTTTATCCGAGTCTACAGCCATGTTGAATTTGGTTTTGATTCCTTTTTTTTTTTTTTTCAAATTCTTGATTTTTTTTTAAAATTATTTATTACGGTCTACATCAATTTAATGATAACAAAAATTCTTATTAGACCGTTTAACGGGTCTGACCTGTTAGACGGATCTGACCCGCGAATCCAGTGGCATTTCCGTAATATTAGAAGTTGTGTTTTAGTAGTTTTCAGGGACCATCGGTATTAACAGTCCTTCTGAAAAGTATTAGTTGTCCTTCTAAAAAGTATTAGCAGTTCTTCTGAAATGTATTTGTAGTTCCCTGAAGCGTATTTTAGTATTTCTCCTAAATATACTCCCGAAATGTATTAGCAGTCCTTCAAAAATATATTAGTAGTTCCTCGAAAAAGTATTAGTAGATCCCTGAAAAGTATTTCAGTAGTTTCCCTAAATATAATTAAAATTTTCTCCTGAATGTATTAACAGTTCTTTTGAAAAGTATTAACCGTCCTTCTAAAAAGTATTAGCTCTTCTGAAAAGTATTAGTAGTTCCCCAGGGACCACCGGTATTAACAATCCTTCTGAAAAGTATTAGTTGTCCTTCTAAAAAGTATTAGTAGTTCTTCTGAAATGTATTAGTAGTTCCCTTAAGAGTATTTTAGTATTTCTCCTAAATATACTCCTGAAATGTATTAGCAGTCCCTCAAAAAAGTATTAGTAGTTCTTCGAAAAAGTATTAGTAGTTCTCTGGATAGTATTTTAGTAGTTTCCATGAATATAATTAAATTTTTCTCCTGAAATGTATTAACAGTCCTTCAAAAAAGTATTAGCAGTTCTTCTAAAATGTATTAGTAGTATTAGTATTTCTTTTTGAATTATCATTAAATTTTGGTTTTTGAACGTGCCAGTATTCTCAAGTGTTAGGGATCTGTTGCAACCAGTGGATATGATTTCTAATGATGGAATCTTTCTTTGTCATCAGTTCCTAAGGATACTTGTGGAGGAAAGTGGCGACATGTCATTAGAAGCTGCTGATAAAGAAACTGCTATGATAAATGGTCCCGAAGGGCACAGGATAGGCCTATGCAGTGACGAAGGTACATATGGGCTAAGGGGGCACTGGGCACCCCTCAAATTTTGAAAAAAGGGATATTTTGGTTCTTTCACATTTTAATCTTAAATAAATAAAAAATAGAAAAATAGAAAAAAGTCTTAAATTATCTTGCATTCTTCTTTCCTACTTTAATTCATTTATGAATCTTGAAAAATATGAGTCTTGTCATTTTCCCCTTTTTTTTTTTAAATTTTGTACAATTTTTAAGCTCCGCTATAAACTTTAACTTGAATGTTTGCATTATTCTCTTGTGTCTCTATTTGTCCCTTTTGGTATATTGATGTAATTGTATTTTGTTATTTATTTTTTAATATTAAGATATGATGGAATTAATACAATGACTTAATCAAAATTTCTACTTATTTTAAATTTGATGTATTGTTTTTAATTTTACATGTGGTAATGGACAAATTGTCCAATTATGTTTTGTAAAAATGAAAAATAATCATATTTTCTGAAAATATAATTTTTAGCCATTTTGACCGGTCATACCCTTCATGTATTCCTTGATGAGGTACTTGGTTATATTTTAGAAAATTGATGATCTACATTTTTCGGTATCGGGTCATGGACGGTCTCTAGAAAGGAAAAAAGACAAAGTAGAAATCTGAACTAAAAAATGGCTAAGAAAACATGATTAAAACTATTTTTATTATGGAGAAGTGACCAAAAGTCCGACGGACTCCTTTTATATTAATATTAATTGGGCCCCCCTACCCGAGATTCCTGGCTTCGTCACTGGGCCTATGGATGTAGATACACATAAATATACACCCAGACGCGTATATTAGAGAGAAAGAGAGAGAGGAGATAACGTGATGAAAATGGGGGTTTTTTCTTTTTTCATTTTTTTTTGGGCGAATCCGGGTCAGGGCGGGGCTATGGGTAGGATATTTAGACACGTCTAACGGATCTAGATCCGTTAGACGGTCTGACAGGAGACTAGCTCTTTAATGATAATAGTTTGTTTCAAATTATAATAATAGTATTTTTTTACAACAAGTAAATTGTATTTTTATGAATAAATACGAAACAAACAAGATATATACAATATCCTAAAATCAAATGAGAAAAGTCCAAAAAACTCTCACCTTTCAAACAAGGGAATAAAGTGAGACGAATAAAAATCTAAAAAGTAAACAGATACAATACACCGTAAAGCACCAGATCAAACTCAGTGGATTGTGATTCTTGGTTGGATGAATAATCGTTTCCACTTCCAAACAAGTTTTGGGTGATCTACATCAGACTTCTTTCTGATTTGCAGATTTGTCATGGACTCACGAGGAACACCGAATGAGGTCCCCAAAAGAACATATCTACTAATATCTGAATAGATCTGATACAACAAAAAAAAAACGGCAAGAAGATGAATGTAAAAGCAAACTAACTCCCTCCGATAGGAGAAATCTACTCCCACCGAGGGGGGAAACCGACTCCCATCAATGAGAGAGATTCAAAAAACGAAGGACGGCGGAGTGTTGGGATGCATTTGCAATCTCCAAGTCATGGGTTCGAATCCTTCTCGGCAGCTATTTTGGTTGTAATTGAAATAGTCATCATCATGAATTATTTTCATATTTGAAATAGCCGAGTTAGGATTAGTGCAAATTAAGCTGGCATGGTCATTTGAGACTTGAAATCCCCTCTTTTTATTAAAAAGACCAAGTGTATTGCAACAATTACAAGAATTCTACCTAAATTCTAGTTATTGGTAATTACTAATATATATATATATATATATATATATAGGGAGGGTATCCCTGTGAGACCACCCTCCTGGTTAGTCCATAGGATCAAATCTACACCATCCAAATAGTAAATCAATGGCCAAGATATATTATAATATATACAACATTTCATAAGTAAGTATACAATAGAAGGGGTAAAATAAGAATCCAGAAAATTAAATATAGTAACCGCTTCCTAAAAATTAGGGACGTGATCTTGTATTGATCACGTCCCCATAATCAAGCGATTCACCTTTCATTTCTCTTTCTTCCCATTCGAACCTGCAAATTATTCAAATATGGCAACAGAATCATGCAACAATTAATGAAAAGTATACAATTACGCTAAACTAACTATACATTAAAACATTACTAAGTATACATAAATATTTAACTAAGTATACAATTACATTGAACTAACTATACATTAAAATATTACTAAGTATACAGAAATATTTAACTAAGTATACAATTACACTTAACTAAATACACAATTCCACTAATTTACTTATATAACTAAGTATACAATTCCATTGAACTAATTATACAAATCCACAGAACTAAGTATACAAATTCACTAAACTACTTACTAAACTACTTATATAACTAAAAATACGATTCCACTGAACTAAATATACAATAAAACATGACTAAGTATACAAGTCCACTGAACTAAGTATACAATAAAACGACTGTTCACAAATATGGCGGAAAGAAGTATCAATTTTGAAAAACAACGCTTGGAGTTGATGATTTTTCCTCCCTAAAAATTGGGTAACTGAAAAGGTAGGATTATGTTTCCCTAAAAATATATAATAACCGTCCAATTAACATAACTGATTAAATATAAAAGTACAATTATACCCTTATAAGCCTAAATTAACTAAAATGATCTACACCATTCAAAATTTTAAATCAAGAGTCTATAAGTGTTCTTATGGACTAACCTAAAGGGATTGGTCTCATTTGAATCAATATATATATATATATATATATGGAGAGGATCCAATGAGACCACATTTTATGGTGAGACAGTGTGGATTAATCTCAACCCTCCCCCATTTACATCAAAGGCTAGGAATAATTTGGGATAATAATACATTAACCATTTACTTAAATCCCAAAAAGGGTAAAATTATTAAAACAAACATGTTGGGACCGTCCAAATATGGAATCAGTTATTGAGAGAGAGAGAGAGAGAGAGAGAGAGAGAGAGAGAGAGAATCACGCTGGGGAGAGAGAAAATCACGCATGTGCTTATGCAATATACTGTACATTTATCATATATTTACTGTATACGTAACACTATTATACTGTATGTTTAACATAATTTTACTACATATTAAAATGGTCAAACAAAAACATGTGGGAACCGTGAATTAAGGAATCGGTTATATATATATATATATATATATATATATAGAGAGAGAGAGAGAGAGAGAGAGAGAGAGAGAGAGAATCACACTCATTAGCATGTGGGGACTGTGAATTAAGTAAATCAGTTATAGAGAGATAGAAAATCACGCTCATTATTGTACTGTATATTTAAGATATATTTACTGTATATTTAACACTATTATACTTTATATTTAAAATATTTGTACTGCATATTACAATTGTCAAAAAAAAAAATGTGGGGACCATGAATTAAGGAATCAATTAACAAGATTATTCTAGGCAGACTAATAATTATGGTATACCAAATAACAATAATTAAAAAATCAACAACTAATATACACAAATCAATTAACTAAATTATTATACAGTAAACTATGTCTAACTATATAATAAAATCAGACTATGTATATAGTAAACTATGTCGAACTGTACAACAAAATCAGACTATCTATACAGTAAAACTATGTCTAACTATACAGTAAAATCAAATTACCTATACAGTAAACTATGTCTAATTATACAATAAAATCAGACTATGTATATAAAAATCCTATGGACAGTTGATTCCCGTGGGATACACTTTGAATCGAAAAAGAACGCGATGTTCACTTTTTCTACCTCTTTTAGCCATGATTAACAAAACACCAGTCCTGACACAAAAAATAAAAAATAAAGTGTCAGAGCATAATATATAAAAAAAACATATGGTAAAAAATAACTAAATAAGCATCAAATCACATATAAGTATACAACAAAAATCTCCTAATTTTTTCAAAAACCATAAACCATCTTCTTCAACAAATATAGGTATATAGCAAAATACATATAAGTAACAGCAAAACACATATAAATATACAACAAAACACATAAGTATACAGCAACATAAATACATACATCAAAATTTAAAAACAAAAATAAGTATACATCAAAAAATAAGTATACAGTAACCTATACTAAAATATAAGTATACATCAACATATAAACCATAATCCGTCTTCTTCGACTAGAAAAAAACCTAGAACCTCCATTAACAAAAGCTTAACCACTGGTTGTCCCCTGAACCCGGTGATTAAATATTGCAAAATATGAATTTGGAGAAAATTATATAGAAACACAGCGTATATTATACTGAAAAACTAAAAATTCATCAAAGAAAATACGCAACTAACTCAAAACATTCATATAGCAAACTACGCATGTACGTCAACCACTCAAAAATTAAACAAACTTGAATAAGCGTTGCTTAAAACTTCAATAAGTTGTTTCCAATACATAAAAAACGTAGCAATCCTAATTAACCTCTATTTCCTCACTTTGTTTTTTCAATTAAAATAAAACACTCCTAATTAATCTCTATTTCCCAAATTTGTTTTTCAATAAAAAATTCTATTAATTTAAAAACAGTAAACAGAGCCTACTTAAGCAGTGAAAAAAACATAGATAAGCAATATTCATAAAATCAATAAGCAAGCACATCATTCGATCATTCAAAGATGTAATCACAATTTCGAATTTTTTTCAATCACGGTAAGGCAATCACAATGTAAACTGTGAATTTGTGTGATATTAGGTGTCAGCACTAGATGTGAATTCAAAGAGCCTACCTAAGCAATATTAGATGTGCTTCCTGACATCTATTATCACGCAAAACTTCTCTAGAAATTCACAATGAAAACTGAATGTATGGATTATGATTACCTCTTTGAATTTTTAGCCATGTATAGATTATGATTACTTATCACACAAATCACAATGAAAACAGAAACCACAAAGGGCTTAACCTAAAAATTCTCGAAAAAAATCTCCAAACGAAGAAGAAAACAAAAAACCTTTTTCCACAGTGTGGGAGTCGACACGGTGAAGAAGACTCAAAGGAGATGGTGACGTCGGGGATGGTGACGTTCAAACCAATCGGAGATGGTGTCGTTTAGACCAATCGGAGACCAACCTTCTTCTGATTTTCGACCGAGAGGGAGTTATTTTGAGTGAGAAGACTTTGAACTTTTTAAGTTATCCAAGGGGGGAGATTTGGAAGAGAATCATGTTAAACTGATCCCTTAATTGTAGCCACTACCAAATATAACTTCTTTCCTAATAACTGATATAAGATGGATTTACCAAAAAGTCCTTTTGTCCAATAAATTAACCATTAAAAATGATAAAAACTGTTTAATCTAGACCGTTTAAAAAATAACTCAACGCTCCAAATTTGGTCTCACATACTTACGTAACTTATGTGGACTCACCAGATCTAAATCCTATATATATATATACATGAATTGGTTCAAATGAGACCAATTTCTTGGGGTGAGACAGTGTGGACTAATCTTAGCATTTGATTGGATTTTTTGGATAGGTGTGATTTTTATTCCAGTTTTTTAGGCATCTTTTTTAATTGCCTTTCATTAAGGGCATTATAGGAATTTTATAATTTTGGCAGGTATTGTTTTTTAAATGTCTTTCTTTAAGGAAGTCCTAGTAAAAAAATTCTCCTCTGACCAAGACCCTAGAGGAATGGGCCTCCTCACACGGATTCCCGTAAATTCTTCTCCACTATGAAAATGTGCAAGAAAAAGAAGGCAAAAATGCTAACACGTGTGGGGAAGAGATCGAAATGATGAATCAAAATCTTGGACGGCGCCCCATATGCTCCATGAGGGCGTCCACTTCGGGCTTCGAATGGGCACCCCGTGAAATATTCTTCCCCGGGAAAAAAAAGGCAAAAACTCTAACATCTGGGGGAAAATAGATCAAAGATGATCAAGCAAGAGCTAAAGAGAAGCTCCATAAGGGCGCCCCCTCTGGACTTCGGAAGGGTGCCCCATGAGCTCCATAAGGGCGCCTTCCTCCAAACTTTGGAAGAGTGCCCAATAAACTATTTCTCCCCAACAAAGATGTGCAAAGAAAAAGAAGGCAAAAATGCTAACACGGGTGGGGAGAAGAAGAACTTGGAGAAATCTCCAGATGGGTGCTCCCTCCAAGCTCCAGAAGGGTGCTTCTTCCACGCTCGAGAAAGGTGCTCCATCCGAGCTCGAGAAGGGTGCTCCATCCGATCTCCGAAAGGGATAAAGAAAAACACAAGTATCTCCTGCTACTCCGGAAGAATTAAAGTTTCCTTTCAAAAGGGAAGGGTTCATCTCTACACAAATAAAGTATAAGTCCCCATTGACAAGGAATCAGAAGCTAAACTCCCGAGAAGACACAGGATCACATAAATGAAAGAAAGGCCGAAATCCAAAATCTGACCCCAGATAGGAAAAAACTCCGGAAAAAGACAAAAAAATACAAGGAACTAATGAAGGACCGAGGGGCTTGGTCCGCCCTCCGAAGGGCGCCTTCCTCTATGAAGGAGGGCTACCTTAAGGGCAACCCACAAGGGCGCCCTTACCCACTCTGGGGAGGCGCCCCGGAGCAATCTCCCCCCTCGTCGGGCTTTCACCTCAACTCTCGCCTTAACATTCAAGAAATATTTCTAAGTCTTCTACAAAACAAAAAAAGTTAAAAGTTAAAGAATAGAGAGTATCACCATTGGAAGACATAGTCAATGGCTCTCCTTTCAAGCGTCCTCGTGCAAAAGCGGTGAAAGATTTTCTGAAGGCAAGATAAGATGTGCAAGCAGGACAAGCGAGATACAGTACCGGTGTAGCTCCCGCACTACTTCATCCCTCCGCAGCACTGGAGCTTGGGGGCTTATGTTGAGGGCAAAAACGGTAATTAATTAATTAATATATAATTTAATTTATATATATTTATTTAATATTAATTGCCCAATTGGCTCTTAATAAATAAATCGGCCCAATGGTATCCGGGACTAACCCATAGGCTGATGTTGGGAATTTATTGCTTAGATTTTGATGAATGCCATGTAAAACTTAGACTAGAAAGTTGGCACCCCATTTTCCTTGTAATTTGCATTGTAATAGATAGGGCTGCACGAGCTGAGTCAAGTCAGCTTTGCCTGGACATGCAAGAAGTCAACTGAAGACTAGAATGAAGACTCCGCTGTAAAGCAGCTGAGTGGCTAACTCTGCTGGTTAACTAACCTAGTTGTCCCTCAAGGACTTAGATGTGTATTTAACTCTGTGATCTTTTAAAAAGGACTAAAATCAAAAAGTTGGTAAGGTTTATTCAACCCCCCTTCTAAACCTTACTCACACCCCCTTGGGACCTACAAGTGGTATCAGAGTGGCTGGTTCATTGAGCCTTCCACACCGGTTACTGAAATAGATCTCCAATTTTTCAAAGAAGTTTTTAACACTTGTTCTTTCAAAAGCCATTTTTTTAAAATAGCAAAGTTATTATCATGGAAGCAAATTTGACACGCATTCCTATGTTCACTATTGAAGAATTTGATGACTGGAAAATACATATGCAGGCTCATCTATCAGCTTTACATGATGAGATGTGGATAGTGATAGAGGATGGGCCACTGCAAATAATGAAGGTGAACACAGCTGCAAGGAGAGCTGCTGCAGCTGAAGAAGAGGAGGTTGCTTCTCCTAGACCAGCTATGGTTGAAAAACCAAGAGCTGAATGGACAAATGATGACAGAAAAAGATACAACTTGGACAATGTGGCCAAGGATATACTTTACAAGGCTTTAGATAAAGCCATGTTCAACAAAGTCAAATCTTGCAAGACAACCAAAGAAATATGGGATAAATTAACCTTAATTTGTGAAGGATCAGAGCAAATCAAGGAAAACAAATTATCTGTTGTTGTTCAAAAATTTGAAAACTTTAAAATGCTTGCAGGTGAAACGATGGACCAATTGGATGCTAGATTCACTGAAATTACAAATGAGCTCTCAACACTTGGGTAAGAATACACACAAAAGGAGATGTGTATGAAGATACTAAGGAGCCTCCCAGCTGAGTGGGAAATGAAGACCATGGCTCTAAGGCACTCGATGGACCTATCAAAAACATCCAATCATGAACTATTCTCAGACCTCAAAGCTTATGAGTTTGAGCTGAGAAGAAAGGATCAAGAGGAGATAGTTGTTCCCAAAACAGCTGCACTCATAGTCAAGGAAGGGAAGAGAGCTGAGACCAAAGAAATCATTGACCATGAGGAAATTGCCTTGATGGTTAAAAGATTCAACAAGAACTACAAAAGAAACAAAGGTGAATCCTCCTGAAGGCATTCAGCTCCCTCTAAGTCAAGGGAAGATAGGCCACCAAAGAGAGCTGAGTATCAAAAGGTCGAATATCAAAGAGCTAACAACCCAAGAAATGAGAGAGCTGATCAAAAAGTTGAAAACCTGTGTTGGAATTGCAGACAACCAGGACACTTTGCTATTGACTGTCCATATCCTGTAGTCAATAAATGTAGGAATGAAGAAGAAAGAAAAGTCTTCAGAGAAAGAAGGCAAGAAAAGAAAAGAGCAATGTTGGCTGTTGAGACTGCTGAAACAGCTAAGTCAAAAGAAGCAGCAGACTCAGAAAGTAGTGAAGCTGACTAGTAAAGTGACTCTGAAGAAGAAGCCTTAATCTGTCTAATGGCTAAAGAATAAGATCAACCTGACCAAGAAGATGAGGTACACTCTAACTCATCTCATTCAGATTCTAGTGATAGTGATTGTGACACACACACTTCATCACCCACTGATCTTTATGATTCATTAGGCAAAATGATAAAAGACTTTGAGCACATTAAATCCTCTCACTCACTATTAATTGAGGAAAACAGCCAGCTCAAAAGCCAAAACTCACAGCTGACTAAAGAGCTGAGTACTCTAATTCACATAGCTTATGAGAACAAAGAGCTGAAGGCTGAAAATGCTAAACTAATAACAGAGATAGCTGCTATAGAAAAGAGAGAAAATTGTCGCAAAAATGTGATTGCTTCATTCACAAAGGCATCTAAATTATTGGATGACCTTATCATGAGCCAAAAAGAATATGGAGACAAGACAGACATATGATTCAATTCCTTTATGCATAGTCAAACTCCAAAAGTGATCTTGGAAAAAGGATCTTCAAGTAATATACATCTCAAAAATCCAAGACACCAAGTGTTGCACACACATTCATTCCAAAGCACAATCACAAACAAACTGGCCTTGGATATAAAGGAAAAGGAAAAAAACCGAGTTGAGTATCTTTGAAAGGATAGGCGAAGAAATCCAGTGAGTTCCTCAGCAAACTCCAAACAAGAAGTACTCTGTGAAGAAGAAACAGAGCTACCAAAATCCCCAGAAGTTCTATCAAATGAACACAAATGATGGGAATGGTAGAAACTACCCAAGTCAAGCTGATTGGAATAATGTGAAATATCAGCAAAGACATATGGAATACAAGCCAAAATGGCAAAGACCTAGAACTCAACAAAGGTCATTCCAAAGGCAACAAAGCTATTATCAGCACACATATGCACCCAAGCACTACACTCAGAGATATCACAACTACCCAAAGAAGGCAATTGCTAAAACACACACACAGGCATACAGACAAAAGAGACAGCTATATGAACCTAAAGCTCCCAAGCAATTTGCCAAAGTGAATTATGATTATGCCACAAATAGATGGCAACCCCTTAGAGTCAAATCATTTGGCTATAGGTTGGTTGGATCATCTTACAACACTAACCCCTCAGGACCCAGACAAGTATGGGTACCTAAAAACTAATTTCCTTGATTGCAGGTTCAAGGAACAGCTGAGTGCCAAGGAACCTGGTACATGGATAGTGATTGTTCCAGACACATGACAGGAAACAAGAAAAATCTGTCAAAATTCAAGGAGATTAGAGGCGCAAAAGTCATATTTGGAGGAAATGAAGCTCCAGGGGAAATAAGAGGCACTGGATCCATAAAGAAAAATGGATCAGAAATCACAGATGTTGAATACATTGAAGGCCTCAACTTCAACTTGTTAAGCATCAGCCAACTCTGTGACAAGGGCTATAATGCTGGATTCAATATGGGAGTGTGCTAAATCAAGGACACTGAATCAAATGAAGTAGTGTTGCAAGGATCCATACAAAAGAACATCTATTGCATATGAATCTATATTGTCCAGTTGAGCCAGCTAGCATAAGTGGAAAGAAATACACTCTGGTAGTGGTGGATGATTATTCAAGATATACATGGACAATCTTCATGTGCAAAAAGAAAGAAACCTTGCAGAAGTTACCACAACTGATGAAAAGAGTTCAGAATGAGAAGAGTCAAACCATTATAAAGATAAGATCTGATAGAGGAACTGAGTTTGTAAATGGTATAATAACTCGATGCATTGAAAATTGTATTGCTCATGAATTATCTCTGCGACAAGGACTCCACAAAAGAATGGAGTAAGCGAAAAGAAGAAAGCAGAACTCTCAAGGAAGCTACAAGAACCATGTTAGTAAAGTGGATTGCCTAAAAGATTTTGGGTTGAAGCTATCAACACTTTGCATGCCATACTCAAAATAGATGCATGATAAATAGAAAAATGACAAAGACTCCCTATGAGATATGGACATGGAGAAAGCCAAATGTTGCATATTTTAGAATATTTGGATGTAAATGCTTCATCCACAACAATGGCAAGGATAATCTAAAGGCTTTTGATGCAAAAGGCGATGAAGGTATCTTTTTGGGATACTCAAAAAAAAGTAAAGCCTATAAGTCTTGAACAAAAGGACTATGGTCACGAGAAGAGTCTATCTATGTGGTTTTGATGAACCTAATGTAAATGGAGAACACATTGAAGAGTTAGGCGATAAGTGAATCATAAACTATGCGAAAGAGTCCCTATGTTGAAGGATTTGAATCAAGCAATTAATCAAGGTGAAGATGAGATAGTTGAATCTCAAAGACAATGGAAAATCTGCGACTAAGTGATGATGAGAGAGCTGCTCAAGATAACACAGTGCAAGAAGACGATCGAACCCGGTGACTTACTCCAACCTGATGTGAGATGACTAAGAGACCATCCACCAGAGCTAGTCATTGGAGATGTAAGAGACGGTGTAAGAACCAGATCCAGAGCTCAACAAGAAGCAATGTTTACTTGTTTTATTTCCCAAATAGAACCAAAAGATGTGTCCCAAGCACTGGATGATACACATTGGATTCAAGCCATGCAAGAAGAGCTGAATCAGTTTGAAAGGAACAAAGTATGGGAATTGGTACCAAGACCAACCCATCAAAATGTTATTGGCACAAAATAGGTATTTAGAAACAAGATGAATGAGGAAGGATCTGTGGTAAGAAACAAAGCAAGATTGGTAGCCAAAGGATTTTGCCAAGAAGAATGAATAGATTTTGATGAAACATTTGCTCCTGTTGCAAGATTAGAAGCAATAAGGATGTTTCTTGCTTATGCTGCACACAAGAACTTCACTGTATATCAAATGGATGTGAAGAGTGCATTTCTAAATGGATTGTTGGAAGAAGAAGTATATGTTGAGCAACCTCCAGGATTTGAGCAGAAGACTCTTGGAGATAAGGTGTACAAGCTCAAGAAAGCCCAATATGGATTGAAACAGGCACCTAGAGCATGGTATGATACATTATCACAATTTCTGACAGATAATGGATTCACCAAAGGCAAAGTGGACAGAACACTCTTCAGAATTCAAGATGGAGAGAGTACTGCTTGTTCAAATTTATGTGGATGATATTATTTTTGGATCCACAAACAAAGAGCTGTGTGATAAGTTCTCAAAACCTCATGCAAGGCAAATTTGAAATGAGCATGATGGGAGAGCTGACATTCTTTCTAGGACTTCAAGTTAAACAGCTGAAGGATGGAACCTTCATAAGTCAAACAAAGTATACCAGAGATTTAATGAAGAAATTTGGTATGGAAGAGAAGTCTTCTGTGAAAATATCAATGAATACATCAGTCAAGATGGATATGGATGCAGATGGCAAGCCTGTGGATCAAACAAGATACAGAGCACTTGTTGGATCACTGCTCTATTTAACAGCAAGTAGGCCAGACATCACCTTTGCAGTAGGTGTATGTGCAAGATTCCAATCTGCTCTAAAGGAAAGCCATATGAATGCAGCCAAGAGAATCCTAAGATATTTAAAGGGAATGCCAGGAAGTCGGCTTAGGGTATCCAAAGGAAGGAGGTTTCAAGCTAATTGGTTACTCAGACTCTGACTATACTGGATGCAGAGTTTACATGAAGAGTACTTCAGGTACATGTCAAATGCTTGGAAACAGATTGGTTTCCTGGTTTAGCAAGAAGCAAAACTCAATAGCCAGATCCACAACTGAAGCTGAGTACATAGCTACGGGCAGCTGTTGTGCCCAAGTCTTATGGATGAGACAACAACTGAGAGACTATGATGTTGAAGAAAAAGAGATTCCAATTATGTGTGATAACACAAGTGTTATTGCAATCACACAAAATCATGTGTTGCACTCAAGAACAAAGCACATTGATGTCAGATATCATTTCATAAGAGACCATGTTGAAAAGAAGGACATCACCTTGGAATACATCTCAACTGATAAACAGTTAGTTGACATATTCACAAACCCATTATGTGAATCAAGATTTGAAGAACTCAAGCATGAGCTAGGGTTAATTGAGTTGAGTTAATACTCAGGAAACTCAAGGAGAAGAGATGAAATAAGAAAAGATGAAAATAGAGCTGAGCTCATGAATCAGCTAAGTAAATCAGCCGTATCGGAAACTCAGTTGTATCGAGTTAGCTGACAGTTGAGTCACTATGTGAATAGAGAGAAGAAGAGTTGAATCAACTAAGAAGTAAGCTGAGTCATTTATGAGCTAAGTGACAAAAACGTAGTCATTTTTTAATAAGCGGGAATGTTTTAAGGATGACGTCAGTGCAATAATGACGAGTACAGTCAAAAGCTGCACGATAAAGCATATGATTGGATATAAATGCTACCGCATTAAATGCGAGAAATTAAATGCTAATCGGCGTGCTAAATCTGAGCCGTTGATCTCGATCAAATTTCAAAAACTGTATGCACGTCCTTTCATAACCCATACATATACCAATTGTTCAGTTTTCTCTCTCACGCTACTCAAAATTGTTCATCTCTCCAAAAGCAAAGAAATCTCTTTTCTCTCAAAACCCTACGAATATTCAAAGCAAGTTTAACAAGTTCGTTCAGTACAAATCACTGAAATGGCATCAACCTACGATTTCACCAAGCTAGGGAAACAAATCCACACTGGTTCTACCGTGGATTTTGAAGGAATGGTCAAACAGGGTTCCGATGAAACCCTCGTGAAGAAGATAGCCGACAAAATCGAGAAGTTTGGACTGAAACCCTTTCTAACAACGGAGTTTCAGATGACCTACGTTGAAGAGGTCGCGCAGTTTTACATGAAGGCTGAAGTTTACGACGAGGGCATCAAGTCCTCTGTTCACGGGAAGGAGTTTACAATCACTGCTGAAGATCTAGCGGAGCATTGTTTCTTTGCCCGTCGGAAGGAGTGCCAGAGATACTTGAGGCTGATGTAAACTTGGTTCTTTGCATGGAAGAAGTGGCCAAACCAGAGTCTTTGCTAAAGTTGTCTACACAATGACAAGAAGAAAGGCTGTGAAAGAAGATTATCATAAGTCATTGGACATTGTTGCCAAATGTGTAGACATAAAATTTGGAAGCTTTAATGAGCTGTCCAAAACCAAGTGATCGTCATGGCATTTGTGATCATGGAGGAAAATGTAGGTCCCAAGGGTGTGAGAGTAAGGTTTAGAAGGGGGTTGAATAAACCTTACCAACTTTTCGATTTAGTCCTTTTAAAATAGTTGAGTTAATACTTCACACGGCTAAGTCCTTGATGGGCCGATAAGTTAGTTAACCAAGAGTTAGCCACTCAATGGAATTGACTAAAAATTTGTTGATAGAATAACTCACCAAATTGCTTAGTCTAAACCTTAACTCAACTCGTGATATGTTTTTATTGGAAGACTTAACACCCTTGAATTTGGTTTAAGTTTGTTTTGACACTTGGTTTTAGCACTCTGTCAAATATAATTTGGATAGCAAATTTATCGTGAGATATAAAATAATATGCAGAATTGAAGTCTTTGAAATGTAAATGACACAATAAATTTTATAGGCGTTCAAGATGGGGTAATTCTTCTAATCCTCTCTTCTCCAACTCTGGAAGAATCCACTAAGTATTGATCGAGTACAAAGTGGTTATCGGTCCGGATGCAAGTCTTGATCACACAAACACTTGATCCTTTGGGACTCGATGAGATGCCTTGGTCACCACGGTGGCTTCTCGTCCGACTCAGAAACTTCTTCACGGGCGGTTTGCACCTTGCTACTACTGACTCACTTGCTCAAGCTTCTTGGATTTGATAACAAAGCCCTCCAATAACTTGAGATTGATTCGACCTTGAACCTTTCTACAATCCTCTGTGGAGTGTAGACCCCTTTGATTCTTCAAATATTTCCTCTTCAACTGATTGAGGTCGTCTTTCCTTCACAGGTAGGTGTTGGATTGATTTCCTTCAAAGTTTTTTGGTCTGAGGATTAAGTTTGGATGATTTGATAATATTTTGTAGGTTACAGCTCAATTGATAGCTTGAATGTTCGTAGTCAAGGTAACCTCTATATCTCCTTCTCAAATTGATTCCTCAGCCTTTTAGAGTGTTCTTTTGAAAATCTGCCCGAAGAGATAGGCTAGTTTTCAAAAGACACTTGTGGTCGTTGGCTTGTCTTGTTGCAGTCCTTGAAATTGACATTTCCTCATATTGAATGAACCTTCACCTTTTCGAGTTCGACACAGTGCGATCTTTCCATTGTTTATTCCTTTTGCACGCTTCCTGGGTGAGCACTTTAAGAAAGCGCATATGGAAGTATTACTTGTTTAAGTAACTTTCTTGACTTACGTACAACGGATCCTTTTCGATTGTCTTGACTTGATCGCAGTTCTTTAACTTCCCGATGACTTCGAGTCAGCTTCCAATCATTGGATGACTCATCTGTCACTTCAACTTGAGACTTGCCTATCTTGGGTTGACTTGACTGACACTTCTCATAGCTACATCTCAGCTGATACTTCTCCAGTCGAGTTCTTGTCTTCTCTTCCTTACCATACTCAGCTGCCTCACAGCGGAGTCTTCATTCTAATCTCCAGTTGTCTTCTTGCATATTTAGGCATAGCTGACTTAACTCAGCTCGAGCAGCCCTATCTATTATAATGCAAACTACAAAGAAAATGGGGTGCCAAATTTCTAGTCTAAGTTTTACATGGAATTCATCAAAATCTAAAAATAAATTTTCCCAACAATTTCCCCCTTTTTGATGATGCCAAAACTTAAAGCATACATATAAAATGTAAATGTCAAAGATACATACAGATAGTGCAGTAACAGAGAATGTATGCGTAGAATCAATCTATTTATTGATTATAACATTCTTGTCCTTTACACAAATTGTTTACAAAGTGTATCGAGCAACCATCTATGTCTACACAAAGAAAATAGAGAAATTACGATTTCTTATTCAATGTCTGAAGACTTACATACTTATGTATTTACAAAAGTAAATTACATGAAGGGTGGACAACAACACTTCATCTCCTTCGCCTCCTTCTTTCCTCATCACTCTGTCTTCTCGACCTTTTTCTCTTCTTCTCTTCTTCACCGCTTTTTTTCTCTTATGCTTTTACGGCGACTTCATCTCTTTGTTTTCTTTCTTGTCTTTCTTCCCACAAAATGAGTTTGTCTTTTATTCTCTTCCTCGATTCTCTTTACATACTCAAGATTGTTCTTGGCCACTTGCGGGTTGGCTACTTCATCAAACCCGGCCCATAGATCCCTCCATTCTTCCCCGGATCTATGTATTCTATATTTTTGGGTAGAGGTCTAGGTCAAAACCTCTTCCTCCACTCGCTTCTTCCTCTTCCTCCGGGTGTGTATTGTCTTTGGGGCCTTCTTCTTCCCGGTGAGTGACCACAGAGTGATTGCCGATGGTCTGCACTGCTCGCTTCTTCACATAGCTTGAGGCATTTTTCCCAATACAAGTCTGGCTTGGGCCATGGTCATGTTCACGAAAATATCCCTCGGATGCGGCGTCTTGAATTCATTAATGATCTCGCTCGATTCCGATGTCCGAAATTGCATCGATGTCTCTTCCCGAAATGCCTCCATATTGTTTCAATATATCCATCACTCGGGCATCCATCTTTTCTTCCACCTCTTTCATCCCTAACGCTTCTACTATTTTTCGCTTTTCATCCATGGGCTTTGGAGTGTTGGAGCGCGAGTCATTGGGAGTTTCTTTGATGTTATCGTGATGACAAATCCTTGTTGAGGGTTTTAGCAAACATCAATGTCATATCTTTCGAACATTCCCCCTCAACAGATTTTCCCTTCTTCTCTCTTTTCTGTTCTTCAGATGTCTTCTCCGTCACAGCTGTGTCCTTCTTCTCTGCTTCAGATCCTTTTAACGCCTTTAGGTATTCCTCTTCCCCCTTTTTGGCATCATCAAAGGAGAGAGGAACCCTAGAAACATGCCAGCAATCATGAAGTCCAAGCGATGATAGGCGAGTTATGTTTTTGAATCTGGCTGGAATATCTTTGCATGGAATTCGGAGCGAGTGGCTTTCGATTCAGCTGCCACCTGCTTTAGTTCAGCCGAGAGGAGGCTAAATTTCTTCTCCGTGTTCTCCTCTACGTGCAGAAGCTATTTGCGATGAAATTCACGCAACAGTTCCATTTATGTGGTATGGGAGGTATGCATTCTGTCAATATTTTCTTGCATCCTCCTTTTGATGTCAACATTATCAGCGCTCCAGACTAGCATTTTATTGAACAATGTTCTGAAGTAGCGAACTTGCTCCACGCGCATTGTCTGCTGTTGTTGTCACCATTCCCGGATCCTGACAATTATTCCTCACAGATCGGCAGTAAGATTGGCGTCTCGGTTATCTAGTCTCATGTCTAGTGAGGCCTGGTGCCTTTCCATCTTCTCTATCTCCGCAAATATGGCCTTGAAAACTTCTCAAACCTCAGCTGTCACCTCTGTCTCACCGCGCCAACACGTCAAAGTCAAAATCTGTTGGGGCGATGGTGTCTGTTGGAATGACGTGATCGAGGTTTATGGAAACGTTGTCGATCTGTGGCGATTCTTCAAGAAGATCGGTAGCTCGAGAGAGAGGGAACGATTCTTGAGCGGATCATCATGGACAACAGGAATATGTTCAATGGTAACTCGTGCCGTGATGTGCCCTTGCGTCAATTCGCCGCAGCTTTGGGAGCTGCTTGCGATTGATCGTGATTCACCGGGTCTGTTGTGGTATAGACCAGTGGTGAGCCTCACTGTCTCAACGGCTTTCGTCGGTCTCGGTGGTGCTTCCGTTGAGTTGTCTAGTCTTGGCCGTATCCGTGGCGTCATCGGAAGATGATGAGATTTGGAGAGGTGGCTCATCATCGAAATTGAACTTTTGACGAGCAGCCTTGAATTCGGCTTACTCGTCTTGGGAAGAACGTCCTCACCGGTGAATCGGTTGGATTTGCAATGGGGATGACTCGGCCTTCATCTTCACCTTCGAGATCCCAGAAATGTTACATCAGGATTGTCTTGGGAATCGTGAAGAGCACTTATCTCCTTCTCAGATGGATCAATGATAGTAGGAGGGATGTTTTGTGCTTCCGTCTCTTTACCCCGGAAGTCTCAACCTCCTGTTGGCCTTCACTACCTCCCCGCAATCTCAAGCTGCGGCGAGGCCTTCGACAATCCCTTCGACGGACTCACCGCCTTAGGGTCTTGGTGGCATCCACTTTGGAGTCTCAACTCCATGGATTGCACTTTCATCGCCAGTGTTAACTCCCAAGCGCAGATCCATCTTGTGCCTCTCTTTCCTTGGCCGGTGTCATTGGCCTTCAAAGGTTGGCACTTGGTGAGGCAGTCTCAACTGCGAGCCTCTTTAGTGACAACTTGCGTGTATCTGTTTGTGTTTCCGTTTCCACTTCGCCTCCGAGATTTGTTGTGGAGTCACCGCGATTCTCCGACCTAATCTGCGATGGAGAGTTTCCCCCTCAGTTGGCACACAGGTGAATGACTTGGATTGGGGTCACTCGTCTCGGACTCCCAGTGTTCCCTTTGAGTATTCACCATTGGGGCGGTGGTAAGACACCTTCATTAGGGGTTGGCTCGACCGGGGTCCCCAAGTTCCCGGTTTCATCGCCATTTCCTTAATTCCTCCATCGAGTGAGCGGGAAGTGGTGGCGCAACAACGGTTGCAATTGGCCGCACCACTCTATAGGATCAATCTCCGGCTACGATTTGGAAGATTCCCCTGGTCCTTCCATTAACTTTGCTCATGTAGGACCCCGCATTCCCGCATGGCTTGCTGCATTTCCAATTCTTCAGAGCGGCGGGGTCCGAATCCTCATCACTCTGCGAGAGGATGTCAAGATGAGGATGTGTATGATCGATGGTCGATCCAGGGGACAAATGATGGCCTTCTCATGAGCTTGACTTCCTACGCGATCTCTGCTTCTCCTTGTCTTTGAAGATCCGCAAGATATATGTGCGATTTTTCTTCATCCATTAGCTTGACCACGATGGTTAACCCGAAAAATTCAACGATTCTTCTTCTTCTTCAATAAACTCCGGTCTTTGAATCGTTCCTGGATCGACTCGGCTTCCACTTCCTCCATTCTCGCGAGACGATTTTGGATGTCTGGATATGGTGGGGATAGGATCATCACATCATCATCTTCTTTATCATCATCTCCTGTTGCCCTTCCTTTTCGGAATAGAAGGCAACATACTCTCTTCTCAACTCCTTCACCAAAGATCGGGACTGGTGGAGATATAGTCTGTCGGCGGGGAGAGTCTGTTGCTCTCACCGCTTCTTGTTCTCGATGTCCTATCCATACTGGGTCTTTGACTTGCCTCTCATGATAGGCTTGACTTGCGATTGCATCAATAATCTCTGGAGACTCTCTTCTTCTCAAATTTCCTTCGATCTGTTCGGTGAGTGAGCGGCGACTCACTGTTTTCTCAAGCTCGACCGCTTGAAGAGTCTTCTCCTTTTGGTCCTTACCGAGGAATTTCTGTTCGGATGCGCTTTCCTCCGAGTCTGGCGCGGGCCGTGCTATTGTCTTTTTCGAGGGGCCTTCTCGCTTATCGATCCTCCTTTTCTTAATAACTAGAGAAGCATTTGGGATTCCTTCTCCACTGCGTGCAGGGGCGGTGGACTTCAGTGGGGGCAAAAGGTGCGGATTTCTTTTTCTTTTACTGCGTGAGGCGTGATCTTCTTTGCAGTGCGGGGCGATCTTCTTCTGGGGAGAGGAGGAGACAGCTGTTTCTTCAGGTGATGTCTGCCTACTTCCATCATCCGGTCAATCACCAGGCCATATCCCAAAGATCCTCCAAACGAACCATCCTCCTTGAAGGATTTATTCCCAATATTCTGGCAGAGTCTGCTGTATACAAACTCAGACCAGTTCACCTTCTTCTTCTCCTCCATGATCGCAACCATCACGATCAACTTGGTTTTGGAGACGGTGATTAAAGCTTCCAAACTTGATATCTATGCATTTGGCAACAATGTCTAACAACTTGTGGTAATCCTCCTGGAGCAGCTTCTTATCAGCGTGTAGACAACCTTTGCGACATAGTCGGGTTTGGCTACTTCCTTCCATGCGGCCCCGGTTACATCCGCTTCATAGATCTCCCAAGCACTCCTTCACCTAGGTAGCAGCAGCTGCTCTGCCAAATCCTTGGCGGTGATTTTGACTTCCTTCCCGTGAACAGAGGACTTGATGCCCTCGTCGTGAACTTCAGCGTTCACATAGAACTGCGCGACCTCTTCCAAGTAGGTCATCTGAAACTCCATCGTGAGAAAAGGTTTTAGTCCAGATTTTTCCAACTTCTCTACTATTTTCTTCACAAGGGTTTCGTCTGACCCTTGTTTGATTAGACCTTGAAATCCACGAGACCCCGTGGATTTGCTTTCCCACCTTGACAAAATCGTAAGTAGATGCCATTTCTTGAAGATTTACCGAACAAAACTTTGAAAATAAACTTTGGAGGTTTGTAAGGTTTTGAGAGAAAAACTTCTTTCTTTGCTTTTGAAAGAGATGAACAGTTTTGGTAAAGTGAGAGAAAGTCGGACGAAATGGTATATGTATGGGTTATGAAAGGACATGCGGACGGTTTTTGAAATTTGATCAAGATCAACGGCTCAGATTTTGCACGCCGATTAACATTTAATTTCTCGCATTTATATCCAATCATAAGCTTAGTATGCAGATTTTGACTGTACACGTCATAATTATGCTGATGTCATTCTTAAAAACATTCCCGCTTAGCAGAAACGACTGCGTTTTTGCCACTTCGCTCATAGCCGACTCCAAACTACTTCTTAGCCGATTCAACTCTTCTTCTCTCCATTCACATCGTGACTCATCCGTCGACCAACGTTGCGGTGACTTTTTGATCTTGGTGATTCACTTAGCTGTTTCAAGAGCTCCGCTCTTTTCCCATCTTTTCATGTTCCATTTCTTTTCTTTGAGTCTTCTGAGTGTCAACTCAGCTCAATTAACCCTAATTCATGCTTGAGTTCTTCAAATCTTGATTCACATAATGGTTTTGTGAATATATCACCTAACTTGCTTACCGGTTGAGATGTATTCCCAAGTGATGTCCTTCTTTTCAACATGGTCTCTTATGAAATGGTATCTGACATCAATGTGCTTTGTTCTTGAGTGTAACACAGGATTTTGAGTGATTGCAATTGCACTTGTGTTATCACACATGATTGGAATTTTCTTTTCTTCAACTTTATAGTCTCTTAGCTGCTGTCTCATCCATAAGACTTGAGCACAACAGTTTGCCCGCATGACTATGTATTCTCGCACCGGTGTGGATGTGGCTATTGAGTTTTGCTTCTTCTTGAACAAGGAAATTAACCCATTTCCAAGCATTTGACATGTACCAAGTACTTTTCCTCAATCAACTCTACATCCAAATAGTTAGAATCAAATAAGCAATTAGCTTGAATCCACCTTCCTTTGGATACCATAAGCCAACTTCTTGGCTTCCTTTAAATATCTCAATATTCTCTTGGTTGCGATCATGTGGCTTTTGTTTAGGAAGCAGATTGAAATCTTGCACATACACCTACAAAAAAGGTGATGTCCGCCTACTTCTTTGTGAGATAGAGCGATGATCCAATGAGTGCTCAGTATCTTGTTTGATCCACGAGGCTTGCCATCCGGATCCATATCCATTTTGACTAATGTATTCATTGGTATTTTCACAAGACTTCTCTTCCATACCAAATTTCTTCATTAATTCTCGGTGTACTTTGTCCGACTTATGAAGGTTCCATCCTTGACTATTTTACTTGAAGTCATAGGAAGAATGTCAGCTCTCGCATCATGCTCATTTCAAATTTGCTTTGCATGAGGTTTGAGAATTTATCATACAGCTCTTTGTTTGTGGAACCAAAAATGATGTCATCCACATATATTTGAACAAGCAGTATACTCTTCCCATCTTGAATTCTGAAGAGTGTTCTATCTACTTTGCCTTTTGTGAATCCGTTCTCAGTCAGGAATTGTGATAATGTATCATACCATGCTCTTGGTGCCTGTTTCAATCCATATAGAGCTTTCTTGAGCTTGTACACTTTGTCTCCAAGAGTCTTCTGCTCAAATCCTGGAGGTTGTTTAACATAGACTTTTTCTTCCAATAATCCATTCAGGAATGCACTTTTTACATCCATTTGATATACAATGAAATTCTTGTGTGCAGCATAGGCAAGAAACATCCTTATTGCTTCTAATCTTGCAACAGGGGCAAAGGTTTCATCAAAATCTATTCCTTCTTCTTGGAAATACCCTTTGGCTACCAATCTTGCCTTGTTTCTTACCATAGAACAACTCTTCATTCATTTTGTTTCTGAAGACCCATTTTGTACCAATGACATTTTGATGAGTTGGTCTTTGAACCAATTCCCATACCTTGTTCCTTTCAAACTGATTCAGCTCTTCTTGCATGGCTTGAATCCAATGTGTGTCATCCAATGCTTGTGACACATTTTTTGGTTCAATTTGAGATATAAAACAAGTGAACATGGCTTCTTGTTGAGCTCTAGATCTGGTTCTTACACCTTCTCTTACATCTCCAATGATTAGGTCTGGTGGATGGTCTCTCAGTCATCTCACATCAGGTTGGAGTAAGTTAGCTGGATTCAGTCGTCTTGCAGTTGTGTTATCTTGAGCAGCTCTCTCATTATCACTTAGCTGCAGATTGTCCAGCTGTCTTTGAGATTCAGCTATCTCTTCTTCATCTCGGTAAATTGCTCCAGCTTCAGCTTCAACATAGGGACTCTTCTGCATGGTTGGCTGATACAGCTTGTCAGCTAACTTTTCAATGTCTTCTTCATTTACCTTGGGTTCATCAAACCCCACATGGATGGACTCTTCTGTAACCATTGTCCTCTTGTTGAGTACTCTATAGGCTTTACTTTCAGCTGAGTGTCTCAAGAAGATACCTTCATCAGCTTTAGCATCAAAAGCCTTTAAATTGTCTTTGTCATTATTGTGGATGAAGCATTTGCATCCAAATATTTTAAAATATGCAATATTTGGCTTTCTCCCTGTCCAAATCTCATAGGGAGTCTTTGTCAGCTCTCTGTTTATCATGCATCTATTTTGAGTATAGCATGTCATGTTTATTGCTTAAGCCCAAAATCTTTTAGCGACCTGCTTGACTAACATGGTCCTTGCTTCTTTGAGAGTTCTGCTCCTTCTTTCTGCAACTCCATTCTGCTGTGGAGTCCTTGCTGCAGATAGTTCATGAGCAATACCATTTTCAATACAATACTGAGTTATTATTCCATTGACAAACTCAGTTCCTCTGTCAGATCTAATCTTGATAATGGTTTGACTCTTCTCATTTTGAATTCTCTTCATCAGTTGTGGTAGCTTCTGCAAGGTTTCTTTCTTCTTACACATGAAAATTGTCCATGTATATCTTGAGTAATCATCTACTACCACCAAGGTGTATTTCTTTCCGCTTATGCTAGCTGGTTCAACTAGACCAAATAGATCCATATGTAACAGGTGCAATATTCTTGTTGAAGATGGACATGTCTTTTCTTTGAATGATGATCTGATCTGCTTTCCCATCTGGCATGCATCACATACACTCTCCTACTTGTATATTGAGTCTGGAAGTCCTTCGACAAGATTACTTCTTGAAACTTTGTTAATAGTTTTGAAATTCAGGTGACTCAGCTTCTTGTGCCACAGCCAACTTGATTCGGTTGTGCTCTTTGCTAGTAGACAAGTGCTTGGTGTTGCAGTTGACCAATCCACCACATACATGTTCTTTTGTTTGCATCCTTATAGCACTACTTCATTAGATTCAGTGTTCTTGATTTGGCACACTCCCATATTGAATCCAACATTATAGCCCTTGTCACAGAGTTGACTTATGCTTAGTAAGTTGAAATTGAGGCCTTCAACATATGCAACATCTGTAATTTCTAATCCATTTTTCTTGATGGACCCAATGCCTCTTATTTCTCCTGGAGCTTCATTCCCACCAAATATAACTTTTGCACCTCTAACTTCCTTGAATTTTGATAGATTTTTCTTGTTTCTTGTCATGTGTGGGAGCGTACCACTATCCATGTACCAGGTTCCTTGGCACTCTGTTGTTCCTTGAACACCGCAATCAAGAAATTAGGTTTTAGGTACCCATACTTGTCGGGTCCTAAGGGGTTAGTATTGTAAGATGATCCAACCAACCTATAGCCAAATGATTTGACTCTAAGAGGTTGCCATCTATCCGTGCCATAATCATAATTTACTTTGGCAAATTGCTTGGGGTTTTGGGTTCATACAAATTTGTTTCTTTTGTCGTATGCCTGTGTGTGTGTTTTAGCAATTTCCTTCCTTGGGTAGTTGTGATACCTCCGTGTGTGTAGTGTTTGGGTGCATATGTGTGCTTTGAGGATAGCTCTTTTGCCTTTGGAATGGCCTTTCCTGAGTTCTAGGCCTTTGTCATCTGTGCATGTATTCCATAGATCTTTGCCGATTTTCCACATTATACCAATCGGCTTGGCTTGGGTAATTTCTGCCATTCCCATCATATGTGTTCCTTTTATAGAATTTAAAGGGGTTTTTGGTAGCTCTGTTTCTTCTTTACTGATACTTTCTATTTGGAATTTGGTTTGAGGAACTCGATGGATTTCTTCTCGGTTTGTCCACTCAAAGATACTCAATCGGTTGTTTTCCTTTTCCTTTATAACCAAGGCCGTTTGGTTGTGATTGTGCTTTGGAATGAATGTGTGTGCACCATTGGGAGTTTTGGATTTTTGAGATGCTTCATTGCTTGAAGATCTTTTTCCAAAATCACTTTGGGAGCTTGACTTAGCATAGAGGAATTAAATCCTAAGCCTGTCTTATCTCCACATTCTCTTTGGCTCATAATAAGATCATCCAAAGATTTAGCCGCCTTAGTGAATGAGGCAATCACATTTTTGAGGTCATTTTCCCTCTTTTCTATAGCAGCTATCTCTGCTATTAACTTAGCATTTTCAAACTTTATTTCTTTATTCTCACCCGATGTGTGACTCGAGTACTCGGCTCCTTAGTCATTGTGAGTTTTAGCTTTTGAGCAAATTTTTTTCCTCATTTAGCAAAGTGTGTGCGAGGATTTAATGTGCTCAAAGTCTTTCATCATTTTGCCTAATGAATCATAAAGATTAGTGGGTGATGAGGTGTGTGTGTCACAATCACTATCACTAGTGTCGAGTGAGATGATTTAGAGTGTACCTCATCTTCTTGGTCAAAGGTTGGTCTTGTTCTTTGGCCATTAAACATATCAAGGCTTCTTCTTGAGTCACTTGAGTAGTCGGCCTCACTACTCTCCCACTTCTTTGTGTCTTTTGATTTGCTGTCTCGGCGAGCCTCTGCACCAACATTGCCTTTTTCTTTTCTTGTCTTCTTTTTCTCTCAAGACTCTTCTTTCCTCTTCATTCCTGTATTTGTTGACTACAGGATATGGGCAATCAATGGCATAGTGACCTAGTTACCTGCAGTTCCAGCATAGATTCTCAACTTTTTGTTCAGCTCTTTCCATTCTCAGATTGTCAGCTCTTTGGTACTCTACTTTTTGATGCTCTGCTCTCTTGGGTGTCCTATCTTCCCTTGACTTGGACGGAGTTGAGTGTCTTCTGGAGGATTCACCTTTGCCTTTCTTGTAATTCTTGTTGAAGAACTTGTTAAATCTTTTAACCATTAAGGCAATCTCTTCTTGGTCAATGACTTCTTTGACTTCAGCTCTCTTCCCATCCTTGACTATTAGAGCAGCTGTTTTGGGCACAGCTGTCTCTTCTTGATCTTTTCTTTTCAGCTCAAATTCATAGGCTTTGAGATCTGAGAATAACTCATGGTTGGATGTTTTTGATAGGTCCATGGAATGTCTCAAGGCCATGACTTTCATTTCCCACTCAGTTGGGAGACTTCTTAGAATCTTCATACACATCTCTTTATGTGTATATTCTTTCCCAAGTGCTGACAGTTCATTGGTAATTTGTACAGCAACAGATAGCTTATTTTCCTTGATTTGCTCAGAGCCTTCACAAATCAAAGTTAGCTTATCCCAGATTTCTTTTGCAATCTTGCATGATTTGACTTTGTTGAACATGGCTTTGTCCAGAGTTTTGTAAAGAATGTCCTTGGCCACGTTGTCCAAGTTGTATCTTTTTCTGTCATCATTTGTCCATTCAGCTCTTGGTTTTTCAACCATAGCTGGTCTGGGAGCAACATCCTCTTCTCCTTCAGCGCAAGCAGCCCTCCTTGCAGTTGTGTTCACTTTTAAAATTTGTAGTGGCCCATCTTCTATTACTATCCACATTTCATCGTGTAATGCTGATAGATGAGCCTGCATACGAATTTTCCAATCATCAAATTCCTCAATTGTGAACATAGGGATGCGTGTCAAATTTGCTTCCATGATAATAACTTTGTTGAATAAAAGAATTTTGAAAGATCAAGTGCTAAAGCAAGCTTTGAAAGATTGGAGATCTAGTTCAGTAACCAGTGCGGAAGGCTCAATGAACCAACCACTCTGATACCACTTGTAGGTCCCAAGGGGTGTGAGAGTAAGGTTTATAAGGGGGGTTGAATAAACCTTACCAACTTTTCGATTTAGTCCTTTTAAAATAGTTCAGAGTTAATACTTCACTAAGTCCTTGATGGGCAGGCTAAGTTAGTTAACCAGAGAGTTAGCCACTCAACAGACTTGACCGAAGCCGTTGATAGAATAACTCAACCGCTTAGTCTAAGGCTTAACTCAATCAAGCGTGATATGTTTTTGGAAGACTTAACACCCTTGAATTTGGTTTAAGTTTGTTTTGACACTTGGTTTTAGCACTTTGTTAAATATCAATTGGATAGCAAATTTATCGTGAGATATAAAATAATATGCGAAATGAAGTCTTTGAAATGTAAATGACACAATAAATTTTATAGAGGTTCGAAGATGGGGTAATTCTTCTAATCCCCTCTTCTCCAACTCCTGGAAGAATCCACTAAGTATTGATCGGGTACAAAGTGGTTATCGGTCCAGATGAATCTGCAAGTCTTGATAACACAAGCGACTTGATCCTTTGGGACTCGGTCGGAGATGCCTTGGTCACACAAATGGCTTCTCGTCCGACTTAGCTTCTTCAGGAGGCGGTGCCTTGCTACTACACTCACTTGCTCAAGTTTCTTGGATTTGATCACGAAGCCCTCCAATAACTTGAGATTGATTCGACCTTGAACCTTTCTACAATCCTCTGTGGAGTGTAGACCCCTTTGATTCTTCAAATATTTCCTCTTCAACTGATTGAGGTCGTCTTTCCTTCACAGGTAGGTGTTGGATTGATTTCCTTCGAAGTTTTTTGGTCTGAGGATTAAGCTTGGATGATTTGAGAATATTTTGTAGGTTACAACTCAATTGATAGCTTGAATGTTCGTAGTCAATGTAACCTCTATATCTCCTTCTCAAATTGATTCTCAGCCTTTTATAGTGTTCTTTTAAAAATCTGCCCGTTGAAGAGATAGGCTAGTTTTCAAAAGACACTTGTGGTCGTTGGCTTGTCTTGTTGCGATCCTTGAAATTGACATTTCCTCGTATTGAATGAACCTTCACCTTTTGAGTTAAACGACCGCAGTGCGATCTTCCCATTGGTTTATTCCTTTTGCACGCTTAAGATGCGCGCACTTTAAGAAAGGCGATATGGAAGTATTACTTGTTTAAGTAACTTTCTTGATTTCTGTGCAACGGATCCTTTTCAGTTGTCTTGACTAGACTGCAGCTTCCAATCATTGGATGACTCATCTGTCACTTCAACTTGAGACTTGGCTATCTTGGGTTGATCAATAATATTATGATCAATACTACATTCTCTGTTTCTACATTGTCTGTATGTATCTTTGTTGTCTACTTTTTGTATGAATGATTTAAGTTTTGGCATCATCAAAAAGGGGGAAATTGTTTGGAAATTTATTGTTTAGATTTTGATGAATTCCATGTAAAACTTAGACTAGAAAGTTGGCACCCCATTCTCTTTGTAATTTGTATTGTAATAGATAGGGTTGTACTAGCTGAGTCAAGTCTGCTACGCCTAGACATACAAGAAGTCAACTGAAGACTGGGATGAAGACTCACCATGAAGCGGTTTGAGTATAGCAAGGAAGAGAAGACAAGAACTCGACTGAAGGAGTAGCAGCTATGACACAGCTGTGTGAAGTGTCAGTCAAGTCAACTTAAGATAGTCAAGTCTCAAGTTGAAGTGACAAATGAGTCATCCAATGATTGGGAGCTGACTCGAAGTCGCCTGGGGAAGTTAAGGAACTGCAGTCAAGTCAAGACAACTAAAAAGAATCCGTTGCACAGAAGTCAAGAAGGTTACTTAAATAAGTAATACTTCCATGTTGCAATATCTTAAAGTGCTCAGTCCCAGAAGCGTGCAAAAGGAATAAACCAATGGGAAGCTCTGCACCTGTGTCAGACTCTGAAAAGCTGAAGGTTTATTTAATACGAGGAAATGTCAATTTCAAGGACTACAACAAGACAAGCCAACGAACACAAGTGAGTTTTTGAAAATCAGCCTATCTCTTCAATGGGCAGATTTTTAAAATTCACTAAAAGGCAGAGGAATCATTTTGAGAAAAGGTAACCTTGATTACCTGAACCACGAACATTCAAGCTATCATTCGAGCTGTAACCTGCAAAATATTCTCAAGTTATTCAAGCAAATCCTCAAGCCTAACTTTGGAAGGAAATAGATCCAACACCAAGCTGTGAAGGAAAGACAACTCCAAACTGCTGAAGAGGAAACTTTTGAAGAATCAAAAGGGGTCTACATTCCAATGAGGATTGTAGAAAAGTTCAAGGTCGAACCAGTCTTAAGTTATTGGAGAGCTTCGTGATCAAATCCAAGAAACTTGAGCAAGTGAGCTGAAGTAGCAAGGCAGATGCCCTGTGAAGAAGCTGAGTCGGATGAGAAGCCAGCTGCGTGACCAAGGCATCTCCTGACTGAGTCCCAAAGGATCACGTTAGCTGTGTGACCAAGACTTGCATCTGGACTAATAACCACTTTGTACTCTGATCAATACTTAGTGGATTCCACCAGGAGTTGGAGAAGAGAGGATTAGAAGAATTACCCCATCTTCGAACCTCTATAAAATTATAGTGTCATTTACATTTCAGCATTTACTTTCTGCTTATCATTTTATATCTGCTGATAATTTACTATTCAATTGATAATTAACAAAGTGCTAAAATCAAGTGTTAAAACAAACTTAAACCAAATTCAAGGGTGTTAAGTCTTCCGCTGAAAATCTTGTCACAGCCGGGTTAAGTATTAGACTAAACAGCTGAGTTATTCTATCAATAGCTCAGTCGAGTGTGTTGAGTGGCTAACTCTGCTGGTTAACTAACTTAGTTGTCCATCAAGGACATAGCTGTGAAATTAACTCTGAACTAATTTAAAAGGACTAAATTCAAAAAGTTGGTAAGGTTTATTCAACCCCCCCTTCTAAACCTTACTCACACCCCTTGGGACCTACACCGGTTGATGGAGGTGAAAGGTGTTCCACTCCGACATGGAAAAGCATTCCATGTCAATAAGAAGATGTTCCGATCAAATCTTTCAGGAGCTTAGAAGAGAGCATACGCCAAAAGGGCGGATACAAGTGAGGGGGAATCAGCTGACCCAGAAGAAACATCTGTCCACTCACCTCCAAAGAAGAAAGCTGCTCCCGCAGCTGCAAAGAAGAAGGTTTCCCCTGGAGCAAAGAAAACAATCGCACTTTGCCCAGTAGTGTCTCCCCCCTGCAGCCAGCGCGGAGAAGGAACCTCAAATACCTTCTCCAGTTGTCGAAAAAGAGGATCGACAAGCCAAGAAAGCCACTCCTCGGACAAGAAAGTAGCACGCCCCTGCCGCCCAGACTCGAGGAAACCGTATCCGAACCAGAAATTCCTCTGGTAAGGACCAATAAAGAGACATGCATAATAAGTACTTACATGGATAGTACAAATCAAGTAGATGGTCAAAATTTCTTGCGGCAGTTCTTGTAAGAAGAAGACTCTACAAGCATTCAGAGCTTGAGAAAACAGCTGAGTCTGCCACTCAGCTGGAACAGATCGCTGAAACAGCTGGAAAAGTAGAGTCTCCAGAGATCATTGATGAAACCGCCAAGTCTATTGAGGCCAATCAGCAGAGGCAAGTCGAAGACCCAGCTGTGAATAGGATAGCTGAGGAACAAGAAGAACGTGAGACATGAGAATCCCACGATAGATCGTGTCTCCACTGTCCCCCGATGTTCTTGAAGGAGTTGAGCGGTGTATGTTACCTTCTATTCCTGAAAAAGAAGGGCAACAGGGAGATGATGATGAGGACAATGATGATGTAATTATGTACACTCCACTGTATCCAGACATCCAAAATCGTCTGGGAGAATGGAGAAAATGGAAGTTGAGTCACTCTAGGGTGCAGTTTGAACACCCAGAGTTTATTGATGAGGAAGAGAAACTCTTCAGGTTCCTTGAAGTTGATACAGTGTTGCAAGCCCTTGATGATGATAACTGTATTAATATGCTGCAAATTCGGAAGGAGAACGAACAGACAAGAGCAGCAGAGGAAACAGAAGCTCGTGAGAAAGCCAACATTTGTCCTCTCACTGGAACCACTGACCATACTTATCCTCATCTCGACGTACTCTCAGGAAGTGATGAGGATCTGGACCCTGCTGCTGCGACAAAAGAGCTAGAAACGCGGCAAGCCATGTGGGAATCCAGGATCCTACATGAGCAACAAACATGATGGAAGGGACCAGGAGAGTCTTCAAAATCCCACCGGAGATTGACCCTTTGGGAGTGGTGCGGCCAGTTGCCATTGTTATTGTTGCCACCACTTCCCACTCACTCGGATGATGGATCTAGGGGACTGGCGATGGCCGGGAACTTGGGGACCCAAGTCGAGTCAACCCCTATTGAAGGTGTCTTACCACCGCTTTCAACGGTGAACACTCACGAGGAAACAACGTGTTTGGAGAAGAGTGACCCCTGTTAGATAAATATTTTTATCAAGATTTTGATGATTATGTTTAAATGAGTTTTTATACCAAAACTATGTTTATGTATGTTGTCCAAAATACTCCTAAATATTTTAAAATATTTTTACTAATTTTTGGAGTATTTCTTAGAGTTTATTATTCGATAAAATATTGGACAACATATTTAATGTTTTTATGTTAATTGGTTTTTACACCAAAACAATGTTTATAAATGTTGTCCAAATACTCCCAAGTGATTTAAAATATTTTTACTAATTTTTGGGAGTATTTCTTGAAGTTTATTTTTGATAAAAATCGGACAACATTTCAAGATTGGAGGTCGACCGGTCGCCCAAAGTGTCGACATGTACCCGAAGAAAGAAAACTTGAAACAGAGCGTCGCATCAAGTCAAAAAAAATGAAGACGGGGACGGTCGACGGCCGCACCCTAGGCGACGGTCCGCACCGCACCCTCCCAATCGACAGTCGATCCCCTTTGACCTGCACTGGATCGCACTATCTTTTTCAAACGTTCGAAATCTTAAACAGGGCAACCGGCCGCCCTATGTTATTTTGTGACAGCAAAATCATGCTATTTGAAATCCTTATCAGCAAGATTTACTTTTGATTTTTGTACAATATTTTTACATCTTGTGATCCTCTTTTTGTAGACAAAAGTGAAGAAGGAGGAGCCTATGTTGGAGATCCAATCTTGAAGACTCTCCTATAAATAGAGGATGAATTGAAGACACAAATACACAACACATACAAGCAAAATACACCACAAGAAATATGCAAATTCTCAAGCTTTCATTTGTATACTCTTGTTGTAATAGTCTAGTTCTTGCACTTGCACTATCTTGAGGTCTAAGCTTTTCCTTCTTGATTACACTTGCACTCAAAGTTTGTATACTTCAATTATTGAGTTGTAATCTTGCATTTTTCTATCATCCAAAACAAGATACCCTTGTTAGTGTTCTTGTGGTAAGAACACACTTGGGTGGTCTTAGGTGTTGAAGAGTGTGGTACTCTTCATAGGTGTTGAAGGAAGATTGTGGTAATCTCCTTGAAGGTGTTGTAAGAAGATTGTGGTAATCTGCAAAAGTGGTGTTGTATTAATTGTGGTAATTAATAAAATCTTTTTTTCTTTTTGAAATCCACTTCGGATATACCGGGGTGGTAGTAGATTAGGCCCTAGGTGGGTTGAACTACTATAAATCATCGAGTGTTGTTTAATTTCCGCATTTACATTCTTGTCAATTACGTGTTCATTCGAAAAAGAGGGCGATTTGTAAAAATCGGCATAACCTATTCACCCCCCCTCTAGATTATCGTAGCCACTTGGACTAACAAGTGGTATCAAAGCCAAACTCTTTGGCTAGCTCGTTCCGAGTAAAGAGGAAAGATCCATGGCTACGAACGAAAGCTACCTCACCACCGGCGCCTCCACCAACAAGCCACCACTATTCGACGCCAACAACTACGCATTTTGGATATTTGGAATGTGGTCATTGAAGGAGTTGCTCAACCAACAAAAAAATTGGAGGATGGCACCACAACTCCCAAACCGTTCAAGGAGTTCGATGAAAATGACAAGAAGGCCTTCTCTCTAAACGGTAAGGCTTTAAATATTTTGCATTGCTCTCTTACCGCCACCGAGTATAATCGTATAAGAGGCATAAGGTCGGCACATGAAGTTTGGGAAAAAATTAGAAACCATCTATGAGGGCACAAAGAAAGTGAAGCAAGCAAGAAAAACAATGCTTGTGAAAAACTTTGAAAACTTCAATATGCATGATGGTGAAAGCATATCAAAAATGGTGGAAAGGCTTGACAACATTGTCAATCCTCTTGTGGCTCTTGGAAAGGTCATCTCCGAAGAAGACAAGGTGACCAAGGTATTGAACGCCCTTCCCGGCTCATGGTCCGAAAAGGTGACGGCAATCACGGAAGCTCAAAATCTTGAGACACTCAAGTTTGATGAGCTCATTGGGAACCTCCTCATTTATGAAGTATATCTCAAGGAGAGGAAAAATTCTCAACCATCCACCTCTAAACCGGGTACGCAAAATATTATTAAAGGATTAGCATCTTCTTCTAATAATGTTTATTATGCTAGTGATGAGGATGATGAAGAAACGGCGGCTCTTGTTAGAAAATTTGCAAAATTTGTAAACAAAAATAAAGCAAGAAAGCCTAGAGACAATTCTTGTTTCAAATGCGGAAAATCTAGGCACTGCATAGCCGATTGCCCAAAATTAGCGGAAGATGAACAATAGAAGAAAAAGCCTTTTCCGAAAAAGAAGGCGTTAAATGCGGATGTCAAACCTTGGGATGAATTACTTGAAACAACCGATGAGGAAGGAGAATCCGAACATGGTCTTATGGCCATAGACGATGAGAATACCGAGGTATGCTCTAATGCTTCATCTTCTTCCCTAGTTGATGAATTACAATGTCATTTTGATGAATTGCAAAATGAGTTTCAAAATTTGATTGTTAAATACAAGAATTTGAAAAAGGAGCATAAAGAGCTTAAACTAGAAAAGGGTAAATTATTTACTTCTTATGATTCTCTTGATAAAGCTCATGCTATTACTCTTACTATAGTCCGTACTCTTGAAACCGAAAAACAAACGCTCACAAATGATATTGAAAATTTGAAAAAGGATATGCACCGATTCAATTTAAGTACGGATAAAGTCACAAAAATTTTAGACGCACAAAGAGGTGAGCATTCTAAATTAGGACTTGGTTACAAACCTTTTCAAAATGCTTTTAAGAAAAAAGACCAAGGTCCAACCTTTGTACGTGCTAATAGTCCTCGTATTATTACTTGTTTTTATTGTGATAAGAATGGACACTATGCTAGCAATTGTAAATTGAAGAATAATTTTAGCTATTATTGGAGACCCAAAGGTCTCAAGGCTAACCCCCATGGACCCCAAAATTATAGGGTACCTAAAAATAATTCCTTTGTAGGTTATAGGGGCTATAACAACAATGGAAGATTCAAAATGGCTCGTGGACAGCGGATGTTCACGCCATATGACCGGAAAGAGAGAACTTTTTACCAACATCAAGCTCCAAGAAGAGGGTATGGTCATGTTCGGCAATGGCAAAGGAAAAATTCTTGGAAATGGAGAAATTGGTAACTCTTCTTTCTCTCTTAGTAATGTTCTTTTAGTAGAAGGGCTTAAGTTCAATTTGATAAGTGTTAGCCAACTTTGTGATTCAAATTATAATATTGTTTTTAATAAAGAAAAATGTCTTATTTCCAAAAATGATAAAATTATTTGTGAAGCAATTAGAAAAGTCAATCTTTACAAAATTTGTACAAGTGATTTGGTTAGTCAAATTGTTTCTTGTCTTGTCGCCAATAATGATTTAACTAGTTTATGGCATAGGCGACTTGGACATGTTGGATAAAAAAATTTGCAAACTATTTACAAAAACCAACATGTAAAAGGACTACCCCAATTGAATTTTGAAAATCTTGGCTTATGTGACACTTGTCAAAAGAACAAATTAGTTAAGAGTAGTTTTAAGCCCAAAAATGAAATTTCCACTACCAAACCCCTACAAATGCTTCATCTTGATTTGTATGGGGATATTGGTGCGGCTGGTCTAAGTGGAAAACATTACACTTTTGTTATAGTTGATGATTTTTCTAGATATACTTGGGCTCTATTTCTTACAAATAAAAGCGATGTCGTTAATGAGTTTGTTAAGTTGTGTAGACTTATTGAGAATGAAAAGGAAGATAATATTAAGTCTATTCGAAGTGATCGAGGTGGAGAATTTAATGGAGAATTTAGAGTCTTTTGTGAAACCAAGGGATATAGTCACAATTTTTCGGCTCCAAGGACACCTCAACAAAATGGAGTAGCCGAAAGGAAGAATCGGACACTTCAAGAAATGAGTCGGTCCATGCTCAATGAATTTTCACTTCCAAAATATTTTTGGGCCGAAGCCGTAAGTACCACTTGCTATGTCATTAATCAAGTTTATATTTGTCCTAAAATGAATAAAACTCCATATGAGCTTTGGAAAGGAAGAACTCCAAATATTAGTTATTTCAAAATATTTGGATGTAAATGTTTTATTTTGAATACTAAGGATCAATTGGACAAACTTGATCCTAAGGCCGATGAAGGAATATTTATGGGGTATTCAACTAAGAGCAAAGCTTATCGGGTTTACAATAAAACTAGTGGAGTTGTTGAAGAATCCATCCATGTCAAATTCAATGAAACTTCGGGTGATGAAAGTGATGAAGAGGATATTGTTGAACCCATTGTTCAAGATGATACTCAAAATGATCAACCTTCAAGCTCAAATGTTCCTCAAGAAGATAAAGGTGATACTTCGAATCTTCCCGTAGCATTGAAATTTAAGGGAGATCACCCAAAAGATCTTATTATTGGTGATCCCCTTGATAAAGTAATAACTCGAGAAAAATTTGCTGAGAAAGCTCTTATATCTCAAAAAGAGCCTAAAAATGCTAAGGAAGCCATTGAAGATGAGGATTGGTTTTTAGAAATGCAAGAGGAGTTGAATCAATTTGAAAGGAATGATGTATGGGAATTAGTACCTTGTCCTCCATCTCAAACCATTATTGGTACAAAATGGGTATTTCGGAACAAGCTCGATGACCAAGGCAATATTGTTCGAAACAAAACAAGGTTAGTAGCTCAAGGTTATTGTCAAGAAGAAGGTATTGATTATGATGAAACATTTGCACCCGTAGCACGTTTAGAAGCTATTCGTATTTTACTTGCCTATTCTTACTTTAAAAATTTCAAGCTTTATCAAATGGATGTTAAATCCGCTTTTCTAAATGGTATTATTCAAGAAGAAGTCTATGTAAAACAACCTCCGGGGTTTGAAAAATTTTCTAGGCCTAATGATGTTTATAAACTTAAAAAGGCCTTGTATGGTTTGAAACAAGCACCCCGAGCATGGTATGATAGACTTAGCTCTTTTCTTTTGCAAAATGGTTTTACAAGAGGTAAAGTTGATACTACTCTCTTTGTTTTTGAAAAAGGGCAAAATTGCTTATTAGTGCAAATTTATGTTGATGAAATTATTTTTGGTGCTACTAATGAATCCTTGTGCAAGAAATTTTCTAAGATAATGCAAGGTGAATTTAAAATGAGCATGATGGGGGAGCTCAACTTCTTCCTTGGACTTCAAATTAAGCAATGTCAAGAATGAATATACATTTCACAATCCAAGTATACAAAAGAACTTTTGAAGAAGTTCGGAATTGAAGAAGGAAGAACAGTCTCTACCCCAATGGCAACAAACGTCAAGATTGATAAAGATGAAAAAGGCAAGTCGGTTGATGAATCCAAATATCGAGGTATGATTGGTAGTTTACTTTATTTAACCGCAAGTAGACCGGATATTCTTCATGTCGTATGCCTATGTGCTCGTTTTCAAAGCAATCCCAAAGAATCTCATATGAGTGTCGTTAAAAGAATTTTTAGATATTTGAAAGGCACTATTCAATATGGTTTATTCTATCCAAAGAATGAAAATTTTTCTCTTAAAGGTTATAGTGATTCGGATTATGCGGGAAATATTGATGATCGGAAAAGTACTTCCGGATCATGTCAATTTCTAGGTGATTGCCTAGTTTCTTGGTTTTCAAAGAAACAAAATTGTGTTTCACTTTCAACGGCCGAAGCCGAATATATTTCCGCGGCATTTTGTTGTACACAACTTCTTTGGATGAAACAAACCTTAGAGGATTACAAATGTTCTTTTGAAAGTGTTCCTATCTTTTGTGGTAATATATCCACTATAAATATTGCTCAAAACCCGGTTCATCATAACCGTACTAAACATATTGAGATTCGACATCATTTTCTAAGGGATTGTGTTTCAAAACGAAAAAAAGAGATATCTTTTGTACCATCTCAAGATCGATTAGCGGACATTTTTACAAAACCGCTATCTTCCGAGACTTTTGCGTCGATATGAGCTCGATTAGGCATAGTACATATTGAATGAGGTTTACGTTTGCATTTTGCATGTTTTTAAAATATAGGGGCGAAAAATCGGATTTTTGGCTTAAACGAATCACAAAGGCGTTATATTTCTCTTGTTTTATTCAACGCACGCCAAGTGTTCGACAAAATGTTTGAATGAAAAATTCATCACCTACATGATTATCTTGATTTGAAAAGTTTTATAAGTTTATAGAGATCATGTTTTAATCAATCAAATGAGCTTTTACAAATCAAATGAGCAATTTTTTCCCTTTTATTCGGAATTTAAGCTTAAATGCTCAATATGCTCGATAAATCGATTAAATTGCGCACTTTGATATAATTATATGATGTTTTTATCGTGCTAACATTATTTTTGATGATTCCAAAGGGGGAGAAATAGGAAAAACGCTCATATGCTCAAAGAAAGAGAAAATAAGCTTGCAAGAAAAGCTATAAGCTAGGGCTCTTCAAAGCCAAAAGCTGTGAACAATACTTAGTCCATGTGATGTATTATGGACTTTTATGCTTGACTAATGATATTTTATGACAGGGGGAGCTTATAACCTCATGAAATTCAAGCTTAAGTTGTAAAATCTAAGCTTTTTTCTTTTAGTTGGTTGCTTGTATACTTGTTCTTGATATGCATATTGATAGGGGGAGCTTGTGCAAAAATGATTTTGAAAAATCTTTGCTCCCATCCTTGTGTGTTTGTACTTATGATGAATCTTGCTTATAATAGATTGATGTTTTAGACCGGAAAATTTGTTTTGTTTTAAAATCTACTTCCTAAAATTGTTTTGGTTTGTAATCATCAAAAAGGGGGAGTTTGTTAGATAAATGTTTTTATCAAGATTTTGATGATTATGTTTAAATGAGTTTTTATACCAAAACTATGTATGTTGTCCAAAATATTCCTAAATGTTTTAAAATGTTTTTACTAATTTTTGGAGTATTTCTTAGAGGTTATTATTCGATAAAATATTGGACAACATATTTAATGTTTTTATGTTAACTGGTTTTTACACCAAAACAATGTTTATAAATATTGTCCAAATACTCCCAAGTGATTTAAAATGTTTTTACTAATTTTTTGGAGTATTTCTTGAAGTTTATTTTTGATAAACATTGGACAACATTTCAAGATTGGAGGTCGACCGGTCGCCCAAAGCGTCGACATGTACCTGAAGAAAGAAAACTTGAAACAAAACATACTGAAGTCAAAAAAATGAAGAGGGGGACCGGTCCAGCAAGGGGCCGACCGGTCGCACCCCCCAGTCGACCCCCCCTTGGACCTGTACCTGGATCGCACTATCTTTTTCAAACGTTCGAAATCTTAAACAGGGCAACCGGTCGCCTTATGTTATTTTGTGACAGCAAAATCATGCTATTTGAAATCCTTATTAGCAAGATTTACTTTTGATTTTTGTACAATATTTCTACATCTTGTGATCCTCTTTTTGTGGATAAAAGTGAAGAAGGAGGAGTCTATGTTGGAGATCCAATCTTGAAGACTCTCCTATAAATAGAGGATGAATTGAAGACACAAATACACAACACATACAAGCAAAATACACAATAAGAAATCTGCAAATTCTCAAGCTTTCATTTTTATACTCTTGTTGTAATACCCTAGTTCTTGCACTTGCACTATCTTGAGGTCTAGGCTTTTCCTTCTTGATTACACTTGCACTCAAAGTTTGTATACTTCAATTATTGAGTTGTAATCTTGAATTTTTCTATCATCCAAAACAAGATATCCTTGTTAGTGTTCTTGTGGTAAGAACACACTTGGGTGATCTTAGGTGTTGAAGAGTGTGGTACTCTTCATAGGTGTTGAAGGAGGATTGTGGTAATCTCCTTGAAGGTGTTGTAAGAAGATTGTGGTAATCTTCAAAGGTGGTGTTGTATTAATTGTGGTAATTAATAAAATCTTTTTTTCTTTTTGAAATCCACTTCGGATATAACGGGGTGGTAGTAGATTAGGCCCTAGGTGGGTTGAACTACTATAAATCATCGAGTGTTGTTTAATTTCCGCATTTACATTCTTGTCATTTACGTGTTCATTCGAAAAAGAGGGCGATTTGTAAAAATTGGCATAATCTATTCACCCCCCCTCTAGATTATCGTAGCCACTTGGACTAACAACCCCAACCCTAATCACTCAGCTGGTGTGCCAGCTGAGTAGGAAACTCCCTCCGCTGCAGCTAGGTCGGAGGATGCTGCAGATGACTCCACAAAGAATCTAGGAGGCGAAGTGGAGAAGGAAAAACAAACAAAACACAACAGGTTGTCACTGACGAAGCTCAGGACAGATGAGACTGTCCCAGCTGAAGTGCCAACTCCTCTGCAGGCTGAGGACGTTGCTGATGCAGTCGAGACAAAAGATGGATCTGCCTTGGGAGTTAACACTCTAGGCAATGAAAGTGCAATCCACGGAGTTGAGACTCCGGTGGATGCCACCATAGAAGACCCTAAGACAGTTGTGCCTGTCGAAGGGATTGTCCAAGGCCTTGCTGCAGTGGAGACTGCAGGAGGTACTGAAGGCCTACGGGAGGTTGAGACTTCCCGAGGTAAAGAGACAGGAACGCAGAACATTCCTCATGTTATCATTGATACATCTGAGAAGGAGATAAGTGCCCTTCATGATTCCCAAGACAACCCTAACATAACTTTTCTGGGATCTGAAGGTGAAGATGAAGCTGAGTCATCCCCTGTTGAAAATCCAAAAGACTCAGCTGAGGATGTTCTTCCAAGCACGAGTAAGTCAGATCTCAAGGCTACTCGTCAAACATTCACTTTTGATGATGAGCCACCTCTTCAAGTCTCATCATCGTCTGATGACGCCACTGATACAGTCGAGGACCAAACAACTCAAAAAGAAAAACCAGCTGAGACCGACGAAGGTTGTTGAGACACCGAGCTCGGCCCACCGGTCCATACCAAAAATGACCCCACCAATCACGATCAATCAAGCAAGCTCCCAACATTGCAGCAGAATCGACTCAACCAGGCACATCACGGCCACAAGTCCTGATGATGCGTTTGATGAAACGTTCCCCTTCTCTCTGGAGCTTCCTAATCTAGATGAAGAATCAGCTAGAGATCAGAGACACTTCCACAAACCTGATCCATTCATTCCCACAGATACCATCGTCCCAGCAAATTTTGATATTGATGCTGCTTGGCTGCCAGCTGAGACAAATGTGACAGCTGAGGTTCGAGAAGTCTTCAAGGCAAATTTTGCAGAAATAGAGAAGATGGAAAGGCACCAGGCCTCATTGGACATGCGGTTAGATAACAGAGATGCAAACCTTACAGCCGATCTGCGTGGAATAGTGGTCAGAATCCGGGAATGGTGGCAACAGCAGCAGACAATGCGTGTGGAACAGGTAAGATATTTCAAAGCATTGTACAATAAAATGTTGGTCTGGAGCGCAGATAATGCTGACATGAAGACGAGGATGCAAGAAAATATTGATAGGATGCATGCCTCTCATACCACTAAAATGGAACTGCTGCGAGAATTTCATCGAAAAGAACTTCTGTGCGTAGAGGAGAATATTAATGAAAAGTTCAGCGTTCTTATGGCTGAAATGAAGTCGTGGCGGTGACAATCAAAAGTCACCCGCCGAATTGTGCGATACTCCACAAACACTCAAGCACAACTCAAGAACTAACCTCGACTTCATGATGGCTGGTCTATTCCCAGGGGTTCCTATCTCCTTTGATGATGCCAAAAAGGAGGAAGAGGAATACCTAAAGACGTTGAAAGTATCGGCAGTTGAGAAAGAGAAGGACGCAGTTGTTGAGAAGCAGAAGAAAATAGCTGAAGAGCAAAAGAAAGATAAAGGAAAATCCGTTGAGGGAGAAGGTTCAAAGGATATGACCTTAATGGTTGCTAGAACCCCTCAACAAGGACTCGTCACAGCTGACATCATAAGCAAACTTCCAGTGACTCTGTCGCTCCAACACTCTGATGTGCCCATGTCTAAGAAGAGGAAAATCGTAGAAGCAGAGATGAAGGAGGTTGAAAGAAAAATGGATGCCCGTGCAATGGACATATTGAAACAATATGGAGGCATTCCGGCAGGAAGAGACACAAATGCCATTCCAGACAATGGAGACGAGCCACGATCAGTGGAATAATTCAAAACGCTCGAATCCGAGGGATATTTCAAGAATATGTCCATAGCCCAAGCCTGGGACTTGTATTGGGAGAAGGGTCTGAAGTTGTGCGAAGAAGCTGACAAACAGCAGACTACGAGCAGTCACTCTGCAGGTCACTCTGCTGGAAAGAAGAAGACTCCAGTACAATATACGCCCAGAGGAAGAGGAAAGAGTAGTGGAGGCAGAGGTTTTCAACCTAGACCTCTACCCAAGAATATTGAATATGTAGATCCGGGCAAGAAGGGAAGGATCTACTGGGCTGGATATGACGAAGTAGCCAACCGGGAAGTGGCTAGAAAGAATGCTGACTATGTCAAAAGGATCGAAGAGGAAAATAAGAGACAAGATCGGTTGTGGGAAGAGAGTCAACGGAGGCAAGAATGAAAGAGAAAAGATGAAGCTGCCAGAAGAGCCTACGAGAAAAAGAAAGCAGCTGAAGAAGAAAAGAAGAGAAAGACCAGAGGACGACAGTGCTGAATAAAAAAGAAGGAGGCAGCGAAGACGATGAAGTGTTGTTGTCCACCCCTTCATGTATTTTACTATTGTAAATGCAAATGTATGTAAGTCTTCTGTACGATTGAATAAGAATCTGTAATCTCTATATTTTTGCGTAGATATAGAACGTCGTGTTTGCTCTGATACACTTTGTAAACAGCTGTGTAAAGGACAAGAATGTTATGATCAATAAAAAGATCTATTCTACACATACATTCTCTGTTTCTACATTGTCTGTATGTATCTTTGCTATTTACTTTTTGTATGTATGTTTTAAGTTTTGGCATCATCAAAAAGGGGGAAATTGTTGGGAATTTATTGCTTAGATTTTGATGAATGCCATGTAAAACTTAGACTAGAAAGTTGGCACCCCATTTTCCTTGTAATTTGCATTGTAATAGATAGGGCTGTACGAGCTGAGTCAAGTCAGCTATGCCTGGACATGCAAGAATTCAACTGAAGACTCCGCTGTAAAGCAGCTGAGTATGGCAAGAGGGAGAAGTCAAGAACTCGACTGAAGGAGTATCAGCTGGGATACAGCTGTGAGAAGTGTCAGTCAAGATAACCAAGTCTTAAGTTGAAGTGACAGATGAGTCTCTCAATCATTGGAGCAGACTCAAGTCACCTGGGAAAAGGCAGTCAAGTCAAGACAATTGAAAAGAATCCGTTCCACATAAGTCAAGAATATTACCTAAACAAGTAATACTTCCATGCTGCCATGTCTTAAAGTGCTCAGTCCCAGAAGCGTGCAAAAGTAATAAACCAATGGGAAGCACTGCACCTTGTGTCAGACTCTGAAAAGCAAAACGTTTATTTAATACGAGGAAATGTCAATATCAAGGACTGCAACAAGACAAGCCAACAAACACAAGTGAGTTTTTGAAAATCAGCCTATCTCTTCAACGGGCAGATTTTTGAAAATTCACTATAAAAGGCTGAGGAATCACTTTGAGAAAAGGTTACCTTGACAACCTGGACCACAAACATTCAAGTTATTATTCGAGCTGTAACCTGCAAAATATTCTCAAGTTACTCAAGCAAATCCTCAAGCCTAAATTTCGAAGGAAATCGATCCAACACCAAGCTGTGAAGGAAAGACAACTTCAAACTGTTGAAGAGGAAACTTTTGAAGAATCAAAAGGGGTCTACATTCCAAGGAGGGTTGTGAAAAGGTTCAAGGTCGAACTACTCTCAAGTTATTGGAGGGCTTCGTGATAAAATCCAAGAAGCTTGAGTAAGTGAGTCAGTAGTAGTGCGCATGCCCCGTGAAGAAGTTCGAGTCATACAAGAAGCCACCAGTGTGACCAAGGCATCTCCGCATCGAGTCCAAAAGGATCAAGTCACCGTGTGATCAAGACTTGTATCCGGACCGATAACCACTCTGACTCTGATCAATACTTAGTGGATTCCTCCAGAGTTGGAGAAGAGAGGAGTAGAAGAATTACCCCATCTTCGAACCTCTATAAAAACTATTGTGTCATCTACATTTCAGCATTTACTTTCTGCATATTATTTTATATCTGCTGATAATTTGATATCCAATTGATAATTAACAAAGTACTAAAACCAAGTGTTAAAATAAACTTAAACCAAATTCAAGGGTGTTAAGTCTTCCGCTGAAAATTTCATCACAGCCAAGTTAAGGTTTAGACTAAACAGCTGAGTTATTCTGTCAACAGCTCAATCGAGTCTGTTGAGTGGCTAACTCTGCTGGTTAACTAATCTAGCTGTCCCTTAAGGACTTAGCTGTGTATTTAACTCTGTGATCTTTTAAAAAGGACTAAAATCAAAAAGTTGGTAAGGTTTATTCAACCCTCCCTTCTAAACCTTACTCACACCCCCTTGGGACCTACAGCCGAATTCTCCCACACGGCCCACGGGGCTCATCTCCCAGGTATAAAAAAGGTCCCTCAGATTATCTGTAAGTAAATTAATTGATAATTCTCCTACGCATTTAATTTAGTATTCAATTACTGTTTTATTCTCTCGTTCACCAAGCTGACTTGAGTGTCGGAGGGACCTCCCTGGGCAACCCCCAGGGACCCCCCTAACATTTGTGTACGTGTGCAGACAAGTTCCCAATCAAAGGATTTACCAGTTCTCGGAGAAGAAGACATGAAGACTTCTCCATCGGGAAGAAGATTGACGTGAAGACTTCCCCTTCGGGAAGAGGATTTTGTTAACCCTGTTGACTTAGAGTGATCTGCCCTAAAAAGCAACATCAATTAGCTTTTTTTTAATTTACAAAGTGATATTTGTTGTTAAACGAGAAAAAAAAAAAGAACTGTCACTGATAGTATCACTGACAAGAAAGTTCGAACTACCTTTACATACAATAGAAGCATACAAAGCACTGGACCAGCTAGCCAACTTTTTTCATAAAAATTGTAGTGTTTACGATACATATAAATATATTGTAAACCATTACAAAAAATCCCAGGGATAGGGGCCCGGTGCGGGGGAGCCGCCTGGACCATCCCAGGAACGGCTCTGTATATAGGGACGATCGAATAATTGACAATAATATGTGATATTATTTGTATTTGTCATTATATATGCGTCACTAATACTTAACGGTGGTGGTTTTAGACACGACTATTATTGAATTTGGCAACATTATTATTGTGGTATAACAAAAATTATTATATCACAAATTAGTGAAAACCTTTATTATTTTATCACTAAGTATTGTTTCAAGATCTTGTAGTAGATTCTTGTACATAAATTAGAAAGTTCTCATTTTTCGGGCCAATGCATCTGATGGAATTTCACTAAAATATTAATTTAGTATACCTTGTGGGATTTACAACATGACATTCAAATTATTTTCCACTTGACCATTAACGTTATTTTGGGTACTTATAATTTTGGTCTTGTAATTACACAGATGGTGAAAATAGTCCTGTAAATCATGTTTATATATATATCCTATATCTATATATATGTGGAGATAAACCAGTGATACCATAGTCTTAGGTGAGACCGTAAGGACTAATTTTAGCTATTGATTGAATCATTGAGTGGTTGTGATTAGATGGACAAAAAAAATTAAATAATAAAATTAATCAAGGAAATGATAATAAAGTAAAATCAGCCTTAATTGACAATTAATCTCATAAAAATAGATATATAATTGGAAAGATAATATGTCATTATCTTCCACAATCCCCTAAAAAACGAATACATAATTGGAAAGAAAATGTGTCATTAAAGCTATGCAACAAAAACTAACTAACTATGCATTGCTTAGAAGTTATGAATGCATCAAAATCAACTAATTATGCATTGTCTAGAAACTACTTATGCAATGTCAAAAAATCAACTATGCAATAAGTGTCATAAAATATGTTGCAACATTCAACTAACTATGCGCTGTCTAGAAACTATACATGTAGTGTGTACAAACTAAAATATTCAGTACATTATATCCAACTATGCAATAAGTGTCATAAACAATACAACAAAAAATAAATAACTATGCATTATCTATTATTTAAGATCTATCTAAGCATCAAAAGAAAACTAATTATGCTTACTCTCCACTATGTCATAAAACATTGCAATAGAAATTAACTAACTATGCATTATCTAAAAGTTGTCTAAGCAGCAAAAAACACTAAATATGCTGGATTTCGGGAAAACAAAATTTAAAAAAATTCCCCTAAAATTGCGATTAAATAAGGCATTAAATAAGACAGTCAGAACCATATCCCATATAAAAAAGCTGAAACGAAAAATTACTATATTGTCCTTAATGAAAGGCAGTTACAAACTAGTTACCAAAAAAAGTAGAAAGATCTCATTCATTCAATATTTTCAATCTATGGCTAAGATTAGTCTCTATCGGTCTTACCTTAGAACCTCTGTCTAATTTGATCCAATTCATATATATATATGGAGAGGGTTATATGAGCCACCTCATAGGGTGAGTCCATGGGGACCAATCCTAACCATACATCTAATTTTATTAATGGCTGCGATTTAAAAGGCAAAATTGGAGATTACAAGCTAGTTAATTAAACACATGGGTAAATTAGTCATCCTCCAAACATCCCAATATTTACGGGATTAAGCGGATTATATTGAGATCACGTAATCCTCCAAATCTCATAGCAAAATCAACGTGAACAATCCTCTTCCTTCTTCTTCAACGCACTACTGTGAGAAATCCTTCATCCTTCTTCGACGGACTACTGTGTGAAAAACATTGCAAACAATTCGCCATAGTTGCTAGAACTCGACTACAGTTCGAAGGTTCCTTATGAAGATGTAATTTGTTGCTTCTGTAGATGTGTCATGGTGCTTTTATATATCATTAACTACAAAAGCAAGTCATAAGCAACAAACTCGTACTACATAACACTACAACATAAATGACATTAGGTAACACTCAAAAAATGTTACCTAATGGCCATAAAATGTTACTATAGACAATAGGTAGCACTTTTATGGTGCTGCACTTGCCCGTCCTACCTATAATCTAAGATATCACTTTTATTAGCTTTTAGTAACACTTTTTCTAAGTGTTACATTAAGTTTTCTATTGGTAACACTTTGAAGCAATATTTCTAAAGTGTTACATATGAATCTTATGTAACACTTTTTTGTAACACTTTTTCTATTTGTAACACTTTAAAAAAAATACTTCTAAAGTGTTACATATGAATCTTATGTAAGACTTTTTTTGTAGCACTTCGTAGAAATACTATTTTTTGCCACCAAGTAGATTCTAACTCACGACCTGTTATGTATGGAAGTGGCAATTTGCCACTAAGCTAAGTTGATTATTATTACAACTTTTGCTTTGTTTTATATATACACATACACACACACACCCATATATATATATATATATTATATGTATATATAATATATTTTATATAATAAAGATTATATTTTATAATATATGTGTTAAATTATATTATACACTGTATATATCAAATTTTATATTATATAATATATAGTTTGAAAATCATATTATATTATATATTAAAGGACACAACAAATTAAAAATAGCAAAAATATATAAAATAAATTTATCGACTGATAAATATTCAATCAGTAAAAATAAAAAATATATAAAAATATAAAATTAATTTACCGACAAATAAAAAAATCCTAATAGTAAAAAAATTAAATAATAAAGAAAATAACGAAAAAATAATTTACCGACGGAAAAAATTCCTAAGTAATTACCGACAACATCAATTTTCATTGGTAATTTTTTTTTAAAAAAAAAGTAAAAAAAATGGTTAATGATAAAATTGGTCTCTGTTAGTAAAAATTAAAAAATAAATAAATAATAATAATAAAATATATACATGCGCATTTTCCGTCGGTATTAAGACGGAATTAATTACTTTCGTAAAAATAAAAAAATAAAAGCAAAACTAAAATACTTTGTAAAAAGAAAACAAAAATTCAGTTAAAAAAACCAGAGTACATGATGTCTACAATTTTTAGGTTTGGTGACATCAATTAATTAAATAAATCTTTGACATGATTTAATGATAGTTATATAATTTTGTGTTACTAAAATATAGCTTAAAAAGTATTACAATCAATAAAATATAGTGTTGCCAAGAGTGCTTCTTAAATAAAGTGATACCTATTTGCGTTACAAAAGAAATAACAAAAAAATAGTGATACTTAAAAAGTGTTAATTATATAAAAGTGTTACATATAAGCGTTACATAATGATAAAAGTGTTACCTATTTGCGTTACAAAAGAAATAACAAAAAAAAGTGATAACTAAAAAGTGTTACTTATATAAAAGTGTTACATATAAGTGTTACATATTGATAAAGTGCTACAAAAGTGTTACATAAATATTGTAATGTAAAAAGTGTTACAAACATGTGTTACATATGTACCTTATGTAAAAAGTGCTACAAAATTTGTGTTACCTAATGTCATTTATGTTGTAGTGTATAAGCAACAAACTCATACTACATAAGCAATGAATATACACTACGTATGCACCATAGATACATTAACTAGATAAGCAAGTCATAAGCAACAAACTCACTAGATAAGCAAACAAGTCTATTTTACATAAGCAACGAATATACACTACATATGCACCACGGATGCATTAACAACATAAGCAAGTCATAAGCAACAAACTCATACTACATAAGTGATAAGTCTATACTACATAAGCAACGAATATACACTACATATGCAACACAAATACATTAACTACATAATAAGCAAGTAATAAGCAACAACCATATACTACATAAGCAACAAATATACACTACATATGCAACACATATATAATTAAATTACACATGCAATATGGTTATACTACACATGCAATATTATTATATTACATAAGCAGTTAACAACAGAATACGCTGGAGAAAGAAAAACGTGAATATGAGGGATATGGGTTACTCAAAAACTGAAAACACGTGTCACGTGAAAGGGGAAGGAAATTGAACGTGATTGAGATCGAACTCGAAGACTGAAAGTCGAAATTTGAGAGATTTTTGTTTGAAACTGTAACGTTGGATAGAGAGATGGAAGAACATGTTAGTCCAAGTGGCTACGATAATCTAGAAGGGGGTGAATAGATTATGCCGATTTTTCGCAAATCGCCCTTTCTTTCAAATGAACACGTAATTGACAAGAATGTAAATGCGGAAATTAAACAACACTCGATGATTTATAGTAGTTCAACCCACCTAGGGCCTAATCTACTACCACCCCGGTATATCCGAAGTGGATTTCAAAAAGAAAAAAATATTTTATTAATTACCAAAATTAATACAACACCACCTTTGAATTTACCACAATCTTCTTACAACACCTTCAAGGAGATTAACACAATCTTCCTTCAACACCTATGAAGAGTACCACACTCTTCAACACCTAAGATCACCCAAGTGTGTTCTTACCACAAGAACACTAACAAGGATATCTTGTTTTGGATGATAGAAAAATTCAAGATTACAAGTCAATAAATGAAGTATACAAACTTTGAGTGCAAGTGTAATCAAAAACAAAAAGCCTAGACCTCAAGATTGTGCAAGTGCAAGAACTTAGGCTATTACAACAAGAATGTAAAAATGAAAGTTTGAGAATTTTGCAGATTTCATGTTGATAGTATGCTTGTGTGTTATATCCTGTTTGCTTCAAATCTTTCTCTATTTATAGGAAAGTCTTCAAGATTGGATCTCCAATATAGGCTCCTCCTTCTTCACTTTTGTCTACAAAAAGAGGATCACAAGATGTAGAAATATTGTACAAAAATCAAAAGCAAATCTTGCTCATAAGGATTTCAAACAGCATAATTTTGCTGTCACAAAAATACATAGGGCGACCGGTTGCCCTGTATAAGATTTCGAACGTTTGAAATAAAATAGTGCGATCCAGGACAGGTTGCAGAGGGGTCCGACCGGTCAAGGGGGGTGCGACCGGTCGGAGGGGGGTCCGACCGGTCGGCCCTACCTTTGACCGGTCGCCCTCCCTCATTTTTCAAGTTCAGTGCGTTCTGTTTCATTTTGTGCGTTCTTCAGGTACCGGTCGACCTCTTGTTCAACCGGTCAACCTCCAATTTGAAATGTTGTCCAATTTTTGTCAAAAATAAACTTCAAAAAATACTCCAAAAAATTAGTAAAAATATTTTAAATCAATTGGGAGTATTTGGACAATTTTTATAAACATTTTTTTGGTGAAAAAACCAATTAACACAAAATCATTAAAAGTGTTGTCAAATTTTTATCGAATAATAAACTCTAAGAAATACTCCAAAAATTAGTAAAAACATTTTAAATCAATTGGGAGTATTTGGACAAATTTTATAAACATTATTTTGGTATAAAAACTCATTTAAACAAAATCATCAAAATCTTGATAAAAACATTTATCTAACAAACTCCCCCTTTTTGATGATTACAAACCAAAACAATTTTAGGAAGTTGATTTTAAAACAAAACATATTTTCCGGTCTAAAACATTAATCCATTACAAGCAAGATTTACCAAAAGTAAAACACACAAGGATAGGAGCAAATATTTTTCAAAATATTTTTGCACAAGCTCCCCCTATCAATATGCATATCAAGAACAAGTATAGAAGCAACCAACTAGAAGCTAAAAGCTTAGCTTGTACAAAACAAGCTTGAATTATTTAAGCATAGAAGCTCCCCCTGTCACAAAACATCATTAGTCAAGCATAAAAGTCCACAATACATCAAATGGACTAAGTAATATTCACAGCTTTTGGCTTTTGAAAGCCCTATCTTATAGCTTTTCTTGTGAGCTTATTTTCGCTTCTTTGAGCATATGAGCGTTTTTCTTATTTCTCCCCCTTTGGAATCATCAAAAAGAGTATTAGCACGATAAAAACATCATACAATTATATCAAAGTGCGCAATGTTATCGATTTATCGAGCGTTTTGAAAATTGAAACTTAAATTCCAAATAAAAAGGGAAAAAATTGATCATTTGATTTGCAAAACCTCATTTGAGTGTCAAGACATGATCTCAATAAATATATAAGACTTTTGAAAGCATAAGAGTCATGTATAAATTGAAATTTTCTTTGCGACAATTCATCGAACACTTTGTGGGCGTGAAAAATAAAAGAAGTTGTATAAGGCCCTTGTAAATGAATCAAGCCAAAAATTTTCTTCACCAAATCAGTTCAAACACCATTCAATACATCATAATTAACAAGCTCATCTCAATCATATGAAACTTCCATCAATAAAATTGCAAATAAGCCAAAAAAACTCAAGGGTTCAACCCAATTGAGCAAAGGAAGTAAAATTCTTACCATTCAATCGGTAAAGACGAGCAACGATAATGATAATCGAGCCTAATTAAGTCCAAGATATGAAATGTATGCAAGAAAACAAATTTTAAGTGAAATTTGTGTGCATTTGGCGAAGGGAACGAAAAATGAACATTTTGAGCCAAAATGGCTAAGTCTGAAGACAGAGACGTTTTAAACCAAAAATTGGCAGTGGGCGACCGGTTGACGGTGAGGGCGACCGGTCGACGGTGAGGTCCGACCGGTTGCCCTCACCCCAGTCAGCCCACTGTCTCAACTTATTTTCCAAAATCTGAATTTTCAACCAAAAATCCAATTTTTCGCCCCTAAGTTTTAAAAACGTGCAAAATGAAAACGTAAACCTCATTCAATATGCATTATGCCTAACCGAGCTCGTATAGATGCAAAAGTCTCGGAAGATATCGGTTTTGTAAAAATATCCGCGAATTGATCTTGAGATGGTACGAAAGATATCTCAATTTTTCGTTTTGAGACACAATCCCTTAGAAAATGATGTCGAATCTCAATATGTTTAGTACGGTTATGATGAACCGGGTTTTGAGAAATATTTATAGCGGATATGTTATCACAAAAAATAGGAACACTTTCAAAAGAACATTTATAATCCGCTAAAGTTTGTTTCATCCAAAGCAATTGAGTACAACAAAAAGCCGCAGATATATATTCGGCTTCGGCCGTTGAAAGTAAAACACAATTTTGTTTCTTTGAAAACCAAGAAACTAGGCAATCACCTAGAAATTGACATGATCCGGAAGTACTTTTACGATCATCAATATTTCCCGCATAATTCGAATCACTATAACCTTTAAGAGAAAAATTTTCATTCTTTGGATAAAATAAACCATATTGAATAGTGCCTTTCAAATATCGAAAAATCCTTTTAACGGCACTCATATGAGATTCTTTGGGATTGCTTTGAAAATGAGCACATAGGCATACGGCATGAAGAATATCCAGTCTACTAGCGGTTAAATAAAGTAAACTACCAATCATACCTCGATATTTGGATTCATCAACCGGCTTGCATTTTTCATCTTTGTAAATCTTGACGTTTGTTGCCATTGGGGTAGAGACGGTTCTTCCTTCTTCAATGCCAAACTTCTTCAAAAGCTCATTTGTATATTTTGATTGTGAAATATAAATTCCTTCTTGGCATTGCTTAATTTGAAGTCCAAGGAAGAAGTTGAGCTCCCCCATCATGCTCATTTCAAATTCACCTTGCATTAACTTAGAAAATTTCTTGCACAAGGATTCATTAGTAGCACCAAAAATAATATCATCAACATAAATTTGCACTAATAAGCAATCTTGCCCTTTTTCAAAAATAAAGAGAGTAGTATCAACTTTACCTTTTGTAAAACCATTTTGCAAAAGAAAAGAGCTAAGTCTATCATACCATGCACGGGGTGCTTGTTTCAAACCATGCAATGTCTCTTTAAGTTTATAAACATCATTAGGCCTAGAAAAATTTTCAAACCCCGGAGGTTGTTTTACATAGACTTCTTCTTGAATAAGACCATTTAAAAATGCGGATTTTACATCCATTTGGTAAAGCTTGAAATTTTTAAAACAAGAATAGGCAAGTAAAATACGAATAGCTTCTAAACGTGCTACGGGTGCAAATGTCTCATCATAATCAATACCTTCTTCTTGACAATAACCTTGAGCTACTAACCTTGCTTTGTTTCGAACAATATTGCCTTGGTCATTGAGCTTGTTCCGAAATACCCATTTTGTGCCAATAATCGTTTGAGATGGAGGACAAGGTACTAGTTCCCATACATCATTCCTTTCAAATTAATTCAACTCCTCTTGCATTTCTAAAAACCAATCTTCATCTTCAATAGCTTCCTTAGCATTTTTAGGCTCTTTTTGAGATATAAGAGCTTTCTCGGCAAATTTTCCTCGAGTCATTACTTTATCAAGGGGATCACCAATAATAAGATCTTTTGGGTGATCTCCCTTAAATTTCAATGCTACGGGAAGATCCGAAGTATCACCTTTATCTTCTTGAGGAACATTTGAGCTTGAAGGTTGATCATTTTGAGTATCATTTTGAACAATGGGTTCAACAATATCCTCTTCATCACTTTCATCATTGGGTATCCTTTCAACACCAGAAGCTTCATTGAATTTGACATGGATGGATTCTTCAACAACCCCACTAGTCTTATTGTAAACCCGATATGCTTTGCTCTTGGTTGAATACCCCATAAATATTCCTTCATCGGCCTTAGGATCAAGTTTGTCCAATTGATCCTTAGTATTCAAAATAAAACATTTACATCCAAATATTTTGAAATAGCTAATATTTGGAGTTCTTCCTTTCCAAAGCTCATATGGAGTTTTATTCATTTTAGGACGAATATAAACTCGATTAATGACATAGCAAGCGGTACTTACGGCTTCGGCCCAAAAATATTTTGGAAGTGAAAATTTATTGAGCATGGACCGACTCATTTATTGAAGTGTCCGATTCTTCCTTTCGGCTACTCCATTTTGTTTAGGTGTCCTTGGAGCCGAAAAATTGTGACTATATCCCTTGGTTTCATAAAAGACTCTAAATTCTCCATCAAAATCTCCACCTCGATCACTTCGAATAGACTTAATAGTATCTTCCTTTTCATTCTCAATAAATCTACACAACTTAACAAACTCATTAACGGTATCGTTTTTATTTGTAAGAAATAGAGCCCAAGTATATCTAGAAAAATCATCAACTATAACAAAAGTGTAATGTTTTCCACTTAGACTTGTTGTACCAATATCCCCATACCAATCTAAATGAAGAAGTTGTAGAGGCTTGGTTGTGGAAATTTTATTTTTGGGCTTAAAGCTACTCTTAACAAGTGTAATTTGTTCTTTTGACAAGTGTCACATAAGCCAAGATTTTCAAAATTCAATTTGGGTAGTCCTTTTACATGTTGGTTTTTGTAAATAGTTTGCAAATTTTTATATCCAACATGTCCAAGTCGCCTATGCCATAAACTAGTTAAATCATTATTGGCGACAAGACAAAGAAACATTTTGACTAATCAAATCACTTGTACAAATTTTGTAAAGATTGCTTTTTCTAATTGCTTCACAAATAATTTTATCATTTTTGGAAATAAGGCATTTTTCTTTATTAAAAACAACATTATAATTTGAATCACAAAGTTGGCTAACACTTATCAAATTAAACTTAAGCCCTTCTACTAAAAGAACATTACTAAGAGAGAAAGAAGAGTTACTAATTTCTCCATTTCCAAGAATTCTTCCTTTGCCATTGCCGAACATGACCATACCCTCTTCTTGGATCTTGATGTTGGTAAAAAGTTCTCTCTTTCCGGTCATTTTTCGTGAACATCCGCTGTCCACTAGCCATTTTGAATCCTCCATAGTTGTTATAGCCCCTATGACCTACAAAAGAATTATTTTTAGGTACCCTATAGTTTTGGGGTCCATGGTGGTTAGCCTTGAGACCTTTGGGTCTCCAAACAAAGCTAAAATTATTCTTCAATTTACAATGACTAACATAGTGATCAACTTTACCACAATAAAAACAAATAAGATTATGGGCACTACTAGCACGTACAAAAGTCGGACCTTGGTCTTTTTTCTTTGAAAGAGGTTGAAAAGGTTTATAGCCAAGTCATAATTTAGAATGCTCACCTCTTTGTGCATCTAAAATTTGTGAAAAGGTTTATAGACTCCGTAGATGAGGAGGTTCCCAATGAGCTCATCGAATTTGAGTGTCTCGAGATTTTGTGCTTTCATGATAGCCGTCACCTTTTCGGACCATGAGCCGGGAAGAGCGTTCAAAACTTTGGTCACCTTGTCTTCTTCGGAGATGACCTTTCCAAGAGCCACAAGAGGATTGACAATGTTGTCACCCACCATTTTTGATATGCTTTCACCATCATGCATATTGAATTTTTCAAAGTCTTTCACACGCATTGTTTTTCTTGCTTGCTTCACTTTCTTTGTGCCCTCATAGATGGTTTATAATTTTTCCCAAACTTCATGTGCCGACCTTATGCCTCTTATACGATTATACTCGGTGGCGGTAAGAGGGCAATGCAAAATATTTAAAGCCTTACCGTTTAGAGAGAAGGTCTTCTTGTCATTTTCATCGGACTCCTTGAAAGGTTTAGGAGTCGTGGTGCCGTCCTCCAATTTCTTGGTTGGTTGATCAACTCCTTCAATGACCACATCCATATGTCAAACCTGCACCCTTGTAGAAAGCACTCCATACGGTCTTTCCAAAATGCGTAGTTGTTGGCGTCGAATAGTGGTGGCTTGTTGGTGGAGGCGTCGGTGGTGAAGTACCTTTCGTTCGTAGCCATGGATCTTTCCTCTTTACTCGAAACGAGCTAGCCAAAGAGTTTGGCTCTGATAACACTTGTTAGTCCAAGTGGCTACGATAATCTAGAGGGGGTGAATAGATTATGCCGATTTTTCGCAAATCGCCCTTTTTTTCAAATGAACACGTAATTGACAAGAATGTAAATGCGGAAATTAAACAACACCCGATGATTTATAGTAGTTAAACCCACCTAGGGCCTAATCTACTACCACCCCGGTATATCCGAAGTGGATTTCAAAAGGAAAAAAAGATTTTATTAATTACCACAATTAATACAACACCACCTTTGAAGATTACCACAATCTTCTTACAACACCTTCAAGGATATTACCACAATCTTCCTTCAACACCTATGAAGAGTACCACACTCTTCAACACCTAAGATCATCCCAAGTGTGTTCTTACCACAAGAACACTAACAAGGATATCTTGTTTTGGATGATAGAAAAATTCAAGATTACAACTCAATAAATGAAGTATACAAACTTTGAGTGCAAGTGTAATCAAGAACAAAAAGCCTAGACCTAAAGATTGTGCAAGTGCAAGAACTTAGGCTATTACAACAAGAATGTAAAAATGAAAGCTTTGAGAATTTTGCAGATTTCTTGTTGTATTGTATGCTTGTGTGTTATATCTTGTTTGATTCAAATCTTCCTTTATATATAGGAGAGTCTTCAAGATTGGATCTCCAACATAGGCTCCTCCTTCTTCACTTTTGTCTACAAAAAGAGGAACACAAGATGTAGAAATATTGTACAAAAATCAAAAGCAAATCTTGCTGATAAGGATTTCAAACAGCATAATTTTGTTGTCACAAAAATACATAGGGCGACCGGTTGCCCTGTATAAGATTTCGAACGTTTGAAATAAAATAGTGCGATCGAGGACAGGTTGCAGGGGGGGTCCGACCGATCGGCCCTACCTTTGACCGGTCGCCCTCCCTCATTTTTCAAGTCCAATGCGTTTTGTTTCATTTTGTGCGTTCTTCAGGTACCGGTCGACCTCTTGTTCGACCGGTCGACCTCCAATTTGAAATGTTGTCCAATTTTTGTCAAAAATAAACATCAAAAAATACTCCAAAAAATTAGCAAAAATATTTTAAATCAATTGGGAGTATTTGGACAACTTTTATAAACATTGTTTTGGTGAAAAAACCAATTAACACAAAATCATTAAAAGTGTTTTCCAATTTTTATCGAATAATAAACTCTAAGAAATACTCCAAAAATTAGTAAAAATATTTTAAATCAATTGGGAGTATTTGGACAACTTTTATAAACATTATTTTTGTATAAAAACTCATTTAAACAAAATCATCAAAATCTTGATAAAAATATTTATCTAACAGAACAGAGGTGTGCGTGAAGAGTGGGTGAACATACGTGACAGAGGGAATGAAATCTTAGTAATTGATTCTAAAATGCAAAATGACAACCATACTCTTTTTAATTGCTGGAAAAAAAACATAAGAAAGCCCTAAAAATCTGGACCACCCAAAATTGTTTATCTATGGTTAGAATGTGTCCCCACGGACTCATCCCAAATAGGATGACTTATTTGATCCATATCATATATATATATATATATATATATATATATATATATATATATATATAAGAGAATAAATTTTACATTTAGAAAAACACATGATTAATTCTTTTAACAGAAAAATGAATATTTGACAATAAATGTCACGTGAGCGAACGTGAACCCAGTTCCACTTCTACAGCTGATTTTGCAATTTTCAGCAAAAAAGAACTGATCAAATTACGAGTCTTTTAAATTGCAAGTTTTTGCCAAGAATATGACTTTAATGGAATAATTTTGCATCCTAATAGTTAACGGATCAAAACTGTAGTTTTATCCGTTAATTTTTGCAAGATATTATATGTGTATATATATTTGAAGAAAGAATTTTATTGAATCCTTAATTTCCTCTAATAATTCCGCGGTGGCGGCTGAAATGCATTAAATGAGGGGTTCAGAGGTTGTAGGCGGAAGGGTTGCGCCTGCATTTATTGCATGGCCCTTGCCCTTTTGGCCTTATTTACCTCTGCATGGGCGTAGCCAGGATTTCCGGCCAGTGCGGTCAGAAATTCTTTCATTTTGGCAGGACGATCGATATTTAAAAAAAAAAAAAAAAAGAGGCAAATATGAAGGTTAATGTACCGTACAACAATTCTTTGTGGGTTTTCATAATCTCCAATTATGGTTTCACTATAATGAACTTTTTGGATAAGTGATTTATCCAAAAATATATTCTAAATTAACCACCAAACAAATATTATTATTATGGAATAGATTTATATACAAAAATTCATTCAAAAAATACTTTCAAAAAACTGTTCATTATCAAGTTTGGAACATATATCTATGTGCATAACAAATAAGATAATCATTTATCCACTAATATACCTTAACTGAATCAAGTAATTCTTAATATTTTGAGCCAAGACAGTAAGGTTTAAAATACTTCGGTTGAATTTTCAGTGCGGTCCAACTCAAATTTAACAGGGTCACTCCGAGATTGAGTGCGGTCCGCCGACCACACTCGTCCTATGATAGCTCCGTCCATGCTTCGGTGTGACTCCTGTGCTCTTTCATGTGTTTAAAAAAAATATTTAGTAAAACTTTTATATTAAAGAAGATTCGTAAAAACCTATTTATTTATCAATAATAAATATAATAGTTTATGAGAAGTTTCTCCGATTACTTATGAAAGATATTCACCTCGTTAGAATAGAAGTTAAATAGGGCATTTATGGGAAATTAAATAGTAGTCCAGTGGGTAATAATCTCATGCCCAAACAACTCTTCCCTCCAACCAATAGTGGATCCAACATTTCGAAAATAGGGTACGATAAATAGAGCTGACAATTTGTTGCACTAGGCTAGCTCGGCCCGAGCCCAACAGGCAAAGCCATAAAATTGGGCTAGTTTGGCTAACCTAAGATTTAATCAAATCGCATTTCTTATGGCCCAGCCCAACAAAAGTATCTTGTGAGGGCCATTCGGTCTTGTCGGGCTTTGGACTATTTGGGTTGGGCCAAAGTAGGTCCGGTCCTTTTTGAACCTCTAAAAATGAAACACAACCCAACCCAATATGTGGGATGATCGGGTCGGACCAATTTTGCATGCTTTAATGATATATATTAAAAAAACAACATGAACATAAACATTGTTTATTTTAATATTTAAAATTGTACAACCCAAATATGCAAATGAAAAAGATACATATCATTAACAATAAAAATTACAGTTGCAATTGGGTCCAACATGTTTTTATTTTTTGAAAGTGATCAACGACATCATCATCATAAACTTGTCGAAATTGTTTGTGGGGAGAAGAAAAATGTGGAAGCTTGTTATATTTTAGTTTTTTGACTTTTAAATGATTAAAATATAATTTTGTGTAAAAATAGTGGTACAAATATATTATTTTTTCAATTTTCTTTTTTGAGTTTTTCAAAATTTGAGGTACAATTGTACCCCATGTCCTCGGGGGGATATGCCCCTGACTCCCAGGATATGTACTCAAACAAACAAAAATAAGGTACTTATGCTTGTCGTGTATTCAAAGAAATTATCTACTCCATCCGACTAGTTTTCTCTACATGCAACACTACAAGAAATTTTCAATTTACCTATAGAAAATTCTGTAGGTAAAATTATTAAGATAATTGTAAAGTGTTGGTTACCTACATAATCTAAAATTGTTGGTATTTCCTACAGTATTTATGAAGGAAAATTTAAAAACTGTCGGCGATCTGTCAGTAATTTATCTGTATAATTTGGGGAATAATAATATTTTTTTATTCTTTAGGTAATTGTAAAATTTAGTGGCTAAATTATTTCTGTCGGTAAATTCTGTCGATAAACTGTAATTTTCTTGTAGTGATGTATTTTTATTTTTATGAAATTTACATACATTAATTATAAATAAGAAAGATAAACGTAGTCGAAAAAAATAGTGTACATAACGAATGAAATTTTTGCCATTATAAAAAAAACAATTATTGCTATAATTATTTACATGCATAAATACCAAATTCGATTTATATACACTACATTTTACAATAAATGTTATTTGTGTGAACAAACATTGGAAATGACTTAGATGTATTTTGCATTTAAAGTCATTGAAGATGAAGTGTATCAAGATGTTTCAAGTACATATATAGTAGTCCATCATCTCTATAAACAATCATTATTTTTTTAAAGATTCCAAATCCTTATAATTTCATCTTTTACTGATTATGTAGATTGTAAATTATCAATTTATGGTTTTATTTAGTCTTAAAGAACTATAGCAATCAATAATTTACAAAAAGAAAACATACATATATAATATGTAAAAGATGAAAAAAAAAATACCTTATGCATTTAGCAAGATTATTAATTTTGTACATTGACTCGAGTCGAGGCCCAATTTTTGTTTTATTTTATATAAGGTCATTAATTTATTGAAATTCATTATCAATTCACAACAAAAAATTCTACTTTATCGATAGAATTTACCAACATGGATGATTTTATCACAAAATTTTACAGTTACCTATAAATTACTTACATAATAAAAAAATTTATTTTTCCCCAAACTATACCGACCAATTACTGACAATCACCAACTGTTTTTAAATTTATCGACATAAATACTATATGTATTTACCAATAATTTTAGATTTTATTGGTAATATTTACCTACAATGATTTTCCCCACATTTTACCGTTACCTTAATACTTACCACAAATTTTCTGTAGGTAAATTGATTTTTTTTTTTGTAGTGATTTTACAGTGAAAAACTAATACAAAAGGAACAAAATGAGGCAGACTAATTCATAGTTTTATTAAGTTGAATTCATGTAGTGGATGTACGGAACATTGTGTCAAATATTTCATTTTATTAAATAAAACTCTAGATCTATTGCACTTTATTATGTAATGTACTGAATTGAGGGTGTTAATTATTATTTTATTTTATTTTATACACATTTGATTTTTTTTTTTCTTTTGGGTGGGTCGCCTTCATGTTTTGCATTGATATGGGTATAAAGGCAAGGTATTAAGCAAAATTTTGAAAAATGGGTTGGTTTCCATTGAGAGGTAAGTTTTACTTATGCATACAACATGCCAAGAAAGCAATGATATTATTCTGGAACTATTATCTTTTGTCAATGTTTGATAATATGTCTGAGAGAGATTGAGAGAGAAGTGTAAATTTAAAAAGGACAAAGGGCTGATTGGGAAAATTCCTCCAATTTGTCCAAATATGGTGAACTTTCATTTTCCAATGTTTCCATTCCCATCCCTCCTTGTACACTGTCTTTTCATCACAAAGAGGGGTGGGGGGGGGACCAGTCATTATTCAACTTTTTGGCACATTCACTATGTGTACTTTCATCATCCACTGTGTGTAAATGAGAATCTGGATCTCTATATGTAAAGTTTTGAAAGAAAAAGAAAAATACAAGGAAAGAGAAGAAAATTATGAGAGGCACAAGAAGGTTGCAAATTAAATAGGGTATTCTAGTGACTTGGATTCCATGTTAGATATGTTATTTGCAGAATTTTTCAATGTACCAAAGTTGATAGGATTGGATAAGATTGTACTTTTAATTGATTATATAATTTGATATAATATTGTATTCGTAATTTAGGATTAAGATCAAAAAATTTTAGGGTGTGATTATAATTAATTATTTGACATAATGATTAAATAGTATAATTGTGTAAAAATGTCAAAATACCACTGCCAGAATAAACTAACAACAAAATTAAGGCCAAAATAGATAGTTCAAAACTTGGGGAAATGAGACATTATATAATAAGAAGGTGGTGGGGTGGGAATTGTTATCAAATGGATGAAGGATTTATTCATTGGCCCGGTCCCTTGTCATGGGACTAAAATATGAACGGGGTGTCTTGTTAATTAGGTTTTTACCGCATAGTCTTCATCCAAAACATATACTTAATTGATTTAATATTATTGAATTGAAAGAGGTGTCAAGTGAAAACCGATTTGTGAAGAGGTGCCAGATTGACATAGTGTTTGGTCTTTCATAGAGAAGAAAAAAAAATTGAAATATAAGTATCGGAAAATAAAAGAAAAAATATTTATTCTCTATAACTAATATAAGAATCAGATATAGGATAGAGGAATTTTCATGAATAGTCATTTCAAATGGCTCAATTATATTTGAGACCTTACTTATTCAAAAAGAACTTTTATGGTCTCTTTATCATGTAAATAACTAAAATACCCATCGTCGAACTACTTCAAACGACCGCGCCCAATAGTTTAAACCACCAAGTCGGGTCGTTCGAACTACTGGCTCTTGTAGTTTGGACGATTATGTCCGGTCATTCGAACACCCATGGTCGTTTCGAACTACCGTACCAATAGTTCGAACTACCATCTTTGTAGTTTCAACAACAAAACACACATATAAAATCCAAATATACACATATAAATACATCCAGAAACACACACAAGAGAGAGACAGAGAGAGAGAGAGAGAGACCCCATACACAAAGAGAAACACATACATACAAATACATCCAGAAATACACACACGCAGAAGCATACATATACACACACTTATACAAACGTGCAGAAAGAAAAAAGAAACAATATACCATATAAAGAGACTTTTTGAATTGGAGAATTTGGGGAATTGTTGAGTTTGAAAGGGAATGAAAACATGTTCGTTTGAAATGAGAATTGACTTGTAAGATTAACTATAAGATAATTCTTCTTCTTTTTAGTTTTAATATTTTGAATGCAAAAGAATTTAGAAGTGAAATGGAAGATTCTGCAAGTCCTTGAGACCTTGACTTGTAAGATTAAGTATAAGATAATTCTGTCCTTGTTTTGCAATCCTCATTTCTTCTTGGGTTCATTCTATAATATATCCATAGTTGAAATATTGAGGGCATCTTACTATAGATCACCCATCATTCAATTATTTCAAATGACTAAGGTACTGTTGGGTAAAATATGTCTGGTGGAAGGTTTTTTTGAAGAAAAATGGTACTTAATGGAATAGAGTATTTCGAACTTAGTCGAGGCCGATTTAGAATAAGTCTCCGCAAGAAAACGCCCGTATACCGAGTGCTTATGATTCCGGCGCTCGCCTCGAAGATACAACGACTTTATTCAGTTCCGGTTAGCGACAAAGAAAACCGAAACAACAATGACCAAATAAGTGTTTGACAACTTTCAAGCTTTCAAGGAGGAAATGGGACAAGATGCAAAATGCAATGGTCGGTTTTTTAGTTATATGATAATTTTTCGTATGTTTTTTCATCAGTAGGGTCGAGTAATTATAGGCCACAGGTGCTTCGTATGGAAAGATCGCATCCTTTGGCTCGAAAAGACACCTTTTGCATTGAATAGTCGCACCCGCGCAGGGGAGCAGGACCAGGGGCACGGTCGTGCGCCTGCCCGTGCGTGCAGGCGCAAAACTTCGGCCCCTAGCATGACCCAGACGCACGGCCCGTGCCCCAGCCCGTGCGCTGGCTCGCAACTCTGCGGTAGGTAGCACGACCCGACCGCACGGGCCATTCTCCCGCCCGTGGGTGGGGCCGAACCTTTTCCCAGGTTGAACTCTTTTAATTAATTACGAAAATTAATTAAATCTATTTAATTAATTACAAAAATTAATTAAATATTTAATTTTAAATATTTTTGGTCCAAAAAGAATAAGGGCCTTGAAGCCCACGGCCCGCGACCCATCGACCTCGACTCGGACTCGGACACAGGCCGGTCAGGCCGAACCAAGCCGGTGAAGCGGCGGCGCGGCACGCACGCGTGTTTTGAACCAAACCCACAAGATGTAGGTCATCACCCCTTTAAAAACTTGGGTGCCCCAGGGCCCAAACTCATATGTTCAACTTGGGATATGTTAAGTGTGCAACTTTGCCTCCTTTTTCCAATGTGGGATGGAGCATTTCTCCTTCCCCACATTTCCCATTTTCCATACCATTTATTTGTATTAAGTGGCTAACTTCTAGCATTAATTTCTCATTCACCCTAATCGGTTTGAGAAATTCCATATGTTATTCGTGATCTACTCTCTTAGTAGAATTTTTACAAATAATTTAATTCTATTTTTCACTAATGTAAACCACTTAATTATTTGGTCAAAATCGGGTCAACACCCAATTTATCAAGAACCAAATTCCAAAAATACCCACATGAATGAAATTAATGCATGCGTGTATGCGATTAAGCTTGAAAGTATCAAGTGAATTGTTATCGCATCGGGGATAGGTAGCTTGTGGCTTTGAACCTTCCTTAGTAAAATACTATCAGTTCTTTGACCGCTTAGTGACGCGATGTCTTGAACTACTCAGCCGTTTGTGTAAACCGAGACAACAATACTTACAAAATAACAACCCTAATACTTGTTGTTCTCACGTTGTGTCCATTTCGGCCCTGGACCATATATTAGGTTCATAAGTGTTTCTTTTGAAGCGGTCATTATTTCTCACTTATATAGGTGATCTCCTATTGAAGAGTATCCTGCAATACTCCACCTTTCGGTATAGGAATCATTAAAAGTCTTAAACTTAACCTCACCACATTCAGCAGGTTTACATACACGTGGATGTATTGAGAATGAGCTAACACATTTTCCAAGTGTTCAGCTGAACATTCATAACTTAGTTGTCCTATTGAACCAAGGTCTTGGGATCTCCAATTCACAAGGTTGGGTTACCGTTATGAACATTCTTTAAGTTGTGGATTTCAAACCCATCCCCTTAACAGTTTATATAGTTGATCTCGATTTATGCCTTTCGTAAGTGGATCCGCAAGGTTTTCCTTTGACTTCACGTAGTCAACCGAAATAATCCCATTCGAAATCAACTGTCTAATGGTATTGTGTCTCCGACGTATATGTCTAGACTTACCATTATACATACTACTTTGTGCCCTTCCGATTGCTGACTGACTATCACAGTGTATCAAAACAGCAGGCACAGGCTTATTCCAACACGGAATATCCTCTAGGAAATTTTTAAGCCATTCTGCTTCTTCTCCAGCTTTATCTAAAGTAATGAACTCGGATTCCATAGTGGATCGAGCTATGCATGTCTGCTTAGAAGACTTCCACGACATCGCTCCTCCACCTATTGTGAAAACAAATCCACTTGTGGACTTGGAGTCTTTTGTGTCTGATAACCAATTGGCATCACAGTATCCTTCTAATATTGTTAGATATCTCGTACAAAGTATTCCATAGTTCATGGTATACTTTAAATATCTAAGTACCCTTGTCACGGCTTTCCAGTGATCCGTACTCGGGTTACTTGTGAACCTACTTAGTTTACTCACTAAATATGCAATGTCTGGACGTGTACAATTCGTTAAGTACATCAGACTGACAATCACCCTTGCATATTCCAGCTGAGAAACTAATTCGCCTCTATTCTTGGCCAAGTGTAGACTTAGATCTACAGGTGTCTTAGCCGGAGGATTATCAAAAGCATTAAACCTTCTAAGTATGCTTTCGACATAATGAGATTGTGACAAGACAATTCCATCTGAAGTCCTAGAGATTTTAATCCCTAATATAACATCAGATAATCCCATATCCTTCATGTCAAAGTTCTTCTTCAACATGTTCTTAGTATTCACGATTAAATCATGACTACTACCCATGATCAACATATCATCCACATAAAGGCATACTATGACGTAATCATTTGTAGTACATTTAATGTAGACACACTTGTCACATTCGTTGATCTTGAAACCGTTTGACTTCATAGTTGAGTCAAACTTTTCACGACATTGCTTAGTGCTTGTTTTAGTCCATAAAGTGACTTAACAAGTTTACACACCTTTCGCTCTTGACCGGGTGCAACGTACCCCTCGGGTTGTTCCATATAAATCTCTTCTTCAAGCTCACCATTCAAGAAGACAGTGTTAATGTCCATTTGATGAATCTCAAGGTTATGCAAAGCTGAAATAGCAATGAGAACACGAATGGACGTAATCCTCGTGACAGGAGAATATGTATCAAAGAAATCATATCCCTCCTTTTGTCTAAACCCTTTAGCTACCAATCGGGCTTTATACTTGTCGATAGATCCATCTGCTTTATACTTCCTTTTAAGGATCCACTTGCATCCCGAAGGTTTGCAACCCGGTGGGAGATCAACCAACTCCCAAGTGTGATTTTGCATGATAGAATTTATCTCATTATTGATAGCTTCTTTCCAGAGAGGAGCTTCTGGACTAGACAAGGCTTCTTGAATAGTTCGGGGTTCGTTTTCTAACATATAAGTTAGAAAATCAGGACCAAAAGACTTAGCTACTTTTGTCCTTTTACTGCGTCTTGGTTCCTCTTCATCATCACTTTGAGGTAACCTTGCAGTATCATAATTCCATTTACTCAAACTTTCTTCTTTCCGTTCTTTGTTCGGAAAAATATTTTCGAAGAATACAAAGATTCCTTGATTCAATGATCATACCTTCATTTATATCGGAATTGCCGACTTGTGTGATCTGTAAAGCGATATGCACTACTATTGTTTGCATATCTAATCAAAGCACAATCGATCGTCTTCGGATCGATTCTAACTTGTTTCGGCTTAAGTACTTCGACTTTAGCCAAACACTCCCACACTTTGAGGTATTTATATGACGGTTTACGTCCCTTCCATAACTCATATGGAGTTTTGTTTTTACCTTTGTGTGAGATCTTATTAAGAATGTAGTTTGCAGAAAGTATGGCTTCCCCCCACAAGTTTTGGGGTAAGCCAGAACTTATCAACATCGCATTCATCATCTCCTTAAGAGTACGATTTTTGCGTTCTGCAATACCATTTGATTGAGGTGAGTAAGGTGCAATCGTTTGATGAATTATAACCGCTTCCGAGCAAAATTCCTCAAATGGAGCAACATACTCTCCGCCTCTATCACTTCGGATCATCTTAATTTTCAAATTAAGCTGATTTTCAACTTCATTCTTATAAGTCTTAAAAGCTACTAAATCTTCATCTTTGGTTTTCAAAAGATACACATAACAATATCTTGTACAATCGTCTATAAACGTTATGAAGTACTTTTTCCCACCTCGAGTTTGCACAAGTTTTAAATCACACACATCTCGTATGAATTAACTCGAGTGGTTTGGTACTTCTCGTTATCGAATGAAATGGTGCTTTGGCTGCTAATTTTGCTTCAACACAAATTTCGCATTTGTCTTGTGAATCGGTTTTAAACATAGGTATTAATTCCATTCACTAACCTTTTAATTGTGTTGAAGTTTACGTGTCCTAATCTATCATGCCATAAATTAGAATAGTCCAACAAGTAAAATGTATAACGTTTTTATTCTTCGCCTCTTGGCGGAAAAGCAGACATTACGGACATTTTAAATGTGCCCTTATAAAGGTAACCTTTACATAAAAACTGACCATTCTTGGTCATTACAAACTTGTCGGACTCAAACACTCGTCTAAAGCCAACCTTGCTAAGCAAAGGACCTAAACCAAGTTCTTGCGGATGTCCGGGGCATGCAAAGACATCTACAAGCGTAAGCTCCTTCCCTGAAGTCATCTTGAGCACCACCTTTCCAAGCCCAACGATGTTGGAAATCGAAGAGTTCCCCATGAACAACTTCCTTCCATTAATCGGAGTGTAGGAGGAGAACATCTCCTTGTTGGCACAAATGTGACGAGTAGCCCTAGTATCTATCCACCACTCCTCAGGTTATCCACTATATTGGCTTCAAACACAACGGCGGTGAGATCGAGCTCCGACATATCGATTGGAACCGACTTGTCCTCCGTCACATTGGCTTGTTGGTTGCCATCTTGATTGCCCTTATTCGGGTGTCGGCAATCCTTCGTCATGTGGTTCGGTTCGCCACAATTGTAGCAATTCTCTTTGAACTTTTTGGCTTTTCCTTTTCCTTCCCTTGAGTACTTGCGTTTCTTGCTAGTGCTCAATTCTGCAAGATTAGCCTTAGCCTCCATTCCGCACTTTGCCGGATTTCACATCCGATTCTCGCAAGATTAGCCTTTAGCCTCCATTCCGACTTGCCGACTTCAAAATTACCTCAAGACAAGCGCAAAGAGATGGGGCTTGAGGATCCGATTCAAAAATCGGTAGGGTCGAGTAATTATAGGTCACAGGTACCTCGTATGAAAAGATCGCGTCTTTTAGCTCGAAAAGACACCTTTTGCACTGAATAGTCGCACCTGCGCAGGGGAGCACGACCAGGCGCACGGTCGTGCGTCTGCCCGTCGCGTCTGCGGCAGCGCAAAACTTCCGACCCTAAGACGACCCAGGCCGCACAGCCGTGCCCCCCCCGTCGCTAGCTTGCAACTCATGGCGGTAAGACGACCGACCGCACTGACCGTGCTCCCGCCCGTGCGTGGGGCCGAACCTTTTCCCAAATTCATTTAATTAATTACAAAAATTAATTAAATATTTAATTTTAAAGGTTTTTTGTCCAAAAAGAATAAGAGCCCACGCCCGCGACCCGGAATAGGCCGGGCGGTGGCGCGCGTGTGCTTTGAACTAAACCCACAAGAATGTAGGTCCTCACCCCTTTAAAAACTTGGGTGCCCCCAAGGGCCCAAACCCATATGTTCAACTTGGGATATATGAAGTGTACAATTTTGCCTCATTTTTCCTATGTGGGATGGAGCATTTCTCCTTCCCCACATTTCCCATTTTCCATACAATTTATTTGTATTAAGTGGCTAACTTCTAGCATTAATTTCTCATTCATCCGGAATCGGTTTTGAGAAATTCCAAATGTTATTCTCATCTACTCTCTTAGTTGAATTTTTACAAATAATTTAATTACATTTTTCACTAATGAAAACCACTTAATTATTTGGTGAAAATTGGTCAACACCCCAATTTATCAAGAACCAAATTCCAACAGGCGCATGAAAGTTAGAAATAAAGTGTGAATGAGTGGATTTTTGTTATTAAATCTCGAAAACCAAACTTCATAAAGTGGAATTTTTGGCATGATACAAGACTCTAGTGGACCGTGGTTATGTTTTATGTTATGTCAATAGTACCCATGCTTTAAAAGGCCAAATTTGGACCATTGGGACTGGGTTTTTAAGATGGGTGTAATGCAAGAAAAGTGAGAGATTGGATCCAAGTGTGGAATTAGTTAGGACTTGAAATTCTTCAGTTATTTTTTCACCATTTTACAATATGCTATGAAATGGTCCAAACTGGCTGTTAAGAGTAAAACAAATTGAATAGAGTCGAACACAGTAGTACTATTGAAGTTTGCTTGAATGTTTTATCGAGCTTCAAAAATTTTATTTAGGCTTCATTAGATTATTAATCGAATAGAGACTGAAAGCTTTAGTCGAGCCAAATACAAATTGGACTCGAGTAGCTTGATATGTTTACATTATATATTATGTTTTTTTTTGACGAATAAAGTTGAACTAAACCGAGTTTTATATTTTGGCGAACGAAAATATGCGTTCAAATTTGATTTGTTACATAATGAACCGAGTTTAAACAAACTTTAATAATCAATCTCGAGTAGAATACCGAATAATCTGGTTTGATTCTCACCCTCGGTTGGCAGTTGGTAGACTAAGACGGTGCGTGGTTCGATTTTCCATTTATTTGGAATAATTCAACCTTATGCCTCTCAATCTTATTGAATATTATTTTACTTTTTTATGCCCTCAATTTAATATCATTTTGACTCCTAAACTCTCATTATACAAATTTACAATTGATTTGGGTGCAGACTGTAATTTCTAGCCAACAACCTTAAAAATGTTGGGGGGGGGAAACATCTAAAATTCATTTTTAAGTGTTATCAGCTTTAAATTCGAAAGTTTTATGCTATCTAATTGTGTAGTACTCGAATGAGGTTGCACAATGTCGATCATCCAATATTTGAAGAATAAATAAAAGTACAATATTAACATCGTCGTGTATAATCGATCTGCTCTTAAATGTATATAAATAGTAATAAAATATGTTATTCCATGAACTTTTATAAAAATTCAGTTCTTGTAAATGTATTGCATCTTGTGCACGTTAAATGTTTCATTTGTCATTTGTAAAAAATTAAGACATTTGTTTATTGGATTAAATATGGATTAATATTCAATCCCAATATGAACATTTGTTTATTGGATAGAGAAAAAAATTAACACAATCGAGCAACTCCTAAGTGTACTTAGATAGTAGTAAAATCTCATGTCATGAAATTTCACAAAAATTCAAGTCTAGTAGATATTGCATTTAGTGCACGTGCAGACCGCATCTATCTTATGTCAAATGACCCATTTAATTAAAAAAAAGTATAACATTTAGTGCAACATATAGTACGCATTATGACTCAATCTTCAATTTTAATATGAACATTTATATATTATTTGATAGAGAAAGAAATTAACATTTAACATTGTTGTATTAATTGGCCCATTGTTTGTTTACTTGGCCCATTTAACCTAAGGTCTCTAAGCCCATCTGCAGCCCAAAGCCCAGGCAACTAAGTCCAGCCCACTATCTCGATACCCGGGTCTTCTATTCGGGTTGTGGTACCCATTTTATATGTACTCGGATCTTGTGCTTGTTTCTCATCCGTTGATCTTATCCAGGTAATCTTGGCCATTCATTCTACATATAAAATGCCCCCCACCCGAACCCTAATCTCATTCTGCATCTCTCACTTCTCTCTCTAAACTCTCATTTCTCTCTCGAATCTTCTGTGAGTGTATCTCTCTCTCTCTCTCTCTCTTTCTCTCTTCGATCCAGCCTCTGGCTGTATCATTTCTCCGTGAAATTGTGAGTTTGAGTGTGAGATCTAAGTGTGTGTTCACCCTCTCCATATTCTCTGTGTAGATATCCCTATATCTCGAGTGATCTAGGGTTTGGGTGGTTTGGGTTGAACTAGGGTTTTCGAGATCTGTTTTGGGCTGAGTTTCTTGAGGGCTTGGCTTTGTGTCAAGGTAGTTGTGGTTCTACGTTCCCTTTTGGTTCTCTGGGTGATTCTTGGTGACTCCGTTGTGTGGGAAGTTCTGGTACTGAGCCATATTATTTAATATCTGGTTCAGGATTGTATCCCTCATATATTTGTTATATTTTTGTATTTCTTGATTTAGTTGTACTTTACTTTCTTGCAAGTGTCTAGAGTAATTTTTGTATTATAGGCATTTTGAGTCTGTAATTTGGTTTCGATACTAAGTGTATCGATCTATTAGAGGCAGATAGATACCCAATAAACATAACATAGTTGTCACTACTTCTCAAAAGTATATCTATTATTGAATATAGACTTCGGTCTCCAACTTGATGATATGCAACACAATCAACGCAAACAGATCTGGGCCATAAGAATAGAGCGAAGAAAGCAGAGTTTTGGGCCTTTGCGGAAAAATTCAATCTACCAATCACATGGATGTGGGCTCCATTAAATTGGCCTTAATTCTCAAGTCCAGATCCAAACCTCCACCATGTAACAATAAATACTCGTGGGCCATATATCCTATGCTCGACACTAATCGGGCCCACGCCTATCTTAGTCATCAGCCACAAAACTATCATGTCGGCTACGTGGGTGTCATACTATATTTATTTGTTTGTTTCATCCTTTTTTTCTCATTTTTTTCCCATAAAATTAATTCTGAAAAATATGTCATTCGGTGGCAGTCCAGATGTATGGATGTGTTTCCAAATCCAATTTCCAGTTTCTAGTGTTGGAAAATGAATTTTCAAACTTTATTAGTTTTCGTGTGAGAATTGAGAATATGTTTGGTTTGTTGTCTGAATTTCTGTTTAGAAATGAAAATGTGTTTGGTTATATTATTTTTTACATTGATTTGCGTGATTGTAGTGTATTTTTGATATCGTTTTGCGTAATTGTAGTGTATTTTCACATAGATTTACGTGATTGTGGAAAAACTTGTTTGGTTGTATTTTCAAAAGAATATTTTCATAAATAATGAAAACTGAAAATAATTTTATTTCTATTTAGAATTTCTTAAACAAACATAAATTCAGTTTTTGGAATAATTGAAAATTAGAAAATTGTATTTGGAAACAATTCCATACATACCAATATTTCATCTCCTCGTCGAAGCCAAATTTGACAAAGTCTCGAGAGGTGTGTCTGAGTTGTGCCACTTCTTTTTTTTTTTTTGGACGCATAGAGAGGCGTCATGTGTGTCACTTGTTGAATCGCACATTTACCCACATATTTATACATGCATGTAATATATATACATATATATAATGTGTATAATGTGTGTTTAGTAAAAAAATTACTCTTAAAGGGATTTTTACAAATATATATATATACAGGGACGTAGCCAGCACGACTAGTTACCCCTAGCTTAAATTTTTTTTCCCCTAACTCAATTATTTTTTCCACTTAAAAAAATACATATAATTTTTTTCATTTTTTCCACATAAAAAATGGGACAAAAAAAATTTGAGGTACGCGGCCGGGATGGCCCCCTAGCTACGCCCCCTGTATATATATATATATATATATATATATTATGTGTATATGTTTATATATGCATGTGATATATTAGGGTATATACACTAGGTGCATGTAACTAACATCTAAGAGATCATATATGTTATTAAAAAATGTTAACAATCAAGCCTCATATTCCGTACAAATAACTCACGTGATCCTAAAGGAGATGTGTAAAGTTTATTTCATTAAATAAATGTCACGTCTCATTACCTCAGATTCATGGTGACAAACATCAAATTCGGGAATAATTGATTAGTCTATAAAATTTGTATAGAGTATTATTTGAAATAATTTGCAAGATGTCAGTGTATGTACATATCGATCATGTACTGATGTACACATAAAGACAAACATTTAAATATATATATATATATATATATATGAATGATCCTATGTCTATCAGCCTATATCATATAATATAATATCTATTACAACTTTTATCTGTGTGTGGATCACTATGGCTAATTAAAGAAACTAAAATAGGAGTGTAAAGTGAAAATTTGTCCACATTCTTAAAAAAGTGATTTGTTTATTGGGGCGGGGTGAATGAATAGGTGCGACAATTAAAGAGAAACCCTTGTTGAAGTCTAGGTTGCATTAAATTGCATTAATTGAATTAAGTAGGCCTGTTCAGAGTGAAATAATTGAGTGTGAAAATATAAAATTGTTTATATTATGTATCAATTAATATATTATAACTTATTGTTGATACGACACAATTTAAACGGAATAATATTCTTACACTTGTTTACATAATAATTTTTTTATAATGACCGATGGAGTGTTATGTTTTAAACATAGGCCATAGACCATAAACATAAAATCAGCACGCGCGAGTAACAAAAATTTACTTATATTCATAAAATTATGGGCTGATTAGTGTTGTTTTTACAGTTAAAAATAATTTAATTGTTGGGTCATTAGTTTAGTTTAGCTAGTTTCAATTTTAGTGAAATTGACTACATTAAATTTTATATGAGAATGTGACAATAATTAAGTACTAATTTAATATACTAGCTTTAGACCACCATCTTATCCACCCAATTTATGTTTATTTTTTTTAATAAGTTGGGAGTACTGGTTGGAGGAAAATATATAAATTTCAAAGAAATTGAAAGATATCGGGTTCGAACCCGGTCAACACTCTTACAAAGAGTGAGCGATACCACTTGAGCTACAAGCTTGTGATCCACCCAATTTATGTTTATAAATGTAGTTCAAATTAATTTTCGTTATTAGTAGTATAACTAATATTGCTACAATTTCATAAAATAAATAAAAATCAAGCTTTTTGTTTTGCGTTAAATACATCTTATATCGTTTTTTTTTTTCCTTTTCTTTTTTTGACAGAAATGTCATTTTCTTTTTTAAAGAAACACGTAAAGTTAATTTATATCTCTTATACAAAATTATATCTTTATTGTTGTAAATAAAAACAATTGATAGTTCAAAGTAGTCGAATTATGGCATCAATATGTTGAACCCAATAGAGAGTTGAAACTATATAATTAACTTCAAATGTATCTTTATTGCATCTCATAATGATATTCGATCTTGATTTGTGAATCTTATTTATTAATATATAGTTATATATAACTCAATCCGTCGACATGTATAGTTGAAGTCACATCTCAATATAGTTAGATGTTGGCTTTCTTATATAATCCAATCGATCGTGTCATCATCTCAATTATATATTAATATGATAATTAATCCTTCACGAAATATCTTATTCTCTCCTTGACAATCCATATGTATATATTAGATGTGTCAAATTGGTCGGGCCAAATTAGCCCAATATTCGCTCGTTGGGCCAAAGAGAAAAATCGGTACGAATCGGGCCAAATTCCATCGGACTGCCATTTTTGGAGCTCAGGCCCGGTCCAGGAAAAATGCATGTAATATACCCCATTTTAAGTGTTACAAACACCACTTTATGTTTATATTTACATAATAATACCCCCATCTCGAGGTGCAATTTGTAAAAATGTAGGAACAAATTAAACTTTAAGGGGGTATTTGTAATTTTTAAAAGATAATTGAGGTTTTTTTTTTAACTACGCTAAACTCAGGGCAGTTTGGTAATTAACTATAATTTTATTTTCGATATTCATACACACGACATACATGTAATTAATATCAAATATAATCTTTAAGAAAATATTCTATACTTTTTTTTTTTACAGCAGAAAATATTCTATACTAAAAACATAATACTTAATTAATGTTGTCCGACACAAAAATATAAAACATAAAATAAAATGTCCAATAAATTAAAAAATAACCCCTTGTTTTAAATTGACATAAGAAGCCTGATGGTCCATTTTCTTGGTCGTCCCTGTTTGATTTGCTTTCGACATATCAAATCCATTCTCCAAATATAAGATCAAACATACATCGCGACTTTAATTTTAATACTTTTTTTTTAATACACAATATGGTTTCATGTGAGTATTTTCAATTATATGTGATATGCAAGATGAATTAAAATTATTAGCCAGGGACCGTAAATAGGCCCGGGATCGAAGTTGATCTTCGGGTTAAACCATGGTTGCAGAAATCGCTAGGCGCTTAGTCGCAAAGAGCCAGTCTTTAGCGCCTAAAGCGCCTTTAGGGCGGCGCCAAAATAACACATTTTTCTCCTTTTTTTTCATTTTTGTTATTTTCACCGATTTTTGGATGATTTTTTCCGCCTAGACCGCCTAGGCCCGATTTTTTGGCCGCCTAGGAGAGCGCCTAGCTCCAATTTTGCGCCTCCTAGCCCGTCTGGGCGGGCGCCTAGCCGATTTTCAGCCAAATCGATTTTTTCGACCAATTTGGGCAAAATCGGATCGACCTAGGGGCGCCTATGTTGATTTTTACAACACTGGATTAAACCCACTGTGCTAAAATTTAATTACTAGCCAGTCATATGAAAAATTACAGAGGAAATTACATGTTTTACTATAAGTGATTATGCTTGTATGATTTATGTTGGTCCCTTTGGAGCGAGTTGAAAACTCACCCCATATTTATTAACACTTTTCAGGTTGAGGAGTACGAGCGAGGATTGGAGGCGGTGGATGCAAAGTCAATGATTTTTATTTAATTTGAATTTTTTTTGGAAAATCTTATTTTATTGATGAAATTAAGATAATGTTAACAATTAGTATTTTATTTTTTGAGGACCAATATTTTAGTTTGAATACTTTGTTTATTTGGACGCAAAATTTTATAATTAGACTATATTTTATGAAATCAGAGTGGCGCAGCGGAAGAGACAGGAATTGTTTGGGTTTATTAATAAAATGGTTCCACTTATTTTTGAGATGTTTCTTTTTCATACGTTTTTAATTGTGCTTTCTTATTAAATTTAGTTATTTACATATTTTGAAAATTGTGGCATTATACTTTACAATTATTTTAATACTTACATACATTTTTTTATGTGTTTTTTCTTGTAGTGATACATCAAATTCTTCAATACGTCACCTCAAAATGCTTCCCCAAAAACAACTAAAATTTAACCAAACATTAAAAGACGATAAAGGAATAAAGACTTTTGACAACTTTAAGCACATTCATGTGCTTTTACTAGCTAGGTACAACATCTTCCTCCATTGCATCTAAAACTTCACATGACTCATGTCCTTTATCTTAAAAACATTGGCAAGAACCATGCATCACCATCTCACACTACTAAATGTAACATGCACATGACCTAGTCTTATATAACTAGGCAATGTATATTTTATGTCACACACATGGCATAAGAAATTCTTGTCTAATAAATTAGGTTTAATTAGACTTAAGTTAGTATATATGTAAATTTGTCGGCTATAGTTGGTCACTTTTATATATCAATCATATAACGAGTAAATTCTTATTTAAATTCGAAATGGATTAGATGTGGATCGAATTTGCCCCCGAGTCGTTATGTAGGCTTAATGGCCTATATATATGATGGATGGTTGCAAATTCTTGGTTTGGTTACAAGGTGGTATGAAGGGCTGTATTATTGTTTTGATTTCTGTTTTTGGCATATGAATTTATGGCTAATTTGCAAATGACCCCCAACTTGATTGACAATTTTTGTATCTGATTTTTTGGGTTTTGAGGGGGACCATGATCTTCCTTGTACAAGACAACAACGTTGTTTGTGTTATCTTAGAGCTCAAGACAGTTGTTTTATCAAAAGACGAAAATAAAGACAAACAACTGTGGTGTACAATTTTTCTTGATGCGATATCTTTAATTATTATAAGTACTTTAGTGAAGAAAATCAAATGTTTATGTCAAATCCCCAATTCTTGGCCCTCGTGTAAGAAACTTTGGTTTCGTCTAAGAAGATATCTATATTTATATATAATCAGGGGAATTTTTCTTTGTCGATTTATGATAGTACACATGCTTGAATTAATAACAAGTTATTTATAATGGGTTCTTGACCTGAGAGATGATTTTTTTAACTCTCTATTATTGGATGAAACTATCATGAAACAAAAGAAGAGGCGATAACGCCATAACAAGTACGAATCGACTGAGAGAGGCTTGTCGAGGATATATAACTTGAAGAAAGTAGTCCATTTAGCAAACGTTTGTTGGGCCGTAGAGAACAAATGGACCCTGCTTCTTGGTGTGGGCATCGGCTCAAATTCCCACTCCTGATCCATTGTCATAGGCTATAGGCTCATAGAAGTTGTTGGCTTATTTGGGCCAACCTTTCAAAATTAGGGTAAAAAAGTGATAGCCCACTGGGCTTTCAAATTCATAGAACCTTGTCATTTTTCTTTGATAATTATTAATTAGAGACCCTTATCATTAAATCAACGCTTGGAGGCTATTTTGTCTTGGATAATATTTAAGTGGATTGTATTATTATATTAATACGACCATATGCACGCAAACCTCAAAATTATTAAAAAATCCGGTATTTATTAAATGTTTCAGGCTACGGGCTACCACTTAGCAAATATCTAAAATGTTTATTCCTCGATAATCTACGATATTATAGGGTGAAATATTGATATTAATTAGCGGCGTAAATTGTGTCGTGTTTCGTGTTTGTGGGTCGTGTTCTGATACGGGTATTACAGGTTTAATACGGACACGAACACGACCCGTTTAATTATTTGTGTCAAGATACACGACACAAACATGACCCGCTTATAACACCTAATCGTAACCTAACACGACATGAAATAACTATATAATTTAAAGTTGGCACCAAAAAATAAAAACAAATGGAGAAAAAGCTAAAATTGGAAATAAAAGTTACATTAATTTTTTAGAAAATCATTAAATAATTTGTCCATCATCCTATAACCAACAAAAACGTCACAAATATGTAATTAATATGTCACTATAAAAATAGGTGGGTTCAATAGGTCAATTGTGTCGATACGCTGGTCGACCTGAACTAACCTATTTGTTTCCCGTGTTAACCGTCTCTGACCCGATTTTGACCCGAACCTGCTAAGAGTTATATATGTACTTGCCGTGTTACGTTTGTGTCAAGTTATCGTATCGTGTCATAAATTGACGCCCCTTAATATTAATGGCGGACATGAAAGTGTGGTGAGCTGGATGGAAAACTAAAAAAAGGCCCCGTAACTTATTTTTAACTCAATTTTTTTAATTTCTTAATGATATGAGTTAAATTAAAATCATACAACAAGGCCAATGGTTGGTATCACCACATGCAATTTAATAACTCATCAAGATCCAATTTGAATAGTATTTTATATTTAAGTGGATAGGATTAAGAGTATGCCAACTGCCAAGGTCTTATATGAGACATTTCATGGATATAAGTTAATGAAACAGATCTTTATAAAAACAAAAATATGTATTATTTTCACGGGTTTTGATTTGTGAAATTCGATTTAAACTTATGATGTATATTATATCCATGAATCTCATACAAGTTTTTGTGTAAAAGTATTTTTGAAACGCTGGTATTTGAATTAACAAGAAAAGAAAGATACAAATTCTCTACTTCGAGCGAGAGAAGACTCCAAAACCAGAAAACACTAAATTCCTCCTCCCCTGCTACCTTGCACACCTTCTTCCTATGAATCCATTCCTCACTAGACTGACAATTCCCCTAACAAACTTTGCCTACGTGTCATTGAAAGATTATTCTTCAAGTAACATAATCATTCAACCACTGTGAAGGTTGGCGCGTGCATTGAGGACGTTGAATTGCCAACTTCTCTTCATGGACCACTTCCTCATTTGGGCCTTTATTTCTAGATTGCAAATCGGACCCAAAGTTGTCTTCTTCCATATCAAAGTCAGTAGAGGTGTATCATTCGTTTCTCCTTGAAAGCACCTTGTCCTCAAGGTGCGGATGAGGATATACTGACTTGATTTCATTCAGGGCCTCCCATGTCGAATTCTCAGGAGCACAACCAGGCCACTGAACTTAGCATTGCTCTTGAGGTCGGCCTTGTTTGAGAATCGTACGAGTAGCACAGATGCATAATGGTTGTAGTACTGGATGGTTATGAAAATTCGCTGCGGGTAGAGCTAGACCATCGCTGAAATCGACCCTTTATACGCTTTCCAGAGAGATATGTTGAAAACCTGATGAATACGACTTTCTCGGTGGAAGTTTGAGTCGATAGGAAATAGATCCAATTTTCTCTAAGACTTCGTAGTGTCCAAAATACCTCATGGCTAACTTCTGATAAGGGCGGTTAACCAACGAGGTCTGACGATATGGCTGGAGCTTTACCAAAACCAGGTCTCCGGGCTGCAGTTCGACTTCTCTGCGATGGGCATTGGCTTTTTGTGCCATCCGATGTTGTGCTCGGGTGAGATTTTCCTTCAGCGTACTCAAGAGTTCATCCCGTTCCAGGAGTAATTCATCTACAACCTGTACCTTAGAGGAATTAATTTGGTAGCGGGGAATAACAGGATGTGATCTTCCATACAAAGCTTGGAAATGTGACATCCTCAACCCACCATGATAATTAGAGTTATAACTGAATTCTGCCCAGGCTGAATACTTCGTCCAATCCTGAGGTCTTTCCTGCACAAAAGCCCGCAGAAACTGCTCCATATCACGATTGACAACTTTGGATTGACCATCCGTTTGAGGATGATAAGTGGTACTATATTTCAATGTAGTGCCACTTAATTTGAATAACTCTTTCCAGAACGCTCTTAAGAACACTGGATCCCAATCCGAGACAATGGAACTAGGAAAACTATGATGCTTGACCACAATATTAACGAAGAGTTCTGCAACTTTAAGAGCGGAAAAATTAGATGGGACGGAACCAAAGTGTGCTGTTTTAGTCAATCTATCCACTACTACCATAATGGTTGTCATCCCTCTTGACAATGGTAGCCCAGTAATAAAGTCCATTGTCAATTCATCCATACCATTGCGGGTACCGATAAGGGCTGCAATAAACCCCCAGGTGGTCGTGTAGAAACTTTTAGTCTCTGGCAAATGTCACATTTAGCAATGAAATCTTCAACATTCTTATGCATCCGAGGCCAATAAAAAATTGTTGCTACTCGCGCTAACGCTCTTTTGACACCGGGGTGTCCTGCTAAAGGGGTTGAATGGAACTCCTTGAGTATGATAGCCTGTAGAGGAGAATTAGAACTGATAGTCAGACGGTGATTAAACTTAAGTAATCCATCTACAACTGAAAACCCCTATGGTAACTGATTTTGATTGTGCAACTGATGAAATTGAATTAACTCTGTGTCAGTGGCCGTATTTTCCCAATCAGATCACTCATCGGTTTGCTTTCCAACAAAAAAGCAGCCCCAACTTCCACAGAATTGTCCCCAAATGCTCTAGAGAGTGCGTCGGTCATTTTATTCGTCACGCCGGGTTTATATTCAATAATGAAGTCATAACCCAGAAGTTTTTGGACATATGTTTGCTGCTCAGGGGTATGAATAACCTGGTGGAAGAGTTCTTTCAAGCTACGATGATCTGTTCTAATTCGAAAAGGCCTCCCTAAAAGATATTGCTGCCACTTGCGAATTGCTTCTATAACCGCGTATAACTCTTTAATATAAGCCGAAGTCGCGCACATCCGTGTTCCCAATTTTTTGCTAAAGAAGCGATCGGATGTCCCTTTTGTGTTAGGACTGCCCCAACTCCCACGTTAGATGCATCAGTCTCAATGATGAATTCCAATGAGAAATTTGGTAGATGTAGCACTGGGGCACTTACCATCACTTGTTTGAGTGCGTCAAAGGCATTCTGAGCCTCAAGGGTCCACAAGAAAGCATCATTACACAACATATCAGTGAGCGGTACGACAATGGTGGCATACCCCTTCACAAACCGGCGATAATACCCCGTCAATCCCAAAAAACCTCTAAGTTGCTTAAGTGACGTTGGTACTGGCCAGTTATCCACGACCTCAATTTTATTCTTATCTACTTTTACAACACCGGCCTGGACAACGTGTCCCAAATAATCAACAGAGGGCAAACTGAAAGAGCACTTTGACAATTTTACGAAAAAATGGTTTTCAGACAAGACCTGTAACACCAATCCTAAATGATGGGCGTGTTCCTCCAAGGATTCATTGTAGATGAGTATGTCGTCAAAGAACACTGTGACAAAGTTGCGTAAGTATGGTCTGAAAATGTTGTTCATGGTTGCTTGAAATGTCAAAGGAGCATTCATAAGCCCAAACGGCATTACTAGGAATTCATAGTGTCCGTCCACCGATCGGAATGCTGTCTTTGCAATATCTCATGGGTGCATACGAATTTAATGGTAACCCGATCGCAAATCCAATTTAATGAAATATTGAGCATGACCCAATTCATCTAGAAGTTCATCGATCGTGGGGATTGGGAATTTGTCCTTCACCGTTAGTGCGTTTAAGGCTCGATAATCAACACAAAACCTGTATGAACCATCTTTCTTGCGCACCAAGAGGACTGGGGTGAAAAAGGGCTTTGACTCGGTCGAATTAATCCATGCTCCAACATTTCGTGTATTAATTTCTCCATCTCAGGTTTTTGAAAATACGGATACCGATATGGTTTGACGTTCACTGGTTTTCTTCCCAGTATCAAGTGAATTCGATGGTCAATTAATCGATGAGGGGGTAGACCATGTGGCAGCTGGAATAATTTGTGATATCGTATAAGGACTTGCCTGACTTCTGGGTTAAGATCTTCAGGAAAGTCCACATTCTCCTTCCCGACTGACTTTTCCTCTCTCTCTTGCAGCGGTAATAAACTGATTTCAAATATGCTATCTATCTTGCCTCTCAAACATAGCTTGCAACAAGTGGAATGACACAGGCTTTGGCTTCGTTGTTTGCTCCCTTTGTAATTTCACTGGAACCCCTTGAAGAAGAAATTTCATAGTCATATCAGTATAGTCACGTGTTACCTCACCAAAGCTTTGCAACCATTGTATTCCCAAGACCAAGTCGGGTCCTTCAATTGGCAGGATATTAAGGTCCACCCGAAATGCGTGTTTCTGTAGAACCAAGTTCACCATGGGGCTCCTACTTCGGCATACTAGAGAGTCTCCATTCCCTATATAAACAAGAAACTGATCAATCGATTCCACCGGTAAACACAAACGCTCCGCAACAGTAGGCTTCACAAAATTGTGAGTGCTACCGCTGTCTACTAGGACTAGTACCCGCTGATTATTGATTTCACCCCAAATCCTCAAGGAACGAGGGCTGCTCTGAGTGGCCAACGTATGAAGACTAGAAATATCACCTGTGATAATTTCTTCAGGAGGGTCAGATCCAGAGTCGAACTCCGTTGTCTGTAAATCTATATCTCTTTCGTCATCGGTGCCGAGTAAGGCCAAAAATTTGCTTTGACATCGGTGGTTAATCGAATATTTTTTATCACAGTTATAACATATGCCTTTTTCATGTTTCTCCTTTATTTCTGCCGGAGTGAGGCGGCGAATGGGAAAAGCTATCTTGATCGGGGTGGTGAACGGGGTGATTGATTTCTGGGTGTTAGGGTTGAGTTGCTCTGATTGTTGGTTTGGTGGGTAATTTTTCAGAAGTGGGTATGTAGTTGGTGTAAATGGGCCGAGCGAAGGATGAATCTGGTTTAGGTTTGAAATGTTGACTCTGGGACCAAATTTGTGTTGGGCTTTGGAGTCATCGTAGCGGGCCTCGTAAACTCGAGCTAGGGAAAAAACTTCCATTAAAGATGAAGGTCGACTGAGAAGCATCTCCCGGTGTAATTCCGGCTTGAGTCCGGCGATATAGAAGCTAATTAATAAGGGTTCCGAAATGCCAACAACCTTGTTCATTAAGTTTTCGAACTCTGTTTGGAACTCAACAACAGTGGATTTTTGGGTTAATTTTGATAAATTCCCTTCGTAGTCCTCATACCCCGACACACCAAATCGTAGCTTAACACTCTCCAGAAAATTTTACCAATCTTTCAGTAATTTATTGTTTTTCATCCACTGATACCAGGCCGCGGCTTGTCCTTCCATGTGGAAGATACAAACCTCAGTCTCATCTCCATAGGAGTACCCAGAAAATTGAAGAATTCTTCAATTCGGAAGACCCATCCCTCTACATCTGATCCATCAAAACGTGGCACATCCATCTTTATAGAACGAAGCATCGGAACTACATCTGGCGGTGGGAAATAATTTCCCGGTGGTGGGGTCTATTTTGAAATTGATGATTCCGGCATCGGAGATGATGATCCGTGAATCTGGGCTCGTATTTCATCGAATTTTGTCTCCATGTTAATCATATACTGCTGTAGAATTTGGTTCAATGCTTTGGTGTGATTCTCCATCTTAATGTCTTGACTCTCCAGGTGAGATTGCAGTGACCGGATGACAGCAGCTAAATCAGATTTCTTGCTCGGAGACGTCAGCATCGTCTTCTCTCAACGAAAGCACCAATTGAAACGCTTGTATTTGAATTAACAAGAAAAGAAAGATACAAATTCTCTACTTCGAGTGAGAGAAGACTCCAAAACCAGAAAACTCTAAATTCCTCCTCCCCGCTACCTTGCACACCTTCTGCCTATATTCCCATTCCTCACTAGACAGACAATTCCCTTAACAAACTTTGCCTACGTGTCACTAAAAGATTATTCTTCAAGTAACATAATCCTTCAACCACTATGATGGTTGGCGTGTGCGTTGAGGACGTTGAATTGCCAACTTCTCTTCATGGACCACTTCCTCATTTGGGCCATCATTTCTGGATTGCAAATCGGACCTAAAGTTGTCTTCTTCCATATTGGGCTGTAGAGGTGTATCAATTTTGTATAATAAACAAAGTGAAATGTTGATATTCACATATTAATTTCTCACAAACGTGGCAAAATTTGTCTCGTCGAAAGAGTTTTCCTAAGTTTGACGCAGGCGCTGGCGGAGTTGGGGGGCCAGCCTGGGCCCTGGCCCACCCCATTTAAATATATTCTACTGCTTACCTATTAATTGTTTTTTTAATAAATAGCTTATAAAGGTAAGCTGGCCTAGGGTAATTTTACAAAGCCCATCCCAAAAGGTTTCAACAATTAACTGACAACTTACAATAAATAAGGCCCAACCCAATAAAAAATTTAAACCTAACAACCTTTCTTATAAAATTAAATGAACAAACAAAAGAAAAGTAAAAAGAAAAAGACTAAAGCACACAAAAAAAACGAGAGCTCTCAGCCTCTCACTGGAGACAGCCAGACAGTGGACTCAGGGGAGGGTTTTCAAATTTTAGACGCTCAGTTGGACTCGGCGAGAGCGAGAGGGGAGGGCAGAGGGCCGGAGACTGGTCTGGAGAGGCGCCGAAACACCTATCTCCAACTGGTATTTTTTCTTTATTTCTTTCATTTTATTTTTTTTAATTTAAGTTGGATTTATCATTTAAATATTTGTTTGTGTATTTGTAATGGTTTGTGCAAGTTGTAAATTTGTTTGTAAATTTATATTGATTTGTATTAGTTGTATATGTCTAATTTTTAAATTTTAGAATATATGAGTTATTGAAAACTTAATGAATTGGAAAAATTGAGCACTTTAGAATTGAATTTTGGATATTAGCCTTTTAGGTATGAATTGAAATTGGTTATATTAGACTTGATATTAGCCTTTGACAATTAGGTATTGCCGTATTGAAAATAAATGCTTAATATTTGATACTTTTTTGAAATAAATTTATAATGAATTTTATTAAATAAATTGCTTTCACAGAAAAAACAATGGCTACACAACAACCTCCTCGTAAGAAAGGCAAAACTACATTGCACTCTTTCTTTCAACCCATAAGAAATACACAAAATGAGGAATCGAATAACCACCAAGATACTCTTCCAACTGAAAATCAACAATCTACTCAAAATTTATCTTCTGAAATTGAGCGGGATCCAAGAAAAAGGAGAAGAATTTGTGATTGGCCTATTGACAAAAGAGATGAAATTAGACGATTATATATGATGGCTGGGCCTTTCCAATCGAAGCTTCATTCGTATAAAGACTGTGATTATAAAGATAAAACTCGTCGCTTTCAGCCTAGTTGGTTTGATGAATTTAATTGGTTGGAATATTCTTGTTATACACATAAGGCCTATTGCTTTCCGTGCTTTCTTTTTGGAGATAATATGCATACATCTTCCCCTTCGGCTTTAGTGAGTGGTGGGTTTGATAATTGGAAGAGAGTTTACCAAGGCAAAAATTGTGTGTTTCTTGGTCATATTGGTTCATCGTCTTCATCTCCACACAATAAGTGTGTAACATGTGCAGATTCTTTGATGACGTCATCTCAACATATTGATAAAGTGATTGAGAGAGCTAGCAAAGAAGAAGTTTCAAGAAATCGATTGCGCTTAAGGACAACAATCATGATAGTTCAGTGGCTAGCATTGCAAGGTTGTGCTTTTAGAGGTCATGACGAGTCTGAAAAATCTTTTAATCGTGGAAATGTGATTGAAATGATTAATTATACTGCAAAGTGGAGCACTGCTGTCAAAGATGTTGTAATGGATAATGCCCCCCAAAAATTCCAAATATACTTCCAGACATCCAAAAAGAAATTTTAGCAATAATAGCTAACAAAGTTCGTCGTATGACACGCGAGGAAATCAAATATGCTTGTTTTTCTCTTCTTGTTGATGAAGCAAAAGATGAATCAGATCGCGAACAAATGGCCATCATCTTGAGGTTTGTGAACGTTGCGGGTATCTTGACAGAGCGTTTCTTTGCTATTAGGGGTGTTTCTGACAAGATTGATTCGCCTTGTGTTGACATTACCCATTTCTACAGCCACGACTGAGAGACCCTTCTCGGCAATGAAACATGTGAAGAGTGCGATTCACAAAAAAATGGATGATGAATTTCTTGCTGATAGCTTGATAATTTTTATTGAAAGGGAACTTGTTAGCACAATAGATATAAACTCTGTTATTGATGAATTTGCTAAAGTAAAAAATCGTCGGGTCCAACTAACCTTTTAACCTAATGTACTAGACTTTGAGTAGTTGTAAACTTTGTAATGCACTTGAGTTAGTTTCCTTACTATTTTGAAAAACTGGAGCTTATATGATTTTTTGAGTTTTCATTTCGGCCCACCCCACATTTGCGTCCTGGCTACGCCATTGGACGCAGGCATGTTGTATATTAATGTTAACTTTGTTAAGAGATTTCCCATTTCCTTTTACAAAATGAAGTCTTGTTTGGCGCATGACTTCCAAATTTTTGCATTTTCCAGACATGACTGAGTTTTTGATATTACATTTCTAAGAAGTTTAGCATTAAAAATTAGTGTGTTATAGCCTTAGAAATCAATGAATCCACCCTTTTTTCTCTCTCTAATTTTTCTCTCTAATTGTTCCTCCTCTCTACATGTCTTCTGTACCTGCCTCTCTTTTCTTCCCTCATTCTCTCCAATGGAGAGTGATAGAATTTAAGGTCCCAAACTTTCTCAGAATAAAGTGTCGTTACAAGTGCCAGTAACACTTGTACCAACTTGAAGCGGATAAAAGTAAACACAGAGATAAAATTTGTCTACAAGTATAAAAATACTTGTAAACGTGCCAGCAGGGCGAAATATATTCACTGGTTGAATTATCGTTTACAGAACTCAATCGAATGACTCAACTAGTACGAAATCTATCAAAACTCCTTTGTATGAGTAGATCTATACTTTGTAAAACAACTCGTCCAAAAAGGAAAGAATATATACTATTCTGAACTTCTATGAAAACAACAGGTGGACGAAAAATAGAGAAACAAAGAATTCGATCTTCAGGTGTTGAACTAGTACTTCAGCAGCACTTCCTTCAACACTCTGAACTGTGTAGCTTTTCAGACTTTATTTCTCTCTTGCAGAATTCGATCTCTCTCAAATATGTGCTCTCTCAGTTGTAATTCTGCGTGATCAATTATGTGGGGAATGTCCTCTTTATATAGGCAATCCTTTGAAGAGTTTGAGTTCCTACAAAACAAAGATGAAAGAAACATAGTAGAAATAGGATTCCTAATTATATGAGGACTAGAACTCTTTTAAACACATCCTTAAAAAATTGATCCTTTCATATCAATCTAAAACTCAAGAATCAGTTTTTAATACAATCATTTTCTTAATCAACTTCCTTTATTTAATAAATCCTAATTCAAGATATAACCAAGAAAGGCAAAACACTTAAATTTGAAATTTTCGAAAATAAAGAAAGATATTAATTTCCGTAAAAATGGAATTAACATTCTCCCCCTTTTTGCCTTTCTGGACAAAACATCAAACTCAAGCAAAGGATTTATATAAAAAATAAGTAAGTAACTCCCCATTAGTTGGAAAACAATGGTAACAAATTTTTCTCCCCCTTAATCAAAAATCGCCTTGCTTCACAACGTGTTCCTACATAGGATAGAACACTTTCATGAACACCTCAAATCTGCATAGAATGGTTAGTATGTAAACACAATAATAGTGAATGAGAGCAAGAGTCAACAGACTCAAAAATGCAGAAAACTAGTATTAGGTAGTTCAACAAACATTATGAAATGTTAGCACATCAAAAGATATTAGAATATCCCATTATAAGTTCTAAGTAACAAAAGTGCTAAAACATGCCAAAAAGATTAAGTACACCAGCAGACATGTAATCGAATTTATATAATTCGTCTTCAAAATCAAAGTTTAAGTCCATATCATCCCCAGCTGCTTCCTTTCCTTTATCCGTTCCTTTATCGGCTCCATCCTTTGTGCCAAGTGAAGCATCTCCCCCTCCACTGAAGCTCGGTTCAGTACTTGTACCGGCCCCATCTACCCCTTTTTGTCCAGAAGGTGAGAGCAAGCCAAGTAGATGAGCTTTGAAGTTTTCAAAGTACTGAATGTGCTGTTTGGCCAGAGTGATTTGCTGATCGGTAAAGGCCAATTGTCCCTGCATAAAAGTCTCAGCAACAGAAGTAGCAGATGCAAAGTCAAAAGCAGGCATATGAATGTTAGAAGTGTTGGGAGAAAAAGGTGGAACACTCTGTGGAACACCCTGAGACGCCACAGGAGGAATAGGTTCACGATCATCTTCACTAGGAAAACGAAGAGGCAGGTCCTTCACCCTATCCCCCTTGAACAACTTATGTGATATTGTAAACAGTTCCGGTTCAGGTGAGAAGGAGTCTCCACTCATCAAGTTCAGACCTTGAGAACTCAAAATTAGATAGATCAATGAAGGATAGGGTAAAGCATGTGACACAGAAGATTCAGCAAACCCCATTACCATATCAAACACCAATTGACGAAAATTTAAGGGGATCCCTGTCCTAATCTTAAACAAAACCACAACCTGTTCTTTTGCAACCGACGTGTTGTGAGAAGTCGGGATCCAATTTTGTACCAAAATTTTATGGAGAACCGAGTAAGGGACATGAGTCTACAAGCGAGAAGTTTCGAAGGATGAACAGGCCAATTTTGAACTCGGTTCCCAGTTATTGTGCAAACAACCTCATTGTAATCATCCACTAAGGCACCTTCTTCAAATTCAGGGGTGCCATAAAAAGTGTTAATGACTTGGGGAGAAAAGTCATAAACTTTGTTTCGAACAAACACCTTACCATACTTCGCGGATCTCCTGTTCTTGGTTATAGACTCTAAGTTAGCATAAAATTCCAAGACCACATTCCTAACAAACGGTAGTGCTGTGGTCACAGTACTCAACAAATTGCGCTTTTGAAACAATTGAACAATATTATTTTTCTCAAATAGATCGTTCTCAATCCGCTTTTCACAGATAAACTTACGATCATCCATGGATTTAAAACGTTTGAAAGTGCTTTCAGTGTAAAAGGAAAAGGAGTAGGCTTTACTTATCTCAAAGTCCTCGATCAAAGCAGCGTTGATTCAAAGAGATGTATCGGATGAAGGAGTTGCAAAGAATTTTCTTCAGTGCACAATGAATCGGTGTTGCGGCGGCTCCAGAGTGCACAATCAATCGGGTGTTGCAACAGAGTAGCAACACTTGGAGGAGCACTTGATGCAGCTTTTTCAATTTCTGTCTCAGGCACCAAGTCAGGGTCGGTGTCATCATCTTTACCATCCTCCTTCTGGGCATCAAAGTTTTCATCACTAGAGTTATCTGACTCGGTCCGCTCTGAGTCAGAAGGTGTTGGAACTGGAGTAACAACACTTTTACCAGCTCTCCGTGTTGTACTTGACCCTGTACTAGTCTTTAAAGATTCCAAGATTTCAGCCCCTTCATCTGCAGAGCCTTTGTCGGACACTTTTCCTTGTTCTTGCGTACACTGCACCCGCACTCGGATGTACCTTTCTTTTTGCGCGGAGTGGTCGGAGCCGCTTTCTTGGCCGGAGGCTTCAATACAACGGGTTTCTTGACAGAACTTCTAGTTCTTGATCGTCGGGCCATCACATACCTGGAGATATCTTCGTTAGAATCGGATTGCAAAGGAATATCAGGGAACAACGACGGTTCTCCCCCTTTCTTGGATGATCGTCTAACAGGTTTCTTTTCTCTTTTGGGATTTCCTTGCGACGGTGATCCCATACTCGCAGTTGAAGCAAAACCCCTCTTTTTCGAAATCGGAGATTGTTGGGGGTTTAAGGGTGTTTCGTGAGTGGCCATATCTGGGAAATCATCAACATTGATGATATTTTCGGTGTCATCTGGTGGAAAGACACCAATCGGAGTTGGGGTTTCAGAACCAAGAACCATGGCGGTGTTTGAATCCAAAACATCATCAAGATTTTCGAGTGGGTTTTCTTGTGGAGTTTCTTGCGGGTTTTCCGTGGATGTGGGATTATTTTCAGTTACATTTGGAGATTCTTCGATTGGAACAGATAGTTGGAGATTTTGGGGTCTCTCCAATGGAAGTACTCTTTTCCGTTACAGCAACAGGGGTTTCTAGGTTTTGAATCAAGGGTGCTGCAGGGGGTGTTGCAGCACCTGCATCGACTCTTATAATCGAAGGTGGAGGCGTAGATTGCACTAGTGGGTTGATCGACGCTGATTCGCCGGTGGATTTGGCAGGATTTGATGGAGTCGTAGCTGCAACAGGCTGAGAAGATGAGGATAATGACGGACTAGCGGTCGGACTGAACATTCCTGAAATGCCTAAAAATATTCTCTTCATTGTGGATTAGTAGACAGTGAATTATGTAAAGAAGAGGAAAATGTTCACATAAGAAATCGAAGAAGAAGCACAGTGAATGAATGATCAGTGAAGTAGGAGTGGAGAGAGAGAGTAATGATAAAGTGTGTGATGTGAAGTGTGATAAGAAACAAGTCAATCACTTTAAGTACTCTACAAATAAGTGGCGATTTATAGGAGAGAGATATAGACCCAATTATAACCAATTTCCCAAAACAAACGAGAAGAAAATTAAAACCAGATTTTCAAATTTGATTTTGAATGTCAAGTCCCCAAAATATATGAAATACTTAACCGCAAATATAGATAAGATAGTACTGAGATAATTTCAAATATATACAAGTATATCACAAACCATATAACACCACAAAACTTAAATCACCACAAGATTCACCAATTAAGAAGAGAAAAATCAAGATCGCATAATATCCAAGGGATTCTGAAATTCTGTTATTCATCAATTTTCACCAAAAAAATACATGCCCTAATTATGTCTAGATATGAAGCAAAAAAAAAATTCAAAAACACACAGGTGGGGGACTCAAATTAGCTGACATTGTACCGAGTGTTGTAACACCTTGAGAGACACATTTACGCCAATTCAATGAATAGTGATCCGCATACCCAGCATATAGGATTTTTCGAGTTTTTCTTATGATTTTTCCAAGATTCATGCCGAGTTAGCCAAATGGGTAGCTTTCACACAAAAACCCAAAGCTAGCTTTTTATCACAAGATCATCTTTTAAAACACTTTTATAAGGTAAGAATTGGTCAAAAGGATTAGCTGCACTCAGTGGGGAGGTAGTTGTTTCCCTCAAAGGCCTCAAAACATGATCGATATATTTTTTTTAAACTCATCGTCTGGGTAAATAAATTAATGATTTTGTAGATTGGAAACATCCACTCACATCAGCTTATCAAGTGAACACTCTTAGGTACATTACCAGAACTTTGTCAAACTAATTTCGTCGTGCAGATGCAAATCTAACTAAATGCATGAATGCAAAAATAAATAGTAACAAAAAAACAAACAGGAAAAAGGTGTTGCAGCAAGTGTTATTGTGTGTGCTGCAACACTTACACAAACAGTGTTAGATCGCACACAAACCAAGAGACTTCCTTAGAGTGGAAAATCTCTCAAAATCTAAAGCTTTGGTGAAAATACCAGCTAACTGATTTTCAGTACCAATGTATTCTATGCGAATAATGTTTTTCTCAACCAAATCACGAATAAAGTGGTGTCTTATGTCTATGTGTTTTGTGCGAGAGTGTTGTACCGGATTCTTTGAAATATCAATAGTGTTTGATAAATGGTTTTATCATGATTTTGATGATTTTGTTTTTACACCAAAACAATGTTTTTAAAGGTTGTCCAAATACTCCTAGATGTTTTAAAATGGTTTTAATATTTTCCGGAGTATTTCTTCAAGTTTATTTTCGACAAAATTGGACAACGCTTTTTATATGATTCTGTGTCAAATGTTTTTACATCAAAACAATGTCCCTGTATGTTGTCCTAATACTCCCGATTGGTCTAAAATATTTTTACTATTTTTCTGAGTATTTCTTAAAGTTTATTTTCGATTTAAAATTGGACAACACTTATGTTTCGAGCTCGACCAAAGGTCGCTTCTATAAGGCAACCCATACCCGTGTTGAGTTTTGGAACAAAAAAAGGGACGGAAGCAAAACCAAGGGGCGGCAGTCGGCCGACCCGAGAGGTCGACCGTGAGGCGGCCGGTCGACCCTATGGGCGGCCGGTGCTGAAGACAACACCTCAAAGAAGTCGTGTGTTCTCTGTTTTGTATTTTGCCCACCCCCAACCGGTCCAACATGAGGGCGACCGTCGCACCCCCTGCGACGGTCCCCTGTGTAAATTTCGCAAATTACATTTCAAACTTATCTCTCAAGCGCGACCGGTCGAACCCCTCTTTTGACAAAGAAACTATCCGTTGAGTTTGCGGACAACTTTTCCTTAATTTGAGGGGTTGATTTCTAACACTCTTTTCTTCAATTGTCTTGGTATTTTTTTACGAATTCATGTCCCCAAGAGGAGCCTATCATGTACAAGACATCTTCTATAAATAGAGGAAGAATTGAAGCAACACAAAAAGAGAGAAAACTACAACACAACAAGATACACTCAAGAATACACTTGTTCTTACATTGTCTTATTTCTTGTTGTAATTTGCCTAGCTATTCACTTTCACATTCTTGAGGTCTAGGCTATTCTTGATTACACTTGCACTCAATTGTATTATTCATTATCGAGTTGTAATCTTGAATTTGTGGTCGTCATTCAAACACAAGATATCCTTGTGAGTGTTCTTGTGGTAAGAACACACTTGGGTGAACTAGGTGTTAGGTGTAAGAAGATTGTGGTAATCTTCTTGTTGACGTGTTGAAGAATTTGGTATTCTATTGTGGTAATCTTCAAGAAGAGATTGTGGTAATCTCAAAGGTGGTGTTGAAGAAGAGTGTGGTGCTCTTCAAGGTGTTGTTGTAAGTTGGTGTTGTATTAATTTTGGTAATTAATAAAATTCTTTTTCTTTTTGAAATCCATCCCGGATATACTGGGGTGGTAGAGGATTAGGCCCTAGGTGGGTTGAACCTCTTTAAATCGACGTGTGTTGTTTACATTCCGCACCTTTATTATTGTCTTGGCTTGTTTTGTTCTAAAAAGAGGGTGAAATCGAAAAGATGGAGATAATCTATTCACCCCCCCTCTAGATTATCGTAGCCGCTTGGACTTACAAGTGGCATCAGAGCTTAACTCTTTGGCAAGCTCGTTTCACATCGCGAGTGAAGAGAAACGATCATCGGCTATGAACGAAGCTCATCCTACCGGCACCTCCACCACCAAGCCACCACTATTTGATTCCAAAAATTTTATTTTTTGGAAAGAAAGAATGGAATGCTATTTACAAGGTTGCAGGTTCGATATTTGGAACATCGTCATAAATGGAGAATCCATTCCGATGAAAGATACACCACACACCTCCAAAGGCTTCAAAGAGCTCAATGATGAAGAAAAGAAAATCATCTCCTTAAACGGTAAAGCTCTCAATATTTTGTATTGTTCATTTACTAATTTGGAATATGAACATATTGTAGGAACTCGATTGGCACATGAAGTATGGCAAAAATTAGAAGCCATCTATGGATTATTTGCAAATGAAAGTAGTCAAACAAAAGCATCTACTTCTCAAAGGGATACAAGTTCAAATCTAAGGAACAAGCCTCTTACAACTTCCAACTATGAAGAAGTTGAATATTGTTTTATGGGTATCGAAGAAGAAAACGAGGTATGTCTTAAGCCCTCTACTTCCTATGATATTGCCATTCAAAATGATTATAGTGATTTGCAAAATGATTTTGATGAACTACAAAATGAATTCCAAGGCTTACTTGTTAAATACAAAAATTTGAAAAAGGAATTCATTGTTTTGAAGAATGATAAGGATAGTTTATTTACTTCCTATGAATCACTATCATGTGCTCACACCACCACACTTGATAAGATGAGAAACCTTGAGAAAGAAAATAGTACTCTTGTTGAAGATTTGAATTGCATGAAAAATGATTTATCTAAATCCAACTTGAGTACCGATGAAATTGTTGATTGTTGTGATAATTCGAAATTAGAACTTGATCATAAGTTTAATGTTGTCAATCATATGAAAAAGAATCAAGTCTCTAAGCATGTTGGTCATTATGCTCCTAGAATTATTACTTGTTTGTATTGCGGTAAAAAGGGTCATACGGCTAATTCTTGTCGAGCTAAAAATAGCTCTAATTATTGTTGGAGACCTAAAAGTCTCAAGACTAATCCCAAAGGACCCAAACACATGAGGGTACCACAAAATAATATCATATTAGGTACTCGGCGAAATAATGATCGAAGAAAATTTATACCGCCGAGAAGACATCAAATGACCACTTCATTTGATCAAAGAAGGAAAAAGTATTTTCAACAAAGTCAATTTCCAAGAAGAGGATATAATCAAAAATGGGAAGAACACAACCCTAGGAAATGGCAAAGACATCATCAACAAGATGATTTTCAAAGAAGAAGAGACTATCAACAATGGGAAGGACAAAAATCTTGGAAATGGAATAATCAAAGGAGCCATCATCAACAAAGTGACTTCTCAAAGGGAAGATATCATCAACAATGGGAACGGCAAAACCCATGGAAATGGCGTAATTGGTAACCCATATCTCCCTAGTTAAATATGCATTTTATTTTGTTATTATGCATGCTTTTATTTGTGTCTTAATTGCAAAATGAGTTTTCAAGTATTTATTTTTTAATTAAAGGTCTTCAATATATATTTGTGCTTTTAAAATATTTTTGAAAAAGAAGATCTTATATGATGTTTTTAAAACTCTTGTGCATTTTTGTAGACTAAAGTGTGTTATCATCTCTTATGGATTTTTATGGCATGAGCTTACTTGTGATATCTCTTAGCCTACACTTTTATCATTATGATTTGTGCTAGATTTGTTTTAAGAATTGTGTAGGATTTACATATTTTCACAAATGGCCATTTACGTCATTATTTGTCAAGAAAGGCATTAATTATCAAGGTACGTTTACTTGTGTTATTCTTACTCTTATAGACTCGATATATGTATCGCCATGTGCCTATGTGCTTGTTTTTCATAATATTTCATACAAGTGCCATTAAGAGGATTTTTAGATTTTTTGAAAGGCACTATTCGATATTTGATTGCACATATTTGCTTTGTCAACTCTTGTTCAAATACTTCTTTTTGAGGTCTCAACTATATGCTATCGGATTTTCAAATTTCAAAAGAGACCTTTGTAGCTTTCTTAAGCTTATTTGAACTTGCATGATTTATTAGACTCTTGATGATCTTCTAAATGCATAGTATGTGTTTCTTGCTTCATGCTCTATATATATAGTGTCTATTTCTACTATGCTCTTATGCAAGATATTTTGTGATTGATGATTGAGGCATGTTTTTACACTTGGGCTATTTTTTCTTGCTTATATAAGCGATGCCATTAATGAGTTTGTTAAGTTGTATAGATGAGAAATGAAGTACTCCAAATATTAGTTACCTCTAAATATTTGGATGTAAATGTTCTATTATGAACACCTTAGATCAATTGGATGCCCTATGATGATAGTGATGAAGAAGACAAAAAGGGTATTCCTGGAACAAACTCGATGACCAAGGCAACATTGGTCGAACTAAGGCGAGTTAGTAGCTCGAAGGTATTTTCAAGTAGAAGGTAATTAATTTTGATTTGCACTCATAGCACATTTAGTAGCTATTTGCATTTTACTTGCCCATTCTTGTTTTAAGAAAATTTCAAGCTTTACCAAATGGATGTTAAATCCAATTTTCTCAATGGTTTTATTCAAGAAGAAGTCTATGTAAAACAACCTCCGGGGCTTTAAATTTTTCTAGGCCAAATGATTTTTATAAAAGGCCTTGTATGGTTTAAAACAAGCACCCCATGTATGGTATGATAGACTTAGCTATTTTTGCTAAATGATTTTACAAGAGGTAAAGTTGATACTACTCTCTTTGTTTTTGAAAAAGGGCAAGATTGTTTACTTGTGCATATTTATGAGAATATTTTTGGTACTACTAATGAATATTTGTGCAAGATATTTTTCCAAATTGATGCAAGGTGTACTTGAAATGAGCATGATGGGGGAGCTCAATTTCTTGCTTGACTTCAAATTATTCAATGCCAAGTAGATGGTTATATTTCAAAAGAACTCTTGAAGGAGTTAGGCATTGAAGAAGGAAGAATCATCTCAACCTCTATGACTACCAATGAAGAGATTGACAAAAGTTGAGAAAGGCATGTCAGTTGACAAATAAATTCGAGGTATGTTTTCTTGTATTATTCCTATAGACTCGACATTCCACATGCCTTATGTCTATATGCTCGACTTAAAAAAATATCCCAATGAATCTCATTAAAGTGCCGTTAAAAGAAATTTTCAAATATTTGAAAGACACTTCTTCTTATGACTTGTTGTATCCAAAGCTTTAAAACATTCTTATTTTTTGGGATTACAAGTCCGGTGAAAATTATTCAAAATATAGTTCGTCATAATCGAACTAAACATATTGAGATTCGAAAAACTTTCTAAGGGATTGCGTTTTTAACAAAAACTTGAGATGTGTTTAAATCCCGTCTCAAAGTTAACTCGTGGACATTTGTTCATTTACCGCCAAGTATTTCATCTCATTTTGAGCTTGATTATGACATAATGTATATTGAATGAGGTCTACGTTTGCATTTTGCACGTTTTTAAAACTTAGGGGCGAAAAATCGGATTTTTGGATCAAACTTCAGATTTTTCAAACAGAACCAAAACAGTGGGCTGCCAGGGCAGGGGCCGATCGGTCGCCCACCAGCTCGACCATCGCCCATGCCCTGGACCGGTCGCCTAAGGGGATTTTTTGTTAAAATGGTTCTGCTTTCCCAGGACTTAGCATTTTTGGCTTTCTGGTTCATTTTTCGTCCCCTTTGCAAATTTCACACACAATTCACTTCAAATGAGTTTTGATGCATGAATTATATATTTTGGGGACTACCTAGCTCAGTTATCATCATTGATGTTCATCTTTACCGATTGAATGGTAAGAATTTCACTCTCTTTAGCTCAATTGGGTTGAACCCTTGAGTTTGTGGCTTATATGTATTTTTTTTGATGCAATTCATATATTTTTGTAATGGGCTTATTGATTGTTGATGAATGATATTTGTTAAATTGCATTTGGTGATGAAAAACTTGGATTGATTTCATTTACAAGTGCTATATATATCTTTCTCAAATTTTGACGCCCGCCAAGTGTTCGATAAAATGGTTCAATGAAAAATTCATCACCTACGTGATTATCTCGATTTCAAAAGTCTTATATATTTATAGAGATCATGTTTTGCTTATCAAATGAGTTTTCATTAGCTTCTACAAGTCGTATGATTCGACTTTTCCCTCCTATTTAGTTTATAAGCTTCAATGTTCAAATAGCTCGATGCATCGGTTTAGTTGCGCACTTTGATATGAATATATGATGTATTTATCGTGCTAACATTCTTTTTGATGATTCCAAAGGGGGAGAAACAGGTTATAAGCTCGTTAGCTTCAAAGAAGCTAAGATAAGCTCAATGAAAAGAAGCCATAAGTTGTGGCTATTGAAAGCCATAAGTTGTGGATCATTTTTTTGTCCACTCTTGGTGTATTATGGTTGTATATGTTTCTTAGTCCATTGGTTGTAGTATGGACTCATATACGTTTCCAATGATGTCTCTTTGACAGTGGGAGCTTTTAAGTTTTTGATACTTAAGCTCAATATCGAAAAGCTAAGATTTTAGCTTATGTTGAAGTTGCTTCTATATTACTCTTGTTGTGCATGTTGATAGGGGGAGCTTTTGCTATATGTGTTCGAATATCTCCACTCCTATCCTTGTGTTTATTGTGCGGAATGTTGTCGCTCTCAACGGATATTTATTTTTGACCGGAAAACTTATTTTGTTTTCAAAATCGCCTCTCAAAATTGTTTTGTTTTCAAAATCGGCATTGTTGAATTGTTTTGGTTTGTAATCATCAAAAAGGGGGAGATTGTTTGATAAATGGTTTTATCATGATTTTGATGATTTTGTTTTTACACCAAAACAATGTTTTTAAAGGTTGTCCAAATACTCCTAGATGTTTTAAAATGGTTTTAATATTTTCCGGAGTATTTCTTCAAGTTTATTTTCGACAAAATTGGACAACACTTTTTATATGATTCTGTGTCAAATGTTTTTACATCAAAACAATGTCCCTGTATGTTGTCCTAAACTCCCGATTGGTCTAAAATGTTTTTACTATTTTTCGGAGTATTTCTTAATGTTTATTTTCGATTTAAAATTGGACAACACTTATGTTTCATGCTCGACCGGTCGCAATAAGCAACCCATACCGTGTTGAGTTTTGGAGAAAAAAAAGGGACGGAGGCAAAACCAAGAGGGCGATCGGTCGACCCGGAGGTCGACCGGTGAGGCGGCGGTCGACCCTATGGGCGGCCGGTGCAAAGACAAGACCCTCAAGAAGAAGTGTGTTCTCTGTTTTGTATTTTGCCCACCCCCAACCGGTCCAACATGAGGGCGACGGTCGCACCACTCCCTGCGACCGGTCCCCCTGTGTAAATTTCGCAGAAATTACATTTCAAACTTATATCTGCGCGACCGGTCGAACCCCTCTTTTGACAACAAACTATCTGTTGAGTTTGCAGACAACTTTTTCTTAATTTGAGGGGTTGATTTCTAACAGCTCTTTTCTTCAATTGTCTTGGTATTTTTTTACAGAATTCATGTCCCCAAGAGGAGCCTATCATGTACAAGACATCTTCTATAAATAGAGGAAGAATTGAAGCAACACAAAAAGAGAGAAAACTACAACACAACAAGATACACTCAAGAATACACTTGTTCTTACATTGTCTTATTTCTTGTTGTAATTTGCCTAGCTATTCACTTTCACATTCTTGAGGTCTAGGCTATTCTTGATTACACTTGCACTCAATTGTATTATTCATTATCGAGTTGTAATCTTGAATTTGTGGTCGTCATTCAAACACAAGATATCCTTGTGAGTGTTCTTGTGGTAAGAACACACTTGGGTGAACTAGGTGTTAGGTGTAAGAAGATTGTGGTAATCTTCTTGTTGACGTGTTGAAGAATTTGGTATTCTTCAAGTTTGAAGATTGTGGTAATCTTCACTAGGTGCCGTTGGAGATTTTGGTAATCTTCAAGAAGAGATTGTGGTAATCTCAAAGGTGGTGTTGAAGAAGAGTGTGGTGCTCTTCAAGGTGTTGTTGTAAGTTGGTGTTGTATTAATTTTGGTAATTAATAAAATTCTTTTTCTTTTTGAAATCCATCCCGAATATACTGGGGTGGTAGAGGATTAGGCCCTAGGTGGGTTGAACCTCTTTAAATCGACGTGTGTTATTTACATTCCGCACCTTTATTATTGTCTTTGCTTGTTTTGTTCTAAAAAGAGGGCGAAATCGAAAAGATGGAGATAATCTATTCACCCCCTCTAGATTATCGTAGCCGCTTGGACTTACAAATAGTACTTGAATTATCACAATAAATGGTTAAGATATCACTATGAAGACCATAATCCTCAATCATTTGATTCATCCAAGGCAATTGGGAACAACAACTCCCAACAGCAACATATTCAGATTCGACAGTCGAAAGTGAAACACAATTTTGTTTACGACTGTACCAAGACACCAAATTATTACCAAGGTAGAAACAACCACCTGTTGTACTTTTTCTATCATCAACGTCTCCAGCCCAGTCAGAGTCACTAAAACCAACTAGATTAGTGTTTGTATCTTTAGTGTACCGAATTTCTAGATTAGTGGTGCCTCCAATATATCGAATAATTCTTTTCAAGGCTTTCAAATGAGTGATCTTAGGATTGGCTTGATAACGAGCACACAAACAGACACTATACATGACATCAGGACGACTAGTAGTTAAATACAATAGACTACCTCTCATGCTTCTATATAAAGTGTTATCAACACTTTCAACAACATATTCTCTACTAAGTTTTTGACTCGAACCCATGGGAGTTTTCATATAGGATGCACTATCTAAGTTGAATTTCTTCACCAAATTTCGTGCATATTTGCTTTGAGAAATAAAAAACCCATCCTTTGATTGTTTGATTTGTAATCCCAAAAAGTAGATCAATTCACCAACCATACTCATTTCAAATGTAGATGACATACAATCAACAAATTCATTCAACAATTTTTGACTAGAAGCACCAAACACAATATCATCCACATATATTTGAGCAATTAAAATGTTATGATTAGTTCTTTGAATGAAAAATATCTTGTCCACTTCACCACGTTTAAAACCCATTTGAAGTAAATGCTCAGTTAATCTACCATACCAAGCTCTAGGGGCTTGTTTAAGACCATAAAAAGCCTTTTTAATCTTAAACACATGATTTGGCTTATAGGGATCTTCAAAACCTTTTGGTTGTTCAACATAAGCTTCTTCATTTAAAATCCCATTTAAAAAAGCACTTTTGACATCCATTTGGTGAAGTGTAAGACCGAGGTGACAAGCTATAGCAAGAAGATGTCTAATGGACTCAATCCGGGCTACAGGAGCAAAGGTTTCATCAAAGTCAACCCCCTCCACCTGTGTATACCCTTGAGCCACCAAACGGCCTTTATTACGCACAATGTTCCCAGATTCATCAGTTTTGTTTTTGAAAATCCATTTTGTACCAATCACATTCACAGTATCAGGTCTAGGAACTAAATACCATACATCATTCTTAGCAAATTTATTAAGTTCATCTTGCATAGCATTAATCCAAAATTCATCTTTCAAAGCCTCATTAACATTCTTAGGCTCAAAATTAGAGATAAAGCAGCAAGTTCTTACCAGAGTGCAGTTTGGAGACAAGTATGCATTTTCTTACCATGTCACGGTAGTTTACCTTCTCCTTTCTTCGTGTTCAGACACCTTGAAGAAATTCACCTATCACTTGAGTGGTTGGGTGATTTTTCCGAATCGCTTGGTATGTCTTCTGCAGTACGATCGACCACATGATCATCAAGTACCTGGTTTTGTTCATTCTCATGATCGATTCGGTTTAAGAGTTTGTTTGTACAGTGTGTTTACAGTGTGTCTTTGCCGGTGTCTCAACATCTGTTGGAACACTTGCAACAACATCTCGTTGTAACACTTGGTTCAACTTCGCCTTTGGGACCGACTCGGATGTATTATTTGTCTCAATTAGATCGGAGACACGATCTTCTTTTAGTTTTTCCTACAAGGTCAGCTAGATCATCGAAGACAACATTTACAGTTTCCATAATAGTCCTTGTTCGAAGGTTAAAAATTCTATAAGCATTACTGTTAGTGGAATATCCTAGGAACAGACTTTTATCACTTTTAGAATCAAATTTAGCAAGTTCATCTCTATCATTTGGCACATAACACACACATCCAAATACATGAAAATATTTAAGGTTAGGTTTCTTACCCAAGAGTGTCTCATACGGAGTCATAGTACTTCCTACCCTTAAATACACACAATTCATAATTATGACATGCAGTGTTTAAGGCCTCAGCCCAAAAACGTTTGGTCAAATTTTCCGAACTTAACATGACTCATGTCATTTCTTGTAATGTTCGATTTTTCCTTTCCGCCACCCCATTTTGTTGTGGAGTTTTGGGTGCGGAGAACTCATGAGAAATACCTTTCCTATCACAAAAGGTTGAAAACGATGAATTTTGAAATTCTTTTCCATGATCCGTTCTTATTCTAGCAATAGTGACACTATACAAGTTGCAAACCTACTTATGCAAATTTCTGAAAGACTCAAAAACATCAGTTTTTTCACGTAAGAAACGAACCCCAAGTAAAACGAGAGAAGTCATCAACACACACAAAAGAATATTTCGTTCCTCCAACACTTTCAACCTCAATAGGACCCATAAGATCCATATGAAGAAGTTCAAAACAGCGGGTAGTGTGAAAGTGTTGTGACACTTGGTGTGACACTCGAGTTTGTTTACCTTTTTGACAAGATCCACACACAGAGGCATTTTTAGTGTTCAGTTTTGGTAATCCTCTTACAGCTTCATACCTGACAAGTTTATCAATCATTTTAAAGTTCACATGTCCAAACTTTTGATGCCATAAATCCGTTTCATTCAATTTAACACTATGATAAGCAGTAATACCACCAAATTGGTAGCAATTATCAATGGATCTTAAACCTGCTAAGATGCACATGCTACCTTTGTCAAATACTTCACAAGAATTCTTATCAAATTTAACATATAAGTCATCATCACAAAGTTGGCTAATACTAAGTAGGTTTGCAGAAAGCCCTTCAACGTGTAAGACGTTTTTGAGCTTAGGAAGACCTTTTACATTCGTGAGTACCTTTACCAACTATTTGTCCTCGTGCACCACCACCATATGTAACCTTACCTCCGTCGAATAACTCATAGTCCGTTAGGTATTCTTTGGTCCCTGTCATGTGGCGAGGACATCCACTATCAAAGTACCAAGATCATGCAATGTTAGACCTCAAGGATGTGTATATAACATTACAAGTCAACTCAGTTTTGCGGACCCAAATAGTTTTTCGTTTAGTCGAGGTGTTGCTAGAAGTGTGTGAGGACACTCGTGAAAACACTTGACCAGAAAACTTTTGACGTTTTAGATCAGAATTTAGCTTATAGCAGTATGGTTTAATATGGCGAGGTTTATAGCAGTAATGACAGACATAATGTCTTTTTCTTTTCTGTGGTTTCATTAGAACAAGAAGGGTCATCAATAGAAGAGTTTGAAGCCTCAAAGTTTTCAGATCCTTTTACAAAAGTAGGAGTTTTGTATCCCAAGCTAGCTTTCTCTGTATTTCCTAGAGCTAGGATTTCGTCAAGTTTAGCTTTGCCAGAATTAAGTTTTTTTAATGTTTCAAGAGAATTTTTAAGTTCATATTTTACCTTTTCTAATTCCTCATCTTTCCTGGTTAGTATGATTTCCAGTCGTGTCAGAGAATTCTTCTGCTCCTCGTTCTCCTTTGTAAGTTTTTCATTCACCTTTGTCAGACATCCGATGTGTTCAACACGTTTTTCCCAATCGTGGTATAGTTCTTGGTAAGCATCCATAATGTCATGTTCTTCATTATTGGAGTCCTCAGCAGCCTGGATATCTGGTTCAACTAGAGAGGCAAATGTTAAGCAATAAGTATTTGAAGGGTTAGAAAGAGTATACCTGTTAGGTGTTGGAATGTCTCGATCAACACCTCGAGAGACACCCAATGGATTGATTTGCAGCGCCTTTTTCCTCATTGATGATTGTCATGAGAGCAGCATTTTCATCATTCTGGACTTAAGTTTTCTTCCTCTGACTCATCATCGCTCAAGGTAACACTCAAATTCATACCCTTTTTACGTAAAGTATTTGCACATTCATTGGCATAGTGCCCAAAACCAGTGCATGCTCTGCATCTGACCTTATCAATATCAAACTAGTTCCCAGTTTTATCTTGGTTTCTATCAGGCATATTTCTTTAAGGGTATTTAGGAGCATTAGGTTTAAAAAGTTTGTTGGTTTTGGAAGGAAACTGAGTTTTGCTTTTGTTTTTCATAATCCTACTGAATTTTTTAGCAAACATAGCCATAGATTCCTCACCTAATTCAGATTCCTCAACCTCTTTAGTTAATTGAGCTAATTCACTAGTTTCATTGGGTATTACCTGTAGAGCAATGCTTTTCCCTTTTGACCTCCTTTTGTCGACAAAATTGAGTTCCCAAGTTTTGAGGATTCCAGTTAACTCATCAAGTCGTAGTGTTGCAATGTTTGATAATTCTTCAACCGCAGCAATCTTAATATCAAACCTTTCAGGTAGGGAACGCATCATCTTGCTTACTAACCTTGAATTTGAGATTGGCTCACCCAGAGATTGAGATTCATTGGCGATCTCACAGAGTCGTCCATGGTAAGATGTGATATCTTCATCTTCCACCATATTCAAATTTTCAAACCTAACTGTCAGGTGTCGTAACTTGGAGAGACGAACACTTGCAGAACCTTCACAATGTTTTTGCAGAGCCTCCCATGCGTCTTTGACTGCAGTATAGTTGCAGATGATATTAAACATGTTGAAATCTACTGCACAAAAAATCGCATTGAGAGCTTTCGAATTGTAGTTCGCAAGTTGAATATCTTCATTGGACCAACTTATTTCATCTTGATTTATGTAATCGCTATCGACATCTATGATTTTTGGAGGAGTCCATCCAACTAGAATAGCGCATCAAGCTTTCTCATCAATTGATTTTATAAAAGCCCGCATCTTGATCTTCCAAATCGAGTAGTTAGATCCATCCAACATAGGTGGACGAAACATAGCTGAAACTTGACTATCCATTGCTTGCTCGAACTTAGGATCAACACTTAGTGAAATCAAGTGTTGGATCTAGATGCCAATTGATAGAATTTAAGGTCCCAAACTTTCTCAGAATAAAGTGTCGTTACAAGTGCCAAGAACACTTGTACCAACTTGCGGCGGATAAAAGTAAACACAGAGAGATAAAATTTGTCTACAAGTATAAAAATACTTGTAAACGTGCCGAGGCGGCGAAATATATTCACTAGTTGAAGTATCGTTTCTAAACTCAATCGAATGACTCAACTAGTATGAAATCTATCAAAACTCCTTTGTATGAGTAGATCTTACTTTGTAAAACAACTCGTCCAAAAAGGAAAGAATATATACTATTCTGAACTTCTATGAAAACAACAGATGGACGAAAAACAGATAAACAAAGAATTCGATCTTCAGGTGTTGAACTAGTACTTCAGCAACACTTCCTTCAACACTCTGAACTGTGTAGCTTTTCAGACTTTATTTCTCTCTTGCAAAATTCGATCTCTCTCAGATATGTGCTCTCTCATTGTAATTCTGCGTGATCGATTATGTGGGGAACGTCCTCTTTATATAGGCAATCCTTTGAAGAGTTTGAGTTCTTACAAAACAAGGATGAAAGAAACATAGTAGAAATAGGATTCCTAATTATATGAGGACTACAACTCTTTTAAACACATCCCTAAAAAATCGATCCTTTCATATCAATCTAAAACTCAAGAATCCAGTTTTTAATACAATCATTTTCTTAATCAACTTCCTTTATTTAATAAATCCTAATTCAAGATATAACCAAGAAAGACAAAACACTTAAATTTAAAATTTTCGAAAATAAAGAAATATATTAATTTCCGTAAAAACATGGAATTAACAGAGAGGATGGGGGGACCCAAATCATATAAATTATTTTTTTGCTTTGTTTTTCTAGTTCCCCTATGTGGGAATGATAGTTCCCCTTGTGGGATTTCAGTCTCCTTTCATGGGAGTATTTTAGTTTCCCTTTGTGAGAATTTTTTTCTCGCTTTTTTCTTTAGATACGATCGTTTTGGCACCAGATCTGACCGATCTGACTTCAGATCTGGTCATTGGGTGTTTGATTGGCTACGTGGGGAGGTTTTTCATGGTTTACCAATAGAAGAAAATTACGCGAAGAAGATGGATCCGGGTTTAATGTGAAAAAGACGAAGAGTTTGTGACAAAATTTGGAGCTACTGGCCTTTCACGGAGTTTTAGTTGCTTTTTTGGAACAATTCATCTTTGTATTTCTGTAATTTTTCTATTTGGTGTATGTTTTTTCCCCTTTTGTTTTATAGCCTATTTTGTTTTGGGATTTTCTTTTTGGGTTATGCCTATGAATTATCTCTTCACTCTAGTTTGAGATTTTTGCTTGAGGGCTTTGTAGCCAGTAGACTTCGATTTATAATTGTTTTTGTGAGTTTTCATCTATGAAATATTATTCTATCATTTGAAAAGAAAAATAGCCTTAGAAATCAATAACCTTTTCGACAATCACGATATGCATCATTATATTCGAAAAAGATATTAATATCTCAAAGATAACAACATTTTATGTTTGTCTAACTTATCATACATTCATACTACATGTCCATGCTTTTTCTCTCACTTTTTTTTTTCCCTTGTGTTTTCACTAAAATCCTCCCTTCCTATAAAATTTAAACATTTCCCTACCCAAAAGCAAGTCAAATTATGTTTTTTTTAAAGAAGTCAAATTATGAACTTAAAGTTAAAACTACATGCTTTAAAAAAAAAAGTTGAAACTACATAATATGAATATGATTCTTTATATTATCCGAATAAGTTTCCACTTGATATCTTATTCTAACAACCAAAGAATTGACTCCTCTCAAAAAAAAAAAAAAAAAACCAAAGGATTGACGTAATTACGTTGACTTTTCTAATACTTTTTCTTTTGAAAGCAACTTTTCAAATACTTATTACCTACATAAATAGAGATTTCATAGCAACGTTACGTTAATTAAAAATCACCAGACTTGACTAAATAATATTCTTGAAGTTGTTTAAATAAAGGGCTAATTAGATACTAAAATAACAACTTTTAAAATTTAAGGGATTCTACTGTAATTTTCGAAAACTGGGACAGTCACTGCTAGGGATGGCAAAATAATCCGCCCCATTTGGGCCGCCCCCGCCCCGTTGTTTGCCAAATGTTTGTTTATTTTTGGTCCTGTTCGAGCTCAGCTCGAGCTCGGTTTGGATTGTTAAATTTGTGTTCGTGTTCGTTCATTTAATTGTTTTAATGTTCAAATTTGTTCATGAACGTTCGTGAACATGTTCATTTTCGAGTTCGTGTTCGTTACATGTTCGTGAACATGTTCTTATTCGAGTTCGTGTTCGTTACGTGTTCATGAACATGTTCCATATTCAAATTTGTGTTCATAAAATGATCGTGAACAATTAATAATTTTGTTCACGAACGAACAAACAAACAAATATCAATATTTAAATTAAATATTTTAAAATTAAATAATATTATTTATTATTAATTGAATAATAATCGAGCTAATAGTCGAGCCCTTAACGAACTTGTTCATGAACAATTCTAAACAAACACTAAATGAGCTTGTTCATGAACATTTATAAACGAATACTAGACGAGCTTGTTCACGAGCTATTAATGAATGAGTATATGATTGTTCAAGCTCTTTTCGTTTATTTAATAACGAGCCCTAAAATTTGTTCGTTTATGTTTATTTAACTAAATAAACGAACATAAACAAACAATATCCGAGCTTGTTCACGAGTAGTTTGCCTAACGCTTTGTTTACAACCCTAATTTTATATAAAATAATATAGTTTTATGTATTTAATATTATATTTAAAATATATAATGACAAATTTTATAAATAATATGTATTTATAATACAAAATATAGTATTAAAAGATTAATAATAATATAAAATATAAGATAAAAATATAAAAAAAATAAAAAAATTCAATACGAGGCGACCCACCACGCCCCGTGGAGGGGACAAGGCGGGTCTGGGTATTGCGATTCCTGTCCCGCCCCGCCCCATTGCCAGTCCTAGTCACTGCCCCGAATATTTTACTGACTTATTTTTAATAACATTCTGGACCCTTAGTCCAAATTTCATAAAAATCGGACTTGAAACGAGCCCTTAACAACAAAATCACTTTTGGTTATGTTTTTTCTTTAGTAATAGCGGAGCCAGAAAAAATATAGGGGTGGATCGATGCAAAAAAATAGGAATAGCCGGATTAAAAACATAAAAAAATCATATAAATCCTTACTAAAATATTTAGTTTAGTAATTAGGCTTAATTTTTTTGAATGCATAAATTTTTTCAACAAGCGTGCATAATTAAGCTTATGTTTAGATTTGTTTTTGATAATATACAAATTGATGAACAATAGGATTAATTTGTTTTTTCTTTGTTTAAAAATAAAATGTGTTGAATTAAACAGTTCAATTAATATATGTAGATTTGATATTGCAAGTGAAGCCTATTTTCGTCATTTCATCAGAACCCCCCTCCAATCCTGACCGTCGGTCAGATTACTATAATGAGGAGCCCACGGTTCAAACCCAAAGCTGACCGCAAGTACAGATATCAAGAATAAGAAATCTGGTCGGAATGAATATTCATTACGTTTAAGCTTTGACCATACGAAAAAAAGAAAATAAATTGCTGTTTCATTACTTCATAAAGAATTTTTTCTTTTTTTTTTTTGTTCTTTCTTCTTCTGGGAATTTCCATTTTCTTTTCCCTTTTCGTGTTTCCCATTTCATTTCCTCCACTTCTCTCTCTTTTTGTTTCTGCTCTGAACGCAGAGAAGAAAGAGAGAGAAAAGAAAAAGATCGTTTTTTAACCCCCATTTTCCTCCTCTTCCTTCCCTCTATTTTCTCATTATTGGATGAGTTATTGATTTCCATTCTTTTTTTGAAAAAAATTATGGGTTGTTTTTTCGTTTTTCTGTTTCTTGAATTTTATTGAAGGGTGAAGAAAGCTGAAGGAAAAATATTTTCCTTTCATTTTCTTTTGTGGGATTTTGATTTTAGATTGTTGTTTGTCTGGTGAAGAGGATAACAAGATGAATATGATGCGTCGGCTGAAGAGCATTGCTTCTGGCCGCTCCTCCATTTCAGATCCTGTAATTTTCTTTCATTTTTTTTTGTTTCTTTTTTTATATCTCCTCGTGTATTCAAGAGTTTTTGTCTGCATTTACATTATTTATCTAAAAATTAGTTTGGATGGCTGAGAATAATGAGAAAAAGATCAGAAATTGACCAAGTTGATTATTCTTAGGTGGATATTCTCGGAACCATAATGAAATTTCTATTCTATTTTTGAATGCTTTTGGAATTTGCAGAAGAAAAGAGGAAAATTCAAAAGATTGTACTTTTCATTGTTTATAATTATGTGTAATGTTGATATGTGGAAATTTCTGTAGTTCTTGAAATAGGTGGCTGTGATTATATCAAGTTGCGTATTTATTTATAATTTATTAATTTATTTATTATCATTTTATTTGGGTGGTGTGGGGAATTGATGATATTATCACTTAACATATATTTATGGGATATGGTTAAAAATGACTTGTTTTGAACATGTGAAGGTCTTTATGACACCCGGGTTTTCATGTTTTTCTATCTGTTCGACATACATTACTATTTGAATTTGTTTCGTGACGATGAACTATCATATTCAAGTTTTGTTTAAACAGAAAACGATTGTCTGCTTATATACTGATATCAAGATTGTGTTGTATTATTCAAGCTTGTTTGATTTTTTATAGTAATTGATTCCAGCTCGTTCCGAGCTTTACATTTGTCGAACGAAAAATGTGTTCAAGCTTGTTCGTTATGTTATCAAATCGAGCTCAAGCAAGCTTTTAACGATCGATCTTGATTTGATTATCGAGTAGTTTGGTTCATTTTTCAACCCTAGTTGTAACTGGTTTGTCAGCATTCTGTATCTTTTTTGGCTGAAATTATTAATGGAAGAAAATGATAGTTCATTGGTGGTTTCTAAAAGTGAAATTAGAAGGAAGTTTGAATTGCCTTCTTGAGTTTTTTCAATGTCTGTCACTTTGTTTTATAAACTTCAGTTTGTTCCGAAGTCCTTCCAAGAAAGCAAAACGGAATGTGTAGAAATTTAGATAACAGCCGTTTTCTAAAATTTGATCTATTTGCTTCAGGGCGGGGATTTGAGCATTAACAGGGCAAAGGTGGAGCAAGAACTAGATCAGAGAGATCCGTATGAAGTAGAGACGGGAGAAAAATATTTGAGACCACCAGAGCAGCATATGGAATCTAACTCCTTGGAAACCGTTGCGAGCTCATCAGATGTTGTACATAGTAAACCTGAGAAGTCCGGCCATGACGAGCTACCCAAAGAAATGCACGAAATGAAAATTAGTGATGTTAAAAATGATAATCATGCAGAGAATGTCAAGGTTTAATTCAGATTTAACTTTGGTAGATGTTAGAGGGTAAATACTATATGTAAAATTCGAGTAATATTAATTTAATTTGGTAATGTGGATTTTCTATTCCAGGATTTGGAACCCACTGTTGTTAGTGGCAATGGAACAGAAACTGGTCAGATAACTGTGATTGCAGTTGGTGGGCGAAATGGACAGCCGAAACAGGTGATTGATTATGCTGAATGAGTTTTCCAGCATTTCGGGTTAAATATTTATGGTTTTCAAGGGTGGTTGCCTGATCTTTGTAAGATCTTATAAACTCCTACATGTTATTAGATATTTTTAAAGCTTTTAGAGTGTTAGATCATATTCTTATAATAGGTTGTCGAAGTGCTTGGATAAAATAAGATGGTGGAGCTTTTATGATGTTACTAATGGCAGTTTCATAATTACAATCGTCAAAATTAAAAGAGGTGGTTAAATAAGATCCTTTTGTTTTTTTTTTGAAACAAGATAGAATCCCCTTACTTTTTCAATAGAACTTGTAAGGTTCCAAACAACTTTTTGAAGGATCTTATAATCTCTCTTAGAAAAAAATTACCAATCAAAGGAGCTATAAGCTCTCAAACAGCTTGTAAGATGTTTTAAAGAGCTATAAGCTCTGCCAAGAAACCCTCTTAATCTTTTCTGGCAAGATATCCATAGATATAAACGGAGAAAAATCATAAGTTGACACTGTTTGTAAATAGAATCCGAAGTTGAGAATAAGAAGTTGAGTGTTTGGTATGAAAATTGTAAAAGTGTTTATTTGTTTGTAAAAGTCAAATGAGAAGCAAAATAAAGATTCTAAAGAACTCATTTCCCTACTTCTAGATTCTAATTAAATGAAACAGAAATTGGCATTTGCAAACACTAAAAAATGCTTTTTTCCAGCCTAAAGATGCGAAAGACTTTTTTTTTAGTGATTGCAAACACTCCTTGTACTTTGCTTCTAAGTCGCCTTCTTTCTTTTCCTCAGACACTGTCTTATATGGCAGAGCGTGTTGTCGGCACTGGTTCATTTGGAGTCGTATATCAGGTATTTATTGAAAGAACATTGTGTCTTACACCTCTGTAAGTATAAGGGCACCAATATTGATTGGCTTTCTATTTATCCTATCCCATTAGGCCAAATGTCTTGAAACAAGCGAATCTGTTGCCATAAAGAAAGTGCTCCAGGATCGGAGATACAAGAACAGAGAACTGCAAATAATGCGCTTACTTAACCATCATAATGTTGTTCAGCTGAGGCATTCTTTCTATTCCACTACAGAAAAGAATGAGGTGTACCTTAATCTTGTCTTGGAGTATGTCTCGGAAACTGTTCATCGGGCTTCGAGGCACTATAGCAGAGTAAACCAGTACATGCCCATTTTATACGTGCAGCTCTATACGTACCAGGTACATAAATGAGCAACAACAATTGTTCTTGTATTTTCTTGGGGCTGTTTGGTTATTATCCGAGTGTCTTTGTATTGCTATATAACAAGGCTGAAATCATTGCTTGTGTTGTTTTGGTCTAAAATATCAGATCTGCCGAGCGCTAAATTACATACATAGGGTTATTGGGGTTTGTCATCGTGACATTAAACCACAAAATCTACTGGTATGAATCTCTTTTCTTCTCCAACTTGAGTAAGGTTTCCTTGTTTCACTTATGTTTCTCATAATATGCAAATCATTTACTTTGTAAATCTTCTTATTTTAAGGAAGTGTTTTGAGTGCATTTAAATAATTAATTTTCAGTTTTTTGCTGAAAGAATTAGTTTTTAGTGTTTTCAAATACCAACTTTTGGTTATGATTCTGCATAGCTTAGTTAGAATCTAAAAGCAGGTGGAGAGGTACTTTATATTTCTGATTTTGCTTCAAGTTTGACTTCACACAAATAAGCACTTCTACGATTTATTCACTACTCTCTTTTAACTTATTCAACTTGTAGCTAAATACTACCAATTTATGGCTCTCAACTATTTTTCGCTATAATAAATGGCTTCCTCTAAACTAGAAAATTTTGCAAACACTCCCTAAGTTTCAAAATGAAGTATCTTTATATCTCTAATAAGTTCTTGAATTTAATTCATAATCATTTCGAAATAAATGATAATCTGTCGTCCTATATTATCGAAATTATACAAAGATCTGCTCTATTAGTTCAGCCTGTCTTCAACGATTGCTGCAGGTTAATCCTCACACACACCAGCTTAAGCTTTGCGATTTTGGGAGTGCAAAGATGTTGGTATGTATATTTCAATGAAGTTTGAATTGAATCCCACCACATATGAAGTTATCATTGAGATTTATGTTTTCCGGTCCAGGTACCTGGCGAACCAAATATATCGTACATTTGCTCTCGGTATTATAGGGCTCCAGAACTGATCTTTGGAGCTACAGAATACACAACTGCAATTGACATGTGGTCAGCTGGTTGTGTTATGGCCGAGCTACTTTTGGGGAAGGTAGGCGTACATTTTGCTTCCCTTTGTTTAAAGAACAAGCATGTGGTTGTGACCATCGTAACTCGTTAGGGTTTTTAGCTAGTATAACTAATATACTTCTGACGATGGTATTGTATTTTTAATCATGTTAAACTTGTAGCAAGGAAGGCGTACTTCTCTTTTTCTTTAGGGATAATTACAAAAACATCCCTGAGGTTCGGGCTAATTACAAAAAACACAGAGATGTTTGAAAATTACAAAAAATCCCTTGAGGTTTGATTTCATCTTGCATTTTCCCTTTCACAAACAAAAAACATTTCAAAAAACCGCCTAGCATTTATAAAAATATTACAACTACCCCCTTAAATTTTAGACATAATCAAACCTGAGGGTTTTTTTTGTAATTGGGTTTTTGTAATTAGCCAAAACCTTAGGGGTGAATTTGTAATTATCCCTTTTCTTTATTTGTTTACATTGAGTTATTGGGATAATTATAACTACTACTATGGAGGTTTACTGTAATTAAAAAAAGGGGGTAAATTACAAAAACTACCCCTGAGGATTAGCCTAATTACAAAAAAAGTCCAATTATCTTTCAAAATTATAAGTACCCCTTAAGGTATTACCAACACCCCTTGAGGTTTGTATTTACTTAACAAATACCTCCCTCTTAAAGGCGTAATTTGTAAAATTGAAACAAATGTCAAGGGGGTATATTTATAAATTTGAAAGATAATTGGGTTTCTTTTTTAATTACGTTAAACCTTAAGGGTAGTGTTTGTAATTATCCCCATTAAGTTATATTATGAATATTCTTTATACATTTCTGCTCTTGTTTCTTCACAATTACATCTCAAGCATGGTTAAGTAGTTACCACTTGAAGCTTTGAAAAATTAATTTATTTAGTTTTCTTTGCACTTGATTACTTTTAGTATGCCGCATCATAGTTGAAGTTTTATAGTTCCCTTTAATTGGATATGGCCCCTCTCTTGTCTTGTTAAAATATGCCTGTATATATAAGTTCTAGATTTGACCTTATTATCATTCTTGACATTATTCGAACATGTGCAGCCTCTCTTTCCTGGGGAGAGCAGTGTTGATCAGCTAGTTGAAATAATTAAGGTACAGTACGAAACTCCCGTCCTTTGCGTGTAGCATTAATTCCCCACTTTTTTATGTGCATGTTTTAAGTTGTTTCTGTGTTTTGGTTGCACCATCAGGTTTTGGGGACGCCGACTAGGGAGGAAATCAAGTGCATGAATCCAAATTATACTGAATACAAATTTCCTCAGATTAAAGCCCACCCCTGGCACAAGGTTCGTTGAGATACTGCCATTATTTTTATGCTACCTTGTAATCTAAAAGAAAGACAGAAAACGAAGTAAGAAAGCAAGAACGAAAGAAAAGGATATGAGAAAGAAATCTAAGCCAAGTTATTTTTCCAGGTTTTTCATAGGAGAATACCACCTGAAGCAGTCGATTTAGTATCAAGGCTCCTCCAGTATTCACCTACTCTACGTTTCACCGCTGTAAGTTTCTCTTTCTTTTTGTCGGTATTTTCAATAAAAGAAGCAGCTGGAACTCACTTTTGCACGATTGAGAGAATTATTTTTTCTTCCTTTGAAGTGAATTGCATAACTATTTTCCTCTGTTTTTAGTTGGAGGCTTGTGCACATCCGTTCTTCGACGACTTGAGAGAACCTAATGCATGCTTACCTAACGGGCGACCCCTTCCCCCTCTCTTCGACTTTTCACCTGAAGGTAAGTTTAGTTATAATGTTATATGAGTAAATTACAAAAATCACTCCTGAGTTTTAACCTAATCACAGAAAAACTTTAGTTATCTTTAAAATTCAAATTAATACCCCCTGTAGGTTTGTGATTGTGTGTTTTATTTTAAATAAAATAATAACCCCCTAAAAAGGTGTAATTTGTAATATTGAACCAAATCTGAAAGGGATATTTATAATTTTGAAATATGACGGTTTTTTGTAATTAGGCTCTACCCGTAAGGTAATTTATATTATATTACTATCGTTTGACTTGATATTTCCGACTGAATCCTGCCGTTGGTTCTTTCAGAACTGGCTGCTGCACCTCCCGAGCTGCTACAACGGCTCGTTCCAGAACATGCGAAGAAGTGAATTTTGTGAAACTAGCATTCGATTGGTTGCCTTACATGAGGTTTTTTTGTCGATGCTTACTTGCCCGTCCGGAGCACATGGCCTGTTGCGCTGGAAAAAGAGATCAATGATGAAGAAATTTGGCAGGTTTTCGTGTATGTGGATGATACAGTTTTGTTTTAAATACATGTTAGAAGAGGTGAATTACCTCAAATACTTTGTAAATTTGTGATGGCATAAATATATTTCAAGAATTGTAGGCCTTTGCAGATGTGCTATGACATGATAGATTTTAGATATTGTCCAGTTTGCGGATGTTCATATAGTAAGATGAAGGCTTACCAACTGGAGACAGTTTGTTAATTAGGTTATATATTTATTAATTTTTTCGAATTATTATTTGGTACAAATTTCTTTTTCATTTTCATTGAGTTTTGATATGAAGTATACTTACCTGTTCTATACACGACCTGTTTCGATCACCATTTAACATTCATATCATTTGTAAACAGGGGCGTAGCCAGGCTGGTTACCATAGCCCACAATTTTTTCCACTATCTCAACTATTTTTTATCCTTAAGAAAATATATATAATTTATTTTTAATTTTTTCATAGAAAAAACGGGACAAAGAAAAATCTTCGGCCCCCCTTGTCTATGCCCCTGTTTGTAGAGGGAACCAACTCTATATGATTTGGAGTAATATTCGTAACTAAAGCCAAAAGAAATAGGCAAAAACTCATATATACATCGGTGATTAAGACTTGTATGGTTTTCGTCTTATTGGAATTTTTTCAATTTCTTACTATTTAAGATATGTAAATAATGTTTGTTTTTATTCAATCTCATTAGAAATATTCTATTTCCAACTTCTCATTTTACAATCCCAATACTATATTCTAAATTCTCACACCTATATATCCAATTTTCAACCTATACTATATGGGTGGAACCCATTACACCACTACATACTCAATTTTAATCTTATATTACATAATTGAGAATTTGAGACCCGCACTACTACCACCACATCCACATAAATGACCATTTCCAAATTAAATATTCAATATGGGTCCTACCATTATCATTTTCATCCAATTATATAATATTACTTTTCTACCAACATCACCCGTGGGTCCCACCATAGACGGAGGCACAGCCCCCCTTGCAGGGGCACGTGCCCCCGTCAATAATTTTTTTTAATGTTTATTTTTAAAATCTAATAATTAGGTTAATAAAATAAAAGTATGTGTGTACTAATTTTTTAATGTAGTTTATAATTATACCTATTTTATTTTTTATATATATAGTTTATAATTGTATTCGTTTTGTGAGTAGGTCTGGTTACCCCGTGCTACGGAAATAAAAAGTAATACTTTTCGATTTTAAAAAAAAATTATTTTAACGCAAAAACTAATACATTGTCTCAACAACTAAAAAAACATGTTCAATCAAAAGTATTACTTTTTACCCAAAATATTGTTATTTTTTACCCGAAAAGTATTATTTTTCACATAAATGCATTATTTTTTTTCGCCCCACGGTGTGACCGTCTTACACAAGTTTTTGCCTTATTTTGTGCCCCCCTTATAAAAAATTTCTGGATCCGTCCCTAGGTCCCACAACTTATATATTATATATAAAAATCATCTTCTTATCACAATTCCAAATAACGAAATTCAAAACAATATTCTAAACCAAATATATTTTCAAATTTTTACCTTATAAATTCTACATCTTAAATTTCATAACTCAACATATTTTCCATTTTACACAATTTTCAATAAAAAGTTGAGAATTTATCTCAATGGGATGGAGAATGACTTTTTCCATTGGAATGAAAACCATGCAAAACTTTTTCTTGGGGTAATGACAAAAACTACCATGAGGTTTAGTCTAATTATAAAAATTCGATGAAACTTTCAAAATTATAAATACTGAATTAAAGTGTTACAAATATCTGTTGAGATTTTTATTTTCCTAACAAATATTCGCTCTCGATGATGCAATTTGTAAAATATAAAGGAAATTGCAAAATCGGTCTTCTATCTATAGGGGTGTTCCAATATTAGTCCTGTAACTTTTGAAGATGCAATTTTAATCCTCTGACAATTTTGCCCCTAAGCAAAAGTAATAATTATAATTATGTGTTTTTAGGATTTGACGATTTTAGTCTTTTATTTTTTTTAGTTGTGGTAAATCTAGTCCTATTATTCGAAATAACCAATTTTGGCAAATTTGTACATATTTTTGTATTTTCATAATTAGGAAATAATACATGTAAAACTCATATCACTAATTTGATCTCAATTCATAAATCTAGAATTTATCCATCATTAGGCAAACTATAATATAAGTAATAAATAAATTCAACTCAAGTAAATAAAAATTCGATACCATTTTAAATTCGATCTTAGGTATATTGATTATTTTGGCTATCAACGGCATTTTGGGAATAATTGAAATATTAAAATAGCCCTTAAGACCAAATTTGCATCAACTTATAACTTATAGCATCAGAATTGTACAAATCTAAAATTTATAGGACCAAACTACAAAAAAGACAAAACATATAAAACTAAAATCGAAATTTCAAAGTTACAGGACTAATCTTGCAACACCCCTATAGAACTAATTAAAAATAAATATAAATATGGTATTTATAATTTTGAAAGATATGGCAATTAATTCATTTATTGTATAGAAATTACTATTCTAAAAGTTTCCGCCTAGAGGTTAGGCTCCAATTGACTATTTATATTATGAGTTAGTCTCATGTCAGATCGTCTAACGGATCTAGATCCGTTAGACGGGTCTAAATATTCTACTCATCTCGCAGACCTGGCCCGGATCCGCGAAAAAAATAAAAATAAAAATGGTATAATCTATTCAACGGACTTTGTATATGTACATGAATTTATTCAACGGGAGTTATCCAGTGGAGATTTCGAATTTGGTGAATTCGAAAATCTAGGTTTGGCGTACAACAATTTCTCGCTGGCGGTTATACCGTCGAGGTTCGGAAATCTGAGAAAAATCAATTTTATTTGGATGCCGCAAGCGAATGTGATCGGAAATTTGAGAAAAAATAATTATATTTGGCCTTTGGTCTTTACGAAACATAACTAGTTTGATGCTTTGATAACAGATTCTTGAGAGTAGTAGCGAATTTAACTTGTTTGGAGATTAATAACAACGAATTTTCCTAAGTGAAATCCCTAAAGAAATCTCATCTTGGGCTAGTTTAGTTGTGTTTTTGGCAAACAAAGAAATCCATGGTTTTAGATTTGCTCTGTTTTTTTCTTCAAGTGATCTGAAGAATGAATATTGCAGTAGCAAAGTATTTGAAGACGAAGCACTAAATGATACAACTATTAGTATCAGCTAATACTTTTATGGAGAAATACTAATACATTTTATAAGAAAAACTAATATTTTGCAGAGCACTACTAAAAACTCTCTAGAAATTACTAATAATTTTTCGAGAAACTACTAATACTTTTCCGAGGGACAACTAATACATTTCGGAAAAAAATTAATTATATTCAAGAAGACTACTAAAATACTCTTCAGGAAACTACTAATACTTTTTCGAGGAACTACTAGTACTTTTTTGAGGTACTGCTAATACATTTCGGGAGTATATATATTCATGAGAAATACTAAAATACTCTTCCTGAATTACTAATAGATTTTAAGAATCGCTAATACTTTTTAGAAGGACGACTAATACTTTTCGAAGGACTCATTAATACATTTCGGAGAAAATTTTAATTATATTCAGGGAACTACTAAAATACTCTCCAGGGAACTACTAATATTTTTTCGAGGAACTACTAATACTTTTTTGAGGGACTCAAGTAATACATTTCGGGAGTATACTCGGAGAAATACTAAAATACTCCTCAGGGAACTACTAATACATTTCGAAGAATCGCTAATACTTTTTTAGAAGGACGGTGATACTTTTCGTAAGATCATTTATACGGTGGTCCCTGAAAGCTATTAAAACACCATTGCTAATATTACGGAAATGCCCCCGGGTCAGTGGGTCATATCCGTCTAACAGTCAGACCCGTTAGACGGTCTGACAGGAGATTTTGTGTTATATTATTATTCTGGATGCGGCTATACCCAAGGTTGCTTCTAGTGCTTTTTAGTCTCCAAGAAAACTAAGTGTAATAAGATGTCAACAAAATAAGGTTGAAAATTGCTAAATCAGAGTCACAAAAAAGGAATGTCTTGGGGTTATTTGACAGTAATGCCACAAATTTTTGCAAAATGAGGTAGTCTCCTGTCATACGATCTAACAGATTTAATCCGTTAGACGGATCTAAATACTCGCCCCAACCCATTGACCCACTACCATTAGAAAAACAGTCATCGCCGACGCCACACAATTCACCTTGGATTGTACAGTATAGAAACAGACACATCATAAATATTTCTCATAAATCCTGACTTTTTCCCACTCTCGGATCCATTTAACAAAAAGCATTCAATCAAATACTTAAAGAATATTAAATAACATTTTGTTTCTCTTGATGTATCCCGTAAACAACAAAAAACAAAAATGATAGAAAAATCAATAGAAAAATAAGTAAGGAGATAAAATAATGAATTAGCTCTCATGTGAAATTTCTGCTCATAGTTTTTGTCTATAGTATAATAATAATTGACAGTAAAAATTAGTTTGCTGAAAATAAGTCTAGAAAAAATGTATAAATTAGTTTTAGGTTTTTACAGGGGAAAATTTACCTTTTTCAAAGGAAACTAATAAATACATTTGCAGGAGCACTACTAAAATACTCTCTAGGAAATTATTAATACTTTTTCGAGAAACTACTAATACTTTTCCGAAGGACAACTAATATATTTCGGGGAAAAAATTTAATTATATTCAGGGAAACTACTAAAATACTCTTCAGGGAACTACTAATACTTTTTCGAGAACTACTAATACTTTTTTGAGGGACTCGCTAATACATTTCGGGAGTATATTAATGAGAAATACTAAAAACTCTTCAGGAACTACTAATACATTTCGAAGAATCGCTAATACTTTTTAGAAAGGATTTGCTAATACTTTTCGTAAGATCATGTTAATACATTTCGGGATAAAAATTTAATTATATTCAGGAAACTACTAAAATACTCTCAAGGAACTACTAATACTTTTTTGAGAAACTACTAATACTTTTTTAAGGGATCGCTAATACATTTCGGGAGTATATTCAGAGAAATACTAAAATACTCTTCAGAGGAACTACTATACATTTCGTAAGAATCTGCTAATACTTTTTAGAAGGACGCTAATACTTTTCTCAAGGTCTTATCTGGTGGTCCCCGAAAACTACTAAAACACCAAGCTAATATTACGGAAAATGCCACCGGGTTCGCGGGTCGATCCGTTTAACAGTCGACCGTTAGACGGTCCGACAGAGTTTTTGTGTTGCAAAATTGGGGTGGGTTGGGGAGTTTTGATATATTATGTGTAGGCGCCCATTATATTGGCGCCTACAAAGCAGCGCGCCATCCCAAGGCGTGCCTCGCTACATTTTTCTTTTTTTTTTTCTCGACAAGTAGGAGCCGCTTGATCGGCTATTACCTATAAAGGATATACTCCCGATATAAAGGATATAATTGGGAAATTTGCGAGATATACTCCCGTTTTGTATTCAAAATTCTAATATATCTTTATTATTGGAAGATAATGTGTTTTCTTTATTCTTTTCAATTTTGGTTTACTACAAAATCATTAACACTTATTTATACAAAGACAACTATCTAATGGTTAAGATTTATTTGATCTAATAGTAATACAAAGACAACTTTCTAATCAAAGTGAGTAAGATTTATTTGATCTAATAGTAATATTCCATTAACTAGAATAGTATATGTAATACTCTAAAATTCTTTACAACTTTTATTCTCCAAAGTTTCAGCAAACATATCAAAAATGGTGTATGTATATATTTATAATTTATAAAAATAATTTTAAATACTCATAAAATAATTGGCGCCTACACAAAAATCCCAAACCCACCAATTTGCCTGTCAAATAATTTCGCACTTCTAGGCACAGTTGTATAGAGTGTTGCCAACACAAAAGAAAACTCCTTTAAAATCACACGGCCCCACAGCAGGAGAGTCCGTAAAATCACACCGCACAACAATAGATTGATAGACTAAAACAAAAAAATGTAGACAAGTTGAAACCATAACAAATTAAACTAAAAGCTTGTTTCTAACATAAGAGACTACGTGCGTACTAAACAGTGATCTACTAAATTGAATATTGACTTAAACTAAATACTAACATGTGCCAAACATGTACAGAATTTATTAGATAGTAAAAAAAAAAAGTAATAATACGAAAGGAATATTAGCATAAAAAATATGAATCAAGCAGGCATCACTCAAATGCCCACGCATTCTCGTTTCGAACCGCTTCTTCCTCTTCTGGAGTAAAGTCGTTTTCAATGCCGAACTCTCTCCTCATCCATTCCACAGATTTATTCTTCATGATATCGGCCATTTTCTTTGCCACAGTATCACATAAACATGTTATTTGTAACGTGTCCGCGGCCAAAACGACGCATTAAGGACATCAAACTCCTCCCCGGATACAAATTCACGGTCGAAACTCCTCATTACATCCTCGGACAAGGCACGTCGGCGTGCGTGTTGAGGTAGGCTATGACCATTGCTAGAGTCCTGCTGTCAATGTTTGAAAGATGGAGACATATCTTCTTTTTCTTCCAGAATCTTCTTAAGGGATGTGGATAACACGGCGGCGGATTCCAAGACCAGGAATTCGTCGCCGTCGGAGCTTCTTATTGTCATGGATTTCTTTTTCGCAATAAGAGGTCTCTTCTCATCCATGTTCGCCATAAGAGAACTGTTCTCATCAGTAATCGCCATAAGAGGGATTTCTTTAAGAAAAAAGGATTTTGTGTTGAATATAAAATAGGGGGTTAATTAAACTGTGTATTATGTATATATATATAGGGGAAAGATCAAGTGAGACCATGTCTCTAGGTGAGACACAATGGACTAATCTCAACCATCCCCAACTATTAATCAATGGGTATCATTTAATGGATAAGAAATATATTAAAATATTAATTTAATCAATATAAGGGTAGTAGGGTGAAATAACATAACAAGTTAGTTACAAAAATGGAATCAAATCTCTTTCTCTCTCATACATCTCCCAATTTTCCTAATCTCACGTCTCTCTCTCTCTCTCTCTCTCTCTCTCTCTCTCTCTCTCTTTCCTCCATTAACGCAAATAAAGAAAATTGTGAAGAACTCGAAAATTACAGTTCATGAAAATTACAGAGAAAAAACAAAAAAAAAATCGGTGCAATATTACAGAGAAATAACAAACAGTGAGTTCGGAAACTAAATATGCAACAAAACTCAACTAAATATGCATTATCTGAAAACTATCTATGCAGCGTAAAAAAACTAATACAGTATATCCAACTATGCAAGATGTCATAAACTATGCAACAAAATCAACTAACTATGCATTATCTAGAAACTATCTATGCATTGTGTAATAACTAAATATGCAGCACACTATGTAACATCCCATTTTTATAATTTTCAAAAGCAACATCCCATTTCCATAACTAAATATACATTATATTGAACCTATTTATGCAGTGTAGAATAACTAAATATGCAGTACGTTATATTCAATTATGTTTTGTTTTCGTAAAACAGTGCCAACAAAATAACTAAATATGGATTATTTGATGTCTAATTATGCAAAGAGAACAACCCTAACTATGTTTGAAAATAAAAATATTTGGAAAGAAAACAGTTCCTTAAATTCCGCCACAAAATCCGGCAGTTTAAATTTCAGCCCATAAAATCCACTGGGACCACTAATTTGAATTACAAAATTACAATCTTACCCTTAAAATCAGCGAAAATTAGGAAATAATTAAAAAAACTGAATTAATCACATCCCTTCATTTTTTAAGATCAATGGGTAAGATGAGTCCACACTGTCTCACCTAGAGAGGGTGGTCTCATTTGAACCAAATCCTACTTATATATTTGAGATTGTGTCTAAATAGGTAACATAAATAAGGTAAAATATCGTGTTACGCTTCTTCTTCTAAGCTTTTTTTTCCTTTTTGAGAAAAGTCCAAAATGTTTTCGTAGATTCTGGAGAATCTTATGAGATATATATGCATGCGTAATTTGGATATTTGTCTTACATAAATGTAATAGAATCCTTATTAAATTCTCTCTCTTTACGTTGTTTTCACATTAAAATGCACACCTTATTCTAGCTCTTTAATACTAGAGTTCGACAAAATTGGCTCACTGATCACTCATATATAGGGTCGGACTAGCTCCATTTTTAGAGGTCCAAAAACATCAAACCTACATTGCCCGATTCTAACACTCGGCTCGACAAGCTCGAATCGCCCGATCAAATCTACATCCTGGGTTGGGCGGAAAAATGTGGCTCGATCACATTTTGGTTGGACCCGATCCAACCCCTGTTTTACGACTTGGCCCGTTGCGCTTGGCGAATCGCCGACCCAACCCATTTTTTATTTCGATCTATTTCATATATAGTGTGTGTGTGTGTATATCATATACATGCACTTTCTCATTTGATCCTCTCTACTCAAAATCAAGTCCACCTCGAATTAAATATCGAAGGGGTTTAGAATAGCTATTGGTTGCAAAAAATTATATATTTAAACACCTAGATGTATATATACAAGCACCTTGAGATCTAAAACTTGTATGCTACTGAGCCAAATATAAATAAGGTTTTCTTAATTTGATATCCCTTTTTGTATCAAGATCAATGGCGAGCATGACACTTTAGTTGGGTGCTAATACATGAAAATGGGATGGGTGGATAGAAAATTCAAGAAAAAATAATACAAATTACAATTTTTTTTTTTAAAATTCTCACTAAAATAATTTTTTTAAAAAAAGGTTGGGCGATGTTCGTTTGCCCAACCCAAAGGTGATCGAGATATATAAAAAGAAGTTCGACATGGTTTGATTATTAAAAGAGTCTAAACTTTAATGAACTTTAATCAAATCAAACGTTCTAATGAAGTAATCTCAGATTATCTATTTGATATTTTATGTATATTTTATATTTAAAGAACTAAAACTCCGCTGCGTATATGTAGGCAGGCAACCCGTCCTATATGTTGCTTTGATCCAAAGCCGGATAAAGGAGGAGGGTTGCGTTAGGTCGACAACAACAAAACTCTTGTCATTTCCTTATGGTATGGATCATATAAGACATCGTGATAAGGCTAGGATGCTCCCTGTAAAGTGCGCCCTGGCTGGCCGCTACACCTCCATAAGGGCTTGGGTGTAGTGAAAAATACACAAGAGCCCTCACACACTAATAAGAGGAACACAAATGATAATAAGAAAATTAGAAAGTATAGAATTTTCAAAACATACTTTGATAAAACTATTTTATTATGAAAAAAACATAGATATTATGTGTATCCAAGAGACTAAATGGGTAGGCGAGAAGGCTAAGACACTAGATACTTTATAAGCTTTGGTATAGTGGAAAGGATAGAACTAGGAATGGGGTGGGTATCATTGTAGATCCTCTTTCATAGATCAAGTAGTAGGAGTAACTAGAAAAGGAGATAGAATTATATCCCTTAAAATTGTAGTAGGTAAATCTAACTTATAAATATTGTTAGTGTATATGCACCTCAAGTAGGATTAGATGATGCTACTAAGGCTAAATTTTGGGAAGATTTAGAAACTCTAATGCAATCAACCCCTCAAAATGAAAAAGTCATCATAGGTGGAGACTTAAATGGACATGTTGGGAAGGATAATGAAGATTATGAAAGGGTCCATGGAGGATATGGCTTTAGCTCGCGAACAATGAGGGTAGAACCATCCTGACTTTGCGATTGCTTATGATTTTATTATAGGTAATACCTTCTTTAAAAAGAGAGAACATTTAATTACATTTAAAAGTGGTCCTAACAAATCACAAATTGACTACTTTCTAACCAGAAAACGACAAAAATATGCAAAAATTGCAAAGTAATACCGGAGAAAGCCTCACCACCCAACATAGACTACTAGTTTTGGATATCAAACTTATTAACATACACTTAAAGAGAAAGAAAATTAACATACCGAGAATTAAGTGGTGGAACTTAAAGAATATAGAAAAAAGAGATAGTTTTGTCAAATCTCTAGTAGAAACCATTGATTGGAAAGTGGAAGACAAAGCCAATGAAACATGGAACTATGTAACTACTCAAATGAAAAAGATCGCAAAAGAAACATTAGGGGTGTCAAATGGTAATAAATGGAATAAAGAGTCATGGTGGTGGAATCAAGAAATCCAAGAAAAGGTAAAGGAAAAACGAACTAGTTACAAAGTATTGTATTCCTGTAAAAACGAAGAAAACCTTACAAGATATAAAGACGCCAAAAAGAAGTAAGAAGAGCAATATATGAAGCAAAAACCAAGGCATATGAAGATTTCTATAAGAAACTAGATACTAAAGAAGGAGAGAAAGATATATATAAAATAGCAAAATTTAGAAAAAAACAAACAAGAGATCTAACCCAAATTAAATGCATAAAAGATGAGAATGAAAACATTTTAGTGAAAGACGAGGACATAAAAGATCGATGGAGGAGGTATTTCAATAATCTTTTTAATGAACCGAAGAGGAATGAAGTCACATTAGGGGAACTAGGCCAATCATCGAATAGAAACCGTACCTTTTATCGTAGAATTCAACTTCATGAAACAAAAAAAGCACTAAACAAAATGAAAATCGCAAAGCAACTTTGCCTGATGATATACCAATTGAAGCGTGGAAATGTTTAGGTGGAGTTGGAATATCATGGCTTACTAAATTATTTAATGTTATTCTAAAAACTAAGAAAATGCCTGATGAATGGAGAAAAAGTATATTGATACCTATATATAAAAACAAAGGGGATATACAAAATTGTGCAAATTACGGAATTAAATTAATAAGTCATACAATGAAACTATGGGAAAGAGTTATAGAAGCAAGAATAAGAAATGAAACTAGTATATTAGATAATCAATTTGGCTTCATGCCGGAAGATCCACAATTGAAGCTATACACTTAATTAGACGATTATGTGAACAATATAATGAGAAAAACAAGATTTACATATGGTTTTTATTGATCTTGAAAAGGCATACGATAGAGTCAACCGTGATATAATGTGGCGCGTATTGGAAAAAAAAAGAGGAATAAAAATAGCCTACATAGATGCCATAAAAGATATGTATGATGGTATAACAACATGTATCGGGACACCAACAGAATATCTAGTGAATTCCCAAACACTATAGGTTTGCATCGGGATCCGCTCTAAGCCCGTACCTTTTATCCTAATAATTGATGAAATCACTAAACACTTACAAAAATCCATCCCCGAATGTATGTTATTTGCGGACGATATAGTTTTAATTGATGAAACAAGGGAAGGAGTAAATGCAAAATTGGAAGTTTGGAGAGAAGCACTAGAATCAAAAGGTTTTACTATAAGTAGGGCCAAAACAGAATACATGGAATGCCACTTTAGTAAAAACAACGAACAATGAGACGAAGGTTAAAATTGATGGATATGAAGTGAGTATAACAAAGAGTTTTAAATACTTAGGATCTATAATTGAAGAGAACGGTGAAATCAATAAAGATGTCACACATAGGATCCGCGGGTTGGAATAAATGGAGAGTGCATCTTCTATCCTTTGTGACCGTAAATACCATTAAAATTGAAAGGAAAATTTTATAAAAACGGCCATAAGGCCCGCAATGCTTTATGGAGCGTAATGTTGGGCGACTAAATATGAACACGAATAAAAAATGAGGGTAGCAGAGATGAGAATGCTAAGATGGATGTGCGGACACACTAGATTAGATAGAATAAGAAATGAACACATTAGAAACAAAGTGGGAGTAGCACCAATAGACGAGAAAATTAGAGAAACACGATTAAGATGGTTTGGACATGTTTATAGGAGACCTTTAGATGCACCTGTGCGACGTTTAGAAGGTAGAGAATCACTCACACAAATCAAAAGAGGGAGAGGTAGGCCTAAAAAGACTTGGAAAGAAGCTATTAAACATGACATGTTATACCTAGAAATAAACGAAAATATGGCTTATGACCGTAAACGATGGCGCGATATGATCCGTATAGCCGACCCCACGTAGTGGGATTAAGGCTCAGTTTGTTGTTGTTGTTGTTATATTTAAAGAACTAAGTTGACGTTTGGCTTGATTTAAAAAAAAAATCAGTATAGTTTGAGAAAAAATAATATTTTTTATTTTTCAATACTTATTTTATTGACAAAATCATATGTATCATTAAATTCTGTTGGTAAACTAGAATTTTCTTGCTAGGCAGATCAATCAATATTCGTCGTCGTTCTCTTTCTGTTTCTCCGTTCGTTCTCGTTCATCATCAGCATCCCAATCAACCCAAGAGTTTTAACTGCCTGATCTTCGCCCTTCTCTTGAGGAGTAAGATCGTCTTCCAGGTCGAATGCTCTCCTTATCCAACTCACCGATTTAATTAGTGTTAATTATATCTGCCATCTTCTGCCCAATAATGTCAGCTAAACCTTTTATGTTTAACTTATCAGTGGCCAAAAGGAGGACTTTAAGGGCACCAAACCGTTTCCCGGAAACAAACTTGAAGAAATGAAAGAAGAGAGCATTTCGTATTATTCAGAAAATGTACATCTGAAAGTATGGAGGGAAATACAAATTTACCCAACTATTTATAGTAATAGGAGAAAGTAAATGTTAAAGTGCTAAACACCTAACAACAACTCTAAAATAGTAACAACTAACTAACTAACTATATATTCCAACATCCCCCCCTCAAGTGGGAATGGAATGGAAATCTTGCATTCCCAACTTGCACAACATAGTAGAGAACACCGTAGGACCAAGGGACTTGGTGAACAAATTGGCTGCAACTTAGAACTGATCTTCTGAGGTTACACAAAACCTTATTTAAACTGATTGCGCACAATGTGACAATCAATCTCCACATGTTTCGTCCGTTCATGAAAAAGAATTAGCTACTATGTGGAGGGCTGCTCGGTTGTCACACCAAAGAGGAATAGGAATATCAAAGGAAACCTGCAAATCTGAGGCAACATAGGACAACCAAAGGAGTTCACAAACAGCCTGACTCATGGATCAACATTCTGCTTCTGCTGAGGATTTAGACACAGTTAGTTGTTTCTTAGTCTTCCAAGACACCAAAGAACCACCAAAAAGATGCAATACCACATAGAGGACTTCCTAAATCAAGTCAAGTAGCTCAATCGGATCACAAAAGGCCTCAAAATCAAAACAACCTGTTCGAGTAAAAAACAAGCCTTTAGAGGGACAACCCTTAAGATAACGAAGAACATGGATTGCAACATCCTAATGAGAGGTATCGGGGTAGTTGATGAATTGACTCACTTGGATACAATATGTGACATCGTGTCTAATCATATTTAGATAGAGAAGTCTCCCAATGAGCCTCATGTATGTATCGGCTCCTCCAATACATCACCCCGCTTAGCCCGTAACCTTAAGCCCGAGGAAAGGGAGTGGATACAGCCTACAATCCAAAAGTCCAACATCCTTCAATATATCCAAAATATACTTTCTCTGATGAATGTAAGTACCAGAAGAACTCCTAGCAATCTCCAAACCCAAAAAATACTTTGCATGCCCCAAGTCTTTGTTGGTGAACAAATCATGCAAATAAGACTTTAGCTCAAAGAACAAAGAAGGTTGAGAAGCTGTCACAAGCACATCATCAACATAGATGATTAAAGCCATAAAAACACCACCTGTGTTCTTTATGAAAAGACATTGATAAAGTTCATATTGATGAAAACCAAAAATCAAGAGTTTATCACAAAACTCAAAATTCCACCGCCTAAAGGCCCGTTTAAGTCCATATAAACTCTTATTTAAGTGATAAACCCCTTACTGGCAAGGCCCGAGTATACCCATCCGGAGGTAGCATATAAATGTCTTAATCCAAATAGCCATGAAGAAAGGCATTATTTATATCCAATTGATCCAACATCAATTGCTTCTTTGTAATGCCAAAGCGGAAGCATCCTAGCTCACTTGCTTTGCCATAGAGGAAAAGCTATCCAAATATGAATCTCTTTAAATCGATCATATCCCTTAGCCACTAGCCGGCTTTATACCTCTCAATTCTCCCCCAGGTATTGTTTTTATCCAAAGCATCTAGTTCACCTCGCCCCATGACTTTCCTCCACTCCAAGATCTTACAAGCCTCGGATAAGAGTGTGGCTCATGTAAATCGGACACATTAGAAAGAAAGGCAATGTATGTAGGATTAAAAAGAGGCGACACATGATAAGGAAAAGTAAAAATAGAGTAGGAAGAATCAATGAAGAGATCTTTGACAGAGTGATTGTTGCGAGTGTGTTCCATCTTTGGGCAACATTTGTGACAAAATCATTGAGCCAGGTAGGTGGTTTAATGGTTCGGATGATCTTCTAAGAATGGGTGAAAAAGGTGCAAAATTAGGAGGAAAAGGCATAGAAGAAATGGGAACACAAGGAGAAGGAATAGGAGTCTCAATCAAGAATCGAGTGAGAGAAATGTTGAACAAAAGGGAAGAGTTAGAAGGAGAGGACTAAGAATGCAACAATCGATAAGGAAATTGTGTTTCAACAAAATGCACATCTCACGGAGACTTGTATCTTGTTAGTGTCAGTTGTACAATCTATACCCTGTAGTCCCGGACTCATAGCCCAAAAAGACACACTTATGAGCCATATGAGCAAATTTATCCTTGTGAGGTGTGAGATTAGAAGCATATGAGAGACAACCAAATGGTTTCATTCTAGTGTAATCGAGGCTTGGTTTCATAAAGCACCTCACAAGGGGATTTCCAGTTCAGGATCCTAGTGGGAAGTCTATTTATGATATAGGCAGCTGTAAGCACAGAAAAAAATCCACAAATGTGAAGGTAAACATGCCTGAAACATTAAGGCTCTAGCACTGTCAAGAAGGTGTCTGTGTTTCCTCTCAACAATGCCATTTTGTTGTAGAGTGTAAATGCAAGATTTTTTATTTAGGATCCCATGAGACTGAAACAAAGATTGACACGCCCCACTCAGAAATTCTGTGCCATCATCACTTCTAATCTCTTTCACCCTTTTGTCAAGTTGAGTATTTACCATACTCAGGATATACCAAGCATTTTAGGAACCAGACTCTTATGAGACATGAGATAAATCCATATGGCCCTACTATGATCATCAACCACAGTAAAAAACTAGGGAGTTTTATAAGAAGAGTGCCCAACATAGGGTCCCCAAACATCAACATGAACAAGATCAAAGATAGCTGAAGCATAAGAATCACTTAAATGGAAAGGTAATCTAGATTGTTTAGCTTGATGACAAATTACACAATCTTTCAATGTCTATTTATCATCAAAAAAAGACTTCAGAAAATCCAAATGAGCAAGAACACTACTAGAAGCATGGCCAAGTTTCACATACCAAGCATCTAAAACATTATTACAAGTAGAAGGAAAGGAATATGTCTTATCAAATGAAGATGGATCAGGTGTTTGAACTGGCTCGGATAGGATGTAAATCCTGCCAACAGCTTTCCCCATGCCAATCACTCTGTCAGCCTGCAGGTCCTACAGAACACAATGGGTATGATAGAAGGTACATTTAAGGTTAGAAGACTGAATAAGTTGTGACACACATAAGAGATTATATTTAAAATTAGGAACCAAAAGGACATCAGTAACAGTTAAGGAAGGGGACATGAAGACATTTCATGTATGAGCAACATGTTTTACTGAACCATCACTGAAACAGGATTTAGAAGAGAGTTGATGTGAGACATAGAATGTTCATGAGCACACATATGCCTACTTGCACATGTGTCTAAAATCCAAGATCCACCTCTTATACCATCAAAACTTGAAAGAGCGTAATAACCTTCAAAGGATGTACATACATGACTCACAAAATATGTATAATCCATACCACCATCAACAGAATTTGAAGTACCAACAGGTATCTGTGCAGCAAGATACTTGGCAATTTCTTTATGTATCATCCCAGAGATATCAGGCCCAGTCACCTTCTTAGATTTCTCCTCTGTTATACCTTTATTGTTGTAGTTGGGCACATATCAACAATATTCACCATAGATTTGTTCCTCTGTTCCATGTAAGTTGCATACCACTCAGGATATCCGTGCAACTTAAAACATTCATGCATCTCATGACCTGGAATTTTGCAATGATCACAAGTCAATTTTGCTTTCTCCTCTTTTGTCCTTCTGAAATTGCCTCGACCTATGCCTCTCCATCCTAGAGAATAACCTCTTCCTTTCACACCAGCTTGTGATGTCTTAGCAACCATTGCTATATCCTCTTGAGCTGTAGGAAAAGCTAATTGCACCGAACGTTGCCTCTCAATGCGCAAAATCATCGAATAAGCACGATTAACAGAAAGGTAAAGGCTCAATAATAAGGATCTAACTTCGTACATGCTCATAAGAGTCATTTAATCCCATTAGAAACTGCATGAGTCTAGTATTCATCTCATTGTCAGCTACAGTTTTACAATTTCCACAAGTGCACACTGATTTAGGCACTAGACAATTATATTCATCCCATAGACGCTTAAGCTTGGTAAAATAGGCTACAACGGACAAGTTACCTTGAGCGTATGTAGTTATGTCCTTCTAAATTTGATATATCATAGGTCCATTCGATTCTCCAAATCGCTGTACTATATCTTCCTAAAGAGCTCGAGTAGAATCAGCATATAGGAATGCATCAACAATATCGCGCGAAATTGTGTTTAATATCCATCTTACCACCATGCAATCCACCTTCCTCCAGTGCTCATATTTAGGCGAATCCTCCTTCTGTAACACCCTACTTTTTGAAATGCATTTTTAGCGTTACTAAATTTTGAGAAAATCTTTTTTTTTATAAATAAATAAATGAACAGTTTAGCGGAAGTGATAATGAGAATACTTTAAATCTTAAGAAATAGTTATAGAGTATTTGCCAAAAATTAAAAATCCACTCAAAACACTTTGAAATAAATTAAAAGAAAATAGTACATCACAATTGTTCGAAATTTAAAACGAGTTCATAGTTCTTGAAATTGAAATAATTAAAAGTAAAATCATTGGCTATTTCCCCACATCTGCAACGCGTCCATCCGTATAATTTGAAAAGAATTTGAATTTAGGGAGTGAGTAATCACATACTCAGTAGGGATAAAGGATTGTCCAAGCTAAATACGAAAACTGCACAATTACATAAATTAACACCTAACATTTCCCATTGGCATAAGCCAAATAGCACATAACCTTTCCCGTAGGCACGAATGCCATATTTTCCTTTCCCGTGGCACGAGGCCAAAAATTTTCCTTTCCCGTGGCACGTGGCCAAAAATTTTCCTTTCTAGTGGCATGAAACCAAACATTTTCCTTTCCCGTGGCACATGGCTAAATATTTTTCTTTCCCGTGGTGCGTGGCCAAAAATTTTCCTTTCCCGTGGCATGAACGACATATCATACATTGCAATGAAAAACATATAATTCATAAAAATTAATAATATCATATAACACATTAAAAGCATATAATTCACATAATTATGGATATCATGCAATACATCAAAAAAACACATAAGTCACATAATTATGCATATCATTTAACCATTGAAAATGTGTAATTAAAATAATTGAACAGTTTAAACATTTAACAAGGACAATAAATTATACAAAATGTGATAAGAATCCCTACCTCAATCAGCAAAATAAAGTAGATGCACAATTGGTTCGAAAGTAGATGTACTAATTGTACAGTTCTTCATCACCTATAATAAAATTTAACATGATTTAAAGTTAGAGATTAAATAGTAAATTCTAATTGAAATAATTATACTTATAAAATAGCCTAGGTTTTTTTTTAAATTTTTGTAGGTTATAATTGACTAAAAATATAGCTTTTGGGCCTAACTAAAAGAAATTAAAATTTATATGAGATTTTGGACTAAATTAAAAAAATATTGTGGAGTTAAAAATGAAAATTCTAGAAAGTTTAATTAAGTCTTAGGGGTTAAATTGAAATTCTAAAAAATTAAATAAAAATTTGGAATCGAAATTGTTTGGGACTAAACTGAAAAAAAATCCAGAATTTTGATTTGGGAATTGGACAGAATTGAAAATTCTAAATTTACATTTAAAGTCAAAACTAAATCAAATTTTCAAAATAGAGCCCCTACCCCAAAACTCCCAAAATCCCGTCCCACTCTATCTCAAATCACATACTCCCACACACACAAGCACAAACTATCTCACACACACAGACAAACTAATGCACGCACACACAAACACACACAATAACACACACTCAATAACCCACACACACAAATCCCACACACAGTCGCCAGGGTCGCTCTTGACGTTAGTCCAGCGAGTAAGTCGACTCGGGCCCGGAAAAATTACAAAATTGGTATGTGGGAATGGGGTAGGAATGGAATGAGCATTCCTTGTTTCATTCTCATTCACATGCTTGGTATGCTTTAGTAATAGGAATATTCATTCCCATGGGAATCCCTATTCCCAAAAGTAAGGGAATGACCATTCCTCCTCTCCCACATGGGTTTAGCTATTCTCAATCATCAAGAATGACTAAAATTTTATTTTTAATAAAATTATCTTTCTATAAATGACTAAAAATGTTGGATATAATCTATATTTTCGAAAAGTAGTGTTATAAATAAAAAAATATTATTTATAATTTAAATATGAGTTATATTTAATATTTTAATAAATCATAGTCAATTCTATAAATATTTAATATTTAAATCAAAATTTTGATATAGAATTCTTTTGATGATTTTCTATATTTTCTTATAAAAAATAGAGATAATTACAAAAATACTCCTGAGGTTTGGGATAATTACATAAAAACCCAGAGATTTTTTAAAATTACAAAAAACCCCTTGAGGTTTGATTCTGTCTTACATTTTTTTCCCTTCATAAGCAAAAAATATCAAAACCTCCCTGATATTTATAAAAATAGTATAGTTACCCCTTAAATTTAACCCATAATCAAACCTGATGGGATTTTTTGTAATTTTCAAACATCTCTGGATTTTTTGTAATTAGCCCAAATATCAGGGGTGTTTTTGTAATTATTCCTAAAAAATATTATATAAAATATATTTGATATCATAGATATAAATATATATATTATTTAGCACACATTAAAATAATCTTATATCAATTACGAATAACATATTTAATAAAATTTATTTAAAGAATCTTATTTAAGAGAATTTGATACTTTAAAATTATTTTTCTCAATTACTATCATTAATTTATAATTATCAATCAAGATATTTAAATCAAGTAAAAAATCGTCATCCATTCATTTCTCCATTCCTTGTACATACCAATCATAGGAATAGTAATACTACATCATTCCATTCCTAATACTATTTCATTCCTAAATTCATTCCATTCCAACCTAATTCCATTCATTCATACCAATCATGCCGTAATATATCGTACATATATAACATAAGTAAGATCTTGTACAATGAAGTTCGGTGTCCCAGCGGTTGAGGCTTGGCAGTCTACTACCTGCAACTCTCCATTCCCACTGTCTAGGGTTCGAATCTGCTTGACTACATATTTGTTTTTTTTAATTTAGATAGAATTTTAAAATCTCTCCACCAAGAATGAAGGGCTCATTTCCCTTGGACCTTTAGCCTTAATTCTTGCTAGGTTCTAACAAATTCTCAATTTAATTTCCCTTAAGGCCCTTAAATTTTTCCAATTTAAAATTTAAAAGGCAAAAAAGATTGGAAACAAGAAATCCTACAATAATTGGAAAGGTGGGATTTTGGTTATAATTGTACAAACCATAAGATCAGTAGGATTAAAAAAACCATTCGTCAGATTTAAAGATTGAATGTGTTAGCTATGTTATCGATTGAGAAAAGAATTATTGAACAACTTGATTATATCGATTTGATTAATACTTTGCCGCTAAAACTGTAAGGCGAGTTATATTTAAAATAACTACTTGGAGTTTTTAACATATATGTTATATTAGTTTAAATATATTTGAAGTGTTCTATATATTGCATATTATTCTTTCTTTTATTGTATTATTATGTTGTATTTTAGTTTGTAAAATAATGGGGCCCAATTTTAAAATTCGACTCAGGCCAAAAAATTAATAGGATCGGCCCTGACAGACGCACACACACATTACACATAAATACAAATATGCACACACACACACACATACACCTCTGTACACACAATCACACAGACACACTCATATACTTACATACATATATATATTCACACACATCACGGTGAAATACACACACATACGGACAACATCAAACCCAACCAAATTATTAAAGAGAGAGTAAGATGACTTGTAAAAATTTCAGACTGGATATGAAAATATTGCAGCAGGAACTTAGAAAAATGAAGACATGATATTTATATAATTTGCTGAGACATGGGTGAAGGACATTAGTGGGCTTAAAGTTGGAGATAATGGAAATAATGTTAATGGTAAAAAGGTGGGCTATCAAATTTATCCCATAAATTGCTCCCTACTAATAACCACTAATATATATATATATAAATAATATATATCATATTAAAATCATGATTATTACAAAAGATAATTGAGATTAAAAAAATAACTAAATTACTGGTATTACACCTTCGATGCTTCGGTTTTTCATTTATAAATCCTAGTTTTGCTTTGGCGACTAAACCAATAACCATTGATCTACTCCACGAGAGGAAATTATTTCGATTAGAATATTCGAAACAAGGATAAAACCCGGGTGATCAGATCCGTGCAGCTGAAACACATCTTCTTTGTGAATCGTTACTTGATTTGCAAAGTTCTGCATATCAATTTGAGGTTCCTTCGACTGATTTGTGAGGTTTTCAGTTAGCATCATATTCCAAGCTCGTGAGGAAGTCATGATTCGAAAGATGAAGAGAAAATCAACCTACGCTCTAGATACCATGAAGAAATGTAAGAAGATAGCATTTTGTATTATTCAGAAAATGTACATCTGAAAGTATGGATGGAAAATACAAACTTACCCAACTATTTATAGCTAATAGGAGAAAATAACTGTTAAAGTGCTAAACACCTAACAACAACTCTAAAATAGTAACAACCAACTAACTAACTATATATTCCAACAAAACTCATCGTCAAATTTCGTCTTTTTGTCGTCGTTAGACAAGCCGACGTGGGCGTGTGTGTTGAGGTACGCGATGACCATTCCATAGCTATGGTTTTGCTATCGACGTACGAAAGAGGAATTATGCTTCCCGCGACACGATCTTCTTCTTCTAGAATGTTCTTAAGGGTTATGGATAAGACGGCGGCAGATTCCGAGATCAGAAATGTTGGAATTGGTCTTTGAGAAATTGGGTGTTGACCCGATTTTGACAAATTAATTAAGTGGTTTCCATTTGTGAAAAATGGAATTAAATTATTTGTAAAAATTCTACTAAGAGAGTAGATGAGAATAGCATTTGGAATTTCTCAAAACCGATTCCGGGTTAGCCACTTAATACAAATAAATGGTATGAAAAATGGAAAATATGGGGGAGGAGAGATGCTCCATCCCACATAGGAAAACTGAGGCAAAGTTGCACACTTTATTTATCCCAAGTTGGACAAATGGGTTTGGGCCCTTGGGGGCACCCAAGTTTTTAAAGGGGAGAGGACCTACATGCTGTTTGATACATGTTTTTATCTTAATTTTGATGATTTTATTTTATCACCAAAACAATGTTTTTTTAAAGGTTGTCCAAATACTCCTAAATGATTTAAAATGATTTTAATATTTTCCGGAGTATTTTCTCAAAGTTTATTTTCGTCTAAATTGGACAACGCTTTTAATGATTTTTTACGTTATTGGGTTTTCACTCTCAAACGATGTTTCTAAATGTTGTCCTAATACTTAATCGGTTTAAAATGTTTTTACTATATTTTCGAGTATTTCTTAAGTTTTATTTTCGACAAAAATTGGACAACATTTACGTCTCGTGGTCGACCCGCCCATAGGGCAACCCATACCTGAAGATGTTTTTAGAAACAGAAAATGAGACGGAAAGAAAAACAAGCAGGTCGACTGTGCGCTTCGGGCGTCGGCCGATCGATCGGCCGTGCCGCCAAATGGTCGACGGCGACTGCAAGTGTGTTTGAAACAGCGAACGTTTTATCCTTGCAAAATCCATGAGGGGACCGGTTGGGGTGATGGTCGACCGTCGAGGTAGACGTCGACCGGTCGCCCTGTTGTATTTTTCAAAGTGTTCTCTTTAACTCTTATCTCTGTGCGACCGGTCGCCCTATGTATTGACAACAAAAATATGACCGTTTGACAGCAGACACATTTCCTTAAATTGTGGGATTGATTTCTAACAGCTATATTCTTGATTTTAATTGTATTTTTCTGTAGATTTTCAATCCCCAAGAGGAGCCTATGCTTGATCAATCATCTCCTATAAATAGAGGAAGTTTTGGAGCAACCAAGACAACAAATTGAGATACAACACAACAAGATACACTTCAAGCAAACACTTGGTCTTTCATAGTCATTATTCTTGTTGTAAAATTGCCTAGCTTATCACTTTCACATCTTTGAGGTCTAGGCTATTCTTGATTACACTTGCACTCTATTGTATTATCAATTATCGAGTTGTAATCTTGAATTTGTGGTCGTCATTCAAACACAAGATATCCTTGTGAGTGTTCTTGTGGTAAGAACACACTTGGGTGAACTAGGTGTTAGGTGTAAGAAGATTGTGGTAATCTTCTTGTTGAGGTGTTGAAGAGTGTGGTGCTCTTCAAGGTGAAGATTGTGGTAATCTTCACAAGGTGCCGTTGAAGATTGTGGTAATCTTCAAGAGAGATTGTGGTAATCTCAAAGGTGGTGTTGAAGAAGAGTGTGGTGCTCTTCAAGGTGTTGTAAGTTGAATTTGTATTAATTTTGGTAATTAATAAAATTCTTTTTCTTTTTCAAAATCCATCCCTGATATCTTGGGGTGGTAGAGATTAGGCCCTAGGTGGGTTGAACCTCTTTAAATCGACGTGTGTTGTTTACATTCCGCACCTTCATTATTTTGTTTGAGCATTCGATTGTTAAAAGAGGGCGAAATCGAAAAGATGGAGATAATCTATTCACCCCCTAGATTATCGTAGCCGCTTGGACTTACAAGTGGTATCGAGCCAAACTCTTTGGCAAGCTCGTTTCACATCGCGAGTGAAGAGAAACGATCGTCGGCTACTGAACGAAGCTCACCTTTCCAAAGAATTTTAATTTTTGGAAAGAAAGAATGGAATGCTATCTACAAGGTTGCGGGTTCGACATTTGGAACACCGTCATTAATGGAGAATCCATTCCGACGAAAGATACACCATACACCTCAAAAGGCTTCAAAAAGCTCAATGATGAAGAAAAGAAAATCATCTCCTTAAACGGTAAGGCTTTAAATATTTTATATTGTTCATTTACTAATTTAGAATATGAACATATTGTAGGAATAAAGTCGGCACATGGAGTATGGCAAAAATTAGAAGCCATCTATGGAGTATTTGCAAATGAAAGGAGTCAAACAAAAGCATCTACTTCTCAAGATCATACAAGCTCAAATCTAAGGAATAAGCCTCCTACAACTTCCAATTATGAAGAAGTTGAATATTGTTTTATGGGCATCAATGAAGAAAATGAGGTATGTCTTAAGCCCTCTACTTCTTATGATATTGTTATTCAAAATGATTATAGTGATTTGCAAAATGATTTTGATGATCTTCAAGATGAATTCCAAAGCTTGCTTGTTAAGTATAAAAATTTGAAAAAGGAATTCAATACTTTGAAAAATGATAAGGATAGTTTATTTACTTCCTGAATCACTATCATGTGCTCACACCACCACTCTTGATAAAGTTAGAAATCTTGAAATAGAAAATAGTACTCTTGTCGAGAATATTGATTGCATGAAAAAGGATTTATTAAAATCCAACTCGAGTACCAATAAAATGTCCAATATTGTTGATATTCATAATTGTGATAAAGGACTTGATCATAAGCCTAAAGTTGTTAATCATATGAAAAAGGATCAAGTCACTATGCATATTGGTCATTATGCTCCTAAATTACTACTTGTTTTTATTGTGGCAAAAGGGTCATACGGCTAATTCTTGTCGGCTAGAAATAGCTCTAAATATTGTTGGAGACCTAAAAGTCTCAAAGCTAATCTTAAAGGACCCAAACACATGAGGGTACCACAAAACAATGCGCTATTAGGTACCCGGCAAAGCAAAAATCGGAGAAAATTCATGCCACCAAGAAAACATCAAATGAACGTTTCATTTGATCAAAGAAGAACTACTCTCAACAAAGCAAATTTCCAAGAAGAGCGTATAATCAAAAATGGGAAGAACACAATCCTTGGAAATGGCAAAGACATCATCAACAAGATGACTCTCAAAGAAGAAGAAACCATCAACCATGGGAAGGTAACAAACCTTGAAATGGAGTAATCAAGGAAGTCATCATCAACAAAGTGACTTCCAAATGGGAAGATATCATCATCAACAATGGGAAAGACACAACCCATGAAACGGCGAAATTGGTAAACCGTATCTCCCCATTTGTATATGCATTTTATTTCTTTTAATTATATGCATGTTTTTTATTGTGTCTTAATTGCAAAATGATTTTTCAAGTATTTATTTTTTTAAATAGGTCTCTTATATATTTATGAGTTTCAATATTTTTAAAAGAGACCTTGCATGTTTTTCTAAAAACTTTTGAGCTTTTCATTAGACTTATGTGGCTTATTATCTCTTATGAAATCTTATAGCATAAGCTCTTTTTGTTATCTCATATTTTTGCCTACACTTGAATTTTCTATGCATATGTTGCCTAAGAATTGTGTAGGATACATACTTCATACTCATTGGCTATTACGTCATCAAGTTTCTTAAACCATCGAGTATGTCTACTCGTATTTTCTTTAAACTCGATATTATGCACATATCTTTCAAGATATTTCATTTTGACCCCTTAAGTGCCCCAAATTGAACTTGCAAATATTTTCTTTTAAAAGGCACTACGTGTTTAATCTCGATTTTATCATTTATATGTTTTCCCAAAACCCATATTTGTGAATATAGTCCAAAATTATATTTTTGCAAAGTTTTAAAACTTTTGGGGTGTAAAATCGAATTTTGGAAAACTGGAGAAAGAAAATCACCTGGGGCGGTCACAAACAGGGGGGCGGCCGTGCCGCTCGCACCTCGACCGGCCGCACCCTACCTCGGCCGTCCGCCCGTGCCAATTTTTCAGTTATAACTTTCTGCTTCGTTTCAAAACAGAACACACAAAAAAATCCCCAAACCCTTGTTTCAGCGCATTTTTCCCCTCTTTCTTCAAAATCTTCAATTCTTCATCATTTTTCACGATTCTTGTTGCTAATCCTCTTATTTTCTCAAGAATCTTTCATATATGGCTCCTCCAAAGAATTCCACCGGTCGAAATCCCATCTCCAAGCGTAGAAGGGGCGGAGAGGGTTCGTCAAGAAATCGGCAAGAGGAAGCCGAACAAAGGGATATTCGAGCCGCTCAAAGAAACGTGGCTCAAGAAGGTGATGATGTTCAAAATCCCATTCTCTCTCGGGCCCAAATTACCGAGCTACGCGGAACGATTTCGCTCCAAAATTGCCGTTGGGCGAAAGGTAAAAAATCCTTTGTTACTCAAGCCCCTAATTCCCACAATGTTCTTAATTTCATTCATAAGTATGCGGAATGGTACTATGAGGATTCGGGGATGAAAGGTAAAACTATTGCTCGGACTAAAATGTGTCGTTTTAGTTCATTTACGAATGAGTATCCTACGATTAGAGGATTTTTTGAGGAGCAAGGTTGGATGTATTTATGGGAGCATGCTTATGTGTTGTATGATGATGATATTATCCAACTCTTTTATGCCAATATGTAGGTCGAATATGATAATGATAAAAGCCGATTGCCGTTAATTCGCTTATAAAGGGTCGCCATTTTAGATGGACTCCCAATGATATTTGCGGCTTTTACATGTTAGAGAAGGTGGTTGGGATTATTTCTCTTGGGGACTTGGAATGATGAAATGTTGGGGGTATCGATGAAAGAAGTCAAGACGTATTTGGGAGTATGGCCTAAGTATTCTTTGTTGGCAATGACACTTGAGCATCGCATTTTATCGGTCATTGTCGCATATTGCATTTGTGGTAAGTCGGAAAGATGCCTAGCAATATGGATTACTTTTTGACTTATAAGATTGCTAGGAGGAACCACTTAATTTTGGTGCCATACTCATTCAATGTCTAATCGAGTCCATTACTCAGGTAATAAGAAGTTGGTTATGGGAAATTGGATTTGTAAACTTCTTATTCAATCGGGACTTCCTTCGTCGGAGTTTAACTCGGAAGTTTTTCAAAATGACTTCGACATTGATAATATCACCCAAATAGTCACAATGCGCAATAATATGGACATCCGACCTACCAAAATGGCTAGAGGCGGGTCAAGAGTCCCCGATCCTAATGACATCTTTGATGACGCCGGGGCCGCAAGATTGGTGGAAGAAGGCGAACCGAGCAATCCGGAGGGTAATACTAGGTGCTCAACCGCCTAGAGGTATACTCAAGCCGAATTTGATGAGATGAGGGCTTTTCATGAGACGAGGTATGAGGCTTTGGAGCAAAAGACCTCTAAAATGCAAAAAGTCTATCGGCAAGTTAAAGAAATTCATCAAGGACTTTATTCCCGGATCTTGCTTCTCCTGGATGAGGAATGATGTTACCCCACCCCCTTTACTTTCTAGCATTTTCATTAATGATGTTTTGTATTTTGTTGAATTTTTGTAAAACTCATTTGTACTAATGATATTTGCTTGTTTTTCTTAAAAGGGTTAATATTGCAAGTTGATAATGACTTGTGGATGATCATGATTTTTTGATGGAGTATTTGATGGTAAAAATACTCTAAAGCATTGTTTGATCATTGGTATGAAGTACTTGATGGTAAAAGTGCTTTTTTATTGCTTTGTTATGCTTAGTTGAATATGTTGGGACATTTGATACATGTATTGTTGAAAGCATGACTTATTACTTGATGGTTGCTCTAATTTTTGGCATTTGTAATGCCTTGATCATTCTTAGCTTATCTCAATTGGGTTGAACCCTTGAGAATCTACTTTGAGCTTCTTAATTGATGAACAATTTATTGCATATGGTGCATATGATTGAGCTTTGAAATGAGGTTGATTGATGATATGAAAATTTTTTTTGGCTTGAACCATTTACAAAGGTTATATACAACCTCTTCTATTTTTCACACACACAAGGTGTTTGTTAAAATGTCGCTATGAAAATTTCAACTTCTACATGATTCTCTCGCTTCCACAAGTTTTCAATACTCATTGAGATCATGTTTTGGGAAACAAAACGAGCGTATGAACTTTTCATGATACATTTCTCCCATTTTCCTTGGTTTTTAAGCCTAAATTGCTCAAAGGTTGATAAACCATTTCTTTTGCGCACTTTGATATACTTCTATGATGTTTCTATCATCCTAACATTCTTTTTGATGATTCCAAAGGGGAGAAAACAGGATATTGGCTCATTAGCTCAAAGAAGCTAATAAAAGCTTGTCATAAAAGCTATAAGCTATGGCTCATAAAAGCCATAAGTTGTGATTTTTTCTTAGTCCAATAGTTGCTTGATGGACTTATATTATTGTTTAAAGTTGTTTTGTGACAGGGGGAGCTTATAAGCTCTTGAACATATTGTAAAAGCTAAAGATTTTAGCTTATGGATTATTGCTCTTACATTATTCTTGATGTGCTTGTGGATAGGGGGAGCTTGAGCTTATTTTTGAAAATATTTACTCCCTACTTGGTTGCTTTAATATTTTTGGAAATTTTGGTTGCTTCCAAACGGTCAAATGTTTTTACCGGAAAATCATTTCTAAAATTGCTCTCTTAGTTTGTGTAAAAATTGTTTTGGTTTGTAATCATCAAAAAGGGGAGATTGTTTGATACATGTTTTTATCTTAATTTTGATGATTTTATTTTATCACCAAAACAATGTTTTTTTAAAGGTTGTCCAAATACTCCTAAATGATTTAAAATGATTTTAATATTTTCCGGAGTATTTTCTCAAAGTTTATTTTCGTCTAAATTGGACAACGCTTTTAATGATTTTACGTTATTGGGTTTTCACTCTCAAACGATGTTTCTAAATGTTGTCCTAATACTTCCGATCGGTTTAAAATGTTTTTACTATATTTTCTGAGTATTTCTTAAGTTTTATTTTCGACAAAAATTGGACAACATTTACTCTGTCGTGGTCGACCTGGCCGCCCCATAGGGCAACCCATACCTCAAGATGTTTTTAGAAACAAAAATGAGACGGAAAGAAAAACAAGCAGTCGACCGGCCGCTTCACTCGAAATCCGGTCGGCCGTCGCCAAATGGCCGACCTCTGCAAGTGTGTTTCAAACGAACGTTTTATCCTTGCAAAATCCATGAGGGGACCGGTTGGGGTGATGGTCGACCGGTCGAGGTAGACGTCGACCGGCCGCCTGTTGTATTTTTCAAAGTGTTCTCTTTAACTCTTATCTCTCGTGCGACCGGTCGCCTTATGTATTAATGACAAAAAAAATATGACCGTTTGACAAATGAGACACATTTCCTTAAATTGTGGGATTGATTTCTAACAGCTATATTCTTGATTTTAATTGTATTTTTCTCAGAGATTTTCAATCCCCAAGAGGAGCCTATGCTTGATCAATCATCTCCTATAAATAGAGGAAGTTTTGGAGCAACCAAGACAACAAATTGAGATACAACACAACAAGATACACTTCAAGCAAACACTTGGTCTTTCATAGTCATTATTCTTGTTGTAAAATTGCCTAGCTTATCACTTTCACATCTTTGAGGTCTAGGCTATTCTTGATTACACTTGCACTCTATTGTATTATCAATTATCGAGTTGTAATCTTGAATTTGTGGTCGTCATTCAAACACAAGATATCCTTGTGAGTGTTCTTGTGGTAAGAACACACTTGGGTGAACTAGGTGTTAGGTGTAAGAAGATTGTGGTAATCTTCTTGTTGAGGTGTTGAAGAGTGTGGTGCTCTTCAAGGTGAAGATTGTGGTAATCTTCACAAGGTGCCGTTTGAAGATTGTGGTAATCTTCAAGAGAGATTGTGGTAATCTCAAAGGTGGTGTTGAAGAAGAGTGTGGTGCTCTTCAAGGTGTTGTAAGTTGAATTTGTATTAATTTTGGTAATTAATAAAATTCTTTTTCTTTTCAAATCCATCCCTGATATCTTTGGGGTGGTAGAGATTAGGCCCTAGGTGGGTTGAACCTCTTTAAATCGACGCGTGTGTTGTTTACATTCCGCACCTTCATTATTTTGTTTGAGCATTCGATTGTTAAAAGAGGGCGAAATCGAAAAGATGGAGATAATCTATTCACCCCCCCCTCTAGATTATCGTAGCCGCTTGGACTTACACATGCTTGTGGGTTTGGTTCAAAGCACACACGCACCGCCGCCGCCGCCCGGCCGCCGGCTCACTCGGCTCGGCTCGGCCGTCCGGGTTCGGGTCGTGGGTCGAGGTCCAGGCTTGGGCTTGGGCTTCAAGGCCCTTATTCTTTTTGGACCAAAAACCTTTAAAAATTAAATATTTAATTAATTTTTGTAATTAATTAAATAGATTTAATTAATTTTCGTAATTAATTAAAAGAGTTCAACTGGGAAATGTTTCTACCCAAGACGGGCAGGAGCACGGCCCGTGCGGTTGGGTCGTGCTACTCGCCGGAAAGTCCGCGCCACACGCACGGCAGGGCGACGCCGCCCGTCGCCTGGGGTCATCTTTGGGTGCCGGGCGTGTTGCTTAGGAGCACGGCCGTGCGTCGGGTCGTGCTCCTTCGCAGTGCGTGCGTATTCGGTGCAAAAGGTGTCTTTTCGAGCCAAAAGACATGTTCTTTCCATACGGGGCATCTAAGGCCTATAATAGTCGATCCCTGGTGACTCAAAAAGATATAAAATCAATCACATAACATAAAATCGAGCATTGCATTTTGCATATTGCCCATTTCTTCCTTTGTATCTTGAAAGTCGAAAAACACTTCCTTGCTTTGTATTCTCGGTTTTTGCAAGTCTTTGCTAAACCGAAAAAAACCGAGATAGTAAGTCGTTGTATCTTAGAGGCGCGCAAAACCGTTAACTTGTATACGGGCGTTTTCGTCTTGCGAGATCAGTATAAATACAGGCCTCGACTTTGCCTAAACACTATATCCCAACCATTTTCTTTAAACAAAACCTTTCTTCCGAATTTTTACCAACAATCGCAAGACGAAAATATATTTTTTTTTTCTCGCTTTCAAGACGATGGCTTCAAGTTCGATCTCGTTCACACCCATGGTCACAAGCCCTCCGACGGCGAAAAGCCGCCAAATGTTCCGGCGCCGACTTCAAACGTTGGCAACATGAAGATCTTTTTCTACCTCACTATTTTGGGGTTGGCTCGTTTTTTTAGACGACCCCCTACTCATTGTTGGAGAAGACGAAGTTGACAACAACCGGAGAATCACTGTGGATGTTTGGCATAACAACGATTTTCTATGTCGCAACTACATCTTGAACGGGCTAGACGACACTATCTACAATGTCTATAGCACGTTCAAGACGTCCAAGGAATTGTGGCAGTCCTTGGAGAAGAAATACAAGACGGAAGATGCGTGCACAAAGAAATTTGTTGTCGGCAAATTCCTGGAGTACAAGATGGTTGACACCAAGACAGTGATCAGCCAAGTTCAGGAGATTCAAATCATCCTTCACGACTTAGTGTCTGAAGGGATGCTTTTGAATGAATCTTTTCAAGTGGCTGCAATTATCAAAAAATTGCCGCCATTGTGGAAGGATTTCAAAAATTACCTCAAGCACAAGCGCAAAGAGATGGGGCTTGAGGATCTGATTGTTCGGCTTCGCATCGAAGAAAAGACAACCGGAAATCAGATGTTAAAACCAGTAAATCTGGAATGGAGGCTAAGGTCAATCTTGCTAAGTCGAGCACTAGCAAGAAACGTAAGCACTCCGGGAAGGAGAAAGGCAAGGCCAAAAAGTTCAAGGGGAATTACTACAATTTTGGCAAACCGAACCACATGGCGAAGGATTGCCGACATCCGAAGAAGGGCAATCAAAGTGGCAACCAACAAGCCAATGTGATGGAGGACAAGTCGGTTCCAATAAACTTGTCGGAGCTCGATCTATCCGCCGTTGTGTTTGAAGCCAATATGGTGGATAACCCAAGGAGTGGTGGATAGATATCGGGGCTACTCGTCACATTTGTGCCGATAAGGAGATGTTCTCATCCTACACTCCGATTAATGGAAGGAAGTTGTTCATGGGAACTCTTCGACTTCCAACATCGTTGGGCTTGGAAAAGTGGTGCTCAAGATGACTTCCGGGAAGGAGCTTACGCTTGTGGATGTCTTTGCATGTCCCTGACATCCACAAGAATTTGGTTTCCTGGTCCTTTGCTTAGCAAAGCCGCTTTTTAGACTAGTGTTTGAGTCCGACAAGTTTGTAATGACCAAGAATGGTCGTTTTTATGTAAAGGTTACCTTGATAAGGGCCTGCTCAAAATGTCTCAAATGTCTGTTTTCCGCCAAGAGGCGAAGAATAAAAATGTTACTTCACATTTACTTTTTGGATTGTTCTAATTTATGGCATGATAGATTAGGACACGTAAACTTCAACACAATTAAAAGATTAGTGAATCGGAATTAATACCTACGTTTAAAACCGATTCACAAGACAAATGCGAAATTTGTGTTGAAGCAAAATTGCCAAGGCACTCGCTTTCATTCGATAACGAATTACCAAACCACTCGAGTTAATTCATACGGATGTGTGTGACTTAAAACTTGTGCAAACTCGAGGTGGGAAAAAGTACTTCATAACGTTTATAGATGATTGCACAAGATATTGTTATGTATATCTTTTGAAAAGCAAAGATGAAGCTTTAGTAGCTTTTAAAACTTATAAGAATGAAGTTGAAAATCAGCTTAATTTGAAAATTAAGATGATTCAAGTGATAGAGGCGGAGAGTATGTTTCTCCGTTTGAGGAATTTTGCTCGGAAAGCGGGTATAATTCATCAAACGACCGCACCTTACTCACCTCAATCAAATGGTGTTGCGAGCACGCAAAAATCGTACTCTTAAGGAGATGATGAATGCGATGTTGATAAGTTCTGCTTACCTCAAAACTTGTGGGGGAAGCCATACTTTCGCAAACTACATTCTTAATAAGATCCCACACAAAGGTAAAAACGAAACTCCATATGAGTTATGGAAGGGGCGTAAACCATCATACAAATACCTCAAAGTGTGGGGGTGTTTGGCTAAAGTCAAGTACCTAAGCCAAAACAAGTAAGAATCGGTCCAAGACGATCGATTGTGCTTTCATTGGATATGCTAACAATAGTAGTGCATATCGCTTTTTAGTGCACAAGTCAGCAATTCCTGATATAAATGAAGGTATGATCATTGAATCAAGGAATGCTGTATTCTTTGAGAATATCTTTCCGAACAAAGAACGGACAGAAGAAAGTTCGAGTAAACGGACTTATGATACCGCAAGGTTACCTCAAAGTAATGATGAAGAGGAACCAAGACGCAAAGAAAAGGACAAAAGTAGCTAAGTCTTTTGTCCCGATTTTCTAACTTATATGTTAGAAAATGAACCCCGAACTATTCAAGAAGCATTGTCTAGTCGAAGCTCCTCTCTGGAAAGAAGCTATCAATAATGAGATAGATTCCATCATGCAAAATCACACTTGGGAGTTGGTTGATCTCCCACCGGGTTGCAAACCTTTGGGATGCAAGTGGATCCTTAAAAGGAAATATAAAGCGAGATGGATCTATCGACAAGTATAAAGCCCGATTGGTAGCTAAAGGGTTTAGACAAAAGGAGGGATATGACTTCTTTGATACATATTCTCCTCGTCACGAGGATTACGTCCATTCGTGTTCTCATTGCTATTGCGACTTTGCATAACCTCGAGATACATCAAATGGACGTTAAGACCGCTTCTTGAATGGGAACTTGAAGAGAGAGATTTATATGGAACAACCCAAGGGGTACGTTGCACCGGTCAAGAGCGAAAGGTGTGTAAACTTGTTAAGTCTCTTTATGGACTAAAACAAGCACCTAAGCAATGGCACGAAAAGTTTGACTTCGACTATGAAGTCAAACGGTTTCAAGATCAACGAATGTGACAAGTGTGTCTACATTAAAGGTACTACAAATGATTACGTCATAGTATGCCTTTATGTAGATGATATGTTGATTATGGGAAGTAGTCATGATTTAATCATGAATACTAAGAACATGTTGAAAAAGAACTTTGACATGAAGGATATGGGATTATCTGATGTTATTTTAGGGATTAAAATCTCAAGATCTTCAGATGGAATTGTCTTGTCACAGTCCCATTATGTCGAAAGCATACTCGGAAGATTTAATGCTTTTGATAGCGCTCCGGCTAAGACACTGTAGATCTAAGTCTACACTTGGCCAAGAATAGAGGCGAACCGTTTCTCACCGAATATGCAAGGGTAATTGGCGGTCCCGATGTACTTAACGAATTGTACACGTCCAGATATTGCATATTCAGTGAGCAAACTAAGTAGGTTCACAAGTAACCCGAGTACGGATCACTGGAAAGCCGTGACAAGGGTACTTAGATATTTAAAGTACACCATGAACTATGGAATACTTTATACGAGATATCCAACAAGATAGAAGGATATTTGCGATGCCAATTGGATATCAGACACGAAAGACTCCAAGTCCACAAGTGGATTTGTTTTCACAATAGGTGGAGGAGCTGTGTCGTGGAAGTCTTCTAAGCAAACGTGCATAGCTCGATCCACTATGGAATCCGAGTTCATTGCTTTGGATAAAGCTGGAGAAGAAGCAGAATAGCTTAGAAACTTCTTAGAGGATATTCCTTGTTGGAATAAGCATGTGCCTGCTGTTATGATACATTGTGATAGTCAATCAGCAATCGGAAGGGCACAAAGCAGTATGTATAATGGTAAGTCTAGACATAAACGTCGGAGACACAATACCATTAGACAGTTGATTTCGAATGGGGTTATTTCGGTTGACTACGTGAAGTCAAAGGAAAACCTTGCGGATCCGCTTACGAAAGTCATAAATCGAGATCAACTGTATAAATTGTTAAGGGGAATGGGTTTAAAATCCACAACTTAAAGAATGTTCATAGCGGTAACCCAACCTTGTGAATTGGAGATCCCAATACCTTGGTTCAATGGGACAACTAAGTTATGAATGTTCAAATTTGAACACTTGTAAAATGTGTTAGCTCATTCTCGATACATCCAAGTGTATTTAAACCTGCTGGAATGTGGTGAGGTTAGGTTTAAGACTTTAATGATTCCTATACCGAAAGGTGGAGTATTGTAGGATACTCTTCAATAGGAGATCACCTATATAAGTGAGAAGTAATGGCCGCTTCAAATGAAACACTTATGAATCTAAGATATGGTCCAGGGCCGAAATGGACACAACGTGAGAACAACAAGTGTTAGAGTAGTTATTGTGTAAGTACTGTTGTCTTGGTTTACACAAACGGCTGAATAGTTCAAGACATCACGTCACTAAGCAGCCAATAAATCCGATAGTATTTTACTAAGGAATGTTCAAAGCCACAAGCTACCTATCCTGATGCAATAACGATTCGCCGAGACTTTCAAGCGAATCATACACGCATGCATTAATTTCATTCATGTGGGGATTGTTGGAATTGGTCTTTGAGAAATTGGATGTTGACCCGATTTTGACCAATTAATTAAGTGGTTTCCATTTGTGAAAAATGTAATTAAATTATTTGTAAAAATTCTACTAAGAGAGTAGATGAGAATAAGATTTGGAATTTCTCAAACCGATTCCGGGTGAATGAGAAATTAATGCTAGAAGTTAGCCACTTAATACAAATAAATGGTATGGAAAATAGAAAATGTGGGGGAGGAGAGATGCTCCATCCCACATAGGAAAAATGAGGCAAAGTTGCACACTTTATTTATCCCAAGTTGGACAAATGGGTTTGGGCCCTTGGGGCACCCAAGTTTTTAAAGGGGAGAGGACCTACATGCTTGTGGGTTTGGTTCAAAAGCACACACGCGCGCCGCCGCCGCCGCCCGCCCCCGGCCAGCTCGGATCGGCCCGGCCGGTCCGGGTCGTGGGTCGAGGGTCGCGGTCCGGGCTTGGGCTTTGGCTTCAAGCCCTTATTCTTTTTGGACCAAAACCTTTAAAATAAAATATTTAATTAATTTTTGTAATTAATTAAATAGATTTAATTAATTTTCGTAATTAATTAAAAGAGTTCAACTGGGAAATGTTTCGGCCACAAGACGCAGGCAGCACGGCCCGTGCGGTTGGGTCGTGCTACTCGCCGAGAGTCTGCGCTACCGCACGCACGCGCGGCGCACGCCCGTGCGTCTGGGGTCATCTTTGGGTGCCGGTGTGTTGCACTGCGCGCGCACGGGTAGGAGCACGGCCGCCGTGCGTCGGGTCGTGCTCCCCCCTGCGCAGTGCGTGCTCGTTCGATCAAAAGGTGTCTTTTCGAGCCAAAAGACATGTTCTTTCCATACGGGGCATCTAAGGCCTATAATAGTCGATCCCTAGTGATCAAAAAGATACAAAATCAATCGATAACATAAAATCGAGCATTGCATTTTGCATATTGCCCATTTCTTCCTTTGTAGCTTGAAAGTCGAAAAACACTTCATGTTCATTCGTACGTATTCTGGTTTTTGCAAGTCTTTGCTAAACCGAGAATAGTAAGTCGTTGTATCTTAGAGGCGCGCGTAACCATTAACACTTGTATACGGGCGTTTTTCGTCTTGCGGACTCGTATTAAATACAGCCTCGACTTTGCCTAAACACTATATCCTTACCATTTTCTTTAAATGTAAAACCTTTCTTCCGTAATTTTTTACCAACAAGAATTTCTTCGCCGTTGGAGCTTCTTATTGTGAGGATCTTCTTTTTCGCCATAGGAGATCCATTTTGATGATAGTAGTCGCCATTAGAAGGATTTGGTGAAAAAACAAGGATTTTGTTTTGTGTTGAATATAAAGAGGGTGTTAATTAAACTATGTAGTATGTATATATATTAGGTAAAATAACCGTGTTTGATTAGGTAACATACGCAAATAAGGTAAAAAACAATCGTGTTAGAGTCCTATATGTGCAAAAATTGTTTTGGAACTGGTGATTCATAAAATAACGAGGGTATAAACAAAATGTCATTAAAAACATATTTTGTGACTTTCTTATAAGAATAGAAGGGAAAAAAGGTTAGGGTCAAAAGATTTAATATTTATGAGTGATAAGGGTCTTTTTATGCATGTTTTATGTGTGTATTTGAGTAGAATTTGAGTTATTTTGTTGTTAGTTTCGTGAGTTTTTGATTGTACATAGTTCATATTACTGTGAGGTGCTTTTATTGGTGTAGATTGATCATTCAGAACCTATTTTTGTTGATTTCAGAACCTGGAATTCATGTCAAAACATATCCCGGGGTTTATGGATGCAAAAATACTCAGCATCCCAAGCTAAACGCATCATTTCGGGGCCTTTCGAGACAAACACGGCCAGGGTGTGCTTTTATAACACGGCCATGCTTTTAATCAGCCAAAAAAGAGCAAAAACATGGCATGTCGTAAAAGCACGGTCAGGGTGTGCTTTTAAAGTACGGCCGTGCTTCTGGCAACCCCAAAACAGCGTGAAAAACACGGCCAGGCCGTGCTTTTTGAGCACCCGGCGTGCTTCCGGACTCAAGCTTTACGCACGATTTTTGAAGGGTATTTTGGGAAAGCACTTCAACCAAGCCTTTTGACAACTCTTTTTGCACATTTACACCTCATTATGCTTCACTAATTCCTTACTTTCCCACATGATCACATGAAAATAATGATTCTAACAACCCAACTCATAAAGTTGAGCATTAAACTATCAAAAGATGACATTATTAAGGAAAATTTTCTCCAAAATAATATCTATAAAAGCCAAGAGTGTGGGTTGAAGGATTCATTGATAAATTCATCATTCAATTTACATACATAGAAAATCAGATTTTTGAGATGAGAGTTCATATTTTGGAGAGGAGAAACACATTTTGTGGTGAGGAAGAGAGTTAGAAGGCGTGGATCACCATGGAGAGGCGCTAAGGCACAATGATTGAAGATCGCTCGGAGAAGAAGATGAACTCCACCACCTCATCATCATACTTCCAACAGGGAAGTCTTATGTTGGTTTTGGAAATTTTAACTTCAAGTATTCATGTTGATTTCGAAATAAACTTCTTTTTTAATTGTTGTTTTCATTCTCAATTCCATCATGAGTTAAATCGCTAGTGTTTGAATATGATGAACCCTAGAACTTATTTGTGTTTATTGGTTTGGACGTTTTAATATATTTTCTTATGCTTTTATGCGATTCGTTCACGTTATGCTTGTTTATTCGAATTGGTATATGCGCAATATTGATTTGAAGTTTATTTTTCACTAGGAAATCGAGAGATTCATGGTGAAATAGAACCAACATAAGTGAAAGGAGTTGCATGCAATCCTAGATATAGGACGACATAAATCTTCCGGATTAGGGTCAAACCTAATATGGGAATTCACAAATCATTAATGCGATTTTGGGGGTTTTAACTAGAAAGAGATTTCAGTTAATCAACTTGAGGTTAGGAGTATTCACGCTCGACAGAGGATTTAACTTAATTTAAGAATGCCTACGGTCCATAAAGTATGAAAATATGTTAAGGGAAGGTTAAAACTTAAGGGTTATGGTTGTATTCATTTTGGTAAAATCAGAAAGACGTTCTAGAGGAATTCATATTCTAGCACATTTATATCCATTATCTTCTAATCCGAGTGTATCTAATATCCTTCGTGTTCTTAGTTGCCTCTTCCACTTTTATTTACTTTCATTTTATTTTTATTTTGCAACAAACTATTTGGCGAATTTGTAGGCTAGATAATAAAAAGACGGTAATTACTAGTAATCATAGTACTCGTGGGAATGACACTCGACACTCGCTTAGCTTTGCTATAAACGATAGGTGCACTTGCCTAGGCCGTGTTTAGGAGTAGCTTCCAAGCCATCAATGAGCAACTATAAATTTTTTAAGTATTGATAACTAATTTCGTCAGTCCGTCACTATTTTTTGGTAGGATTAGGGTTGATCGAAATGTGGTTAATTGGTTAAATTGAACCTGGGATCTGGACGAAATCGAATTGGAAAATATAGTTCATTCATTGATTTGTTTTTTTTCTCTTCTTTAAAAATGGGTCTGATTTCATGATTTGGTGTCCAAACCAAATAAATAATTTAATTATATATTTATATATAGGGATAAGATCTCGTAAGATAGCCTCTTATCGTGAGACCGTATGGATTGATCATAACCATCTACCATACCCCTTTAATCAATGGTTCAGATTCCTATCAAAATTATATCATTACCTAATTATTTAAAACACAAAAAGGGCAAATTAGTAACTCTTAAAATGGTGTAACAAATCTACCATACTATCAGCATTTACATGCCCAAAATCATGGGATATAATGGAGATCACATTCCATAACTGAAAACAATCACACCAAAATCGACATTCTTGATCTTCCTGCAAAACTAAAGTAAAAACACAAAAATCTAAAGCAGACGATCAAAATATTGCGACATGAACTCCATGGAAGATCAATATACTCACCAACATCAGGTTGATGTGTCAATGGAAGCTACATATGAAACCATCGAATATGGAGGCGACAAAACCAGTACGTAGAACGCAATTGAAAGGTGCTCAATATTGACTCATGCAGAATTTTGATGCATAGTAACATGATTGCAGTATGCTATAGTTAACTTCAAATCATAAATAAAATGGAACTCCCCACGAATACAAATTGATGATTGATTCAACAAAAATTGCCGCACAGAATAATGATGAAGAAATCGAACCACACCTCTCAGAGAAAAAACTGAAGCAATGTTTGGAAGTTAAGAGAAAATAAAAGCGGGAAAGAGTGGATTATTAAATCTCGAAAATGATGGCTATAGTAATGGTTAACAAAAAAAGAAAAGTAAAAAAGACACTATTACCCTTATCGGATAAAAAGTTATAAAAAAACCTAAAAATCGAAAAAATCATAGCCTTAAGATTTGATATATAGGATTAATCCACATTGTCTTACATAATGACCTATGTCACATTTGATCCAATATATATATATATATATATATATATATTTAGGGGGGATTATGTGAGACCATTGCTATATGTGAGACCATTGCTATATGTGAGACACAATGGACTAATCTCATCCATCCACCATTATTAATCAATGGGTGAGATTAAACAGACATAACATTAATGATTTATTTTAATTCACATAAGGGTAATATAGTCAAATAATAAAACAGAAATGGTTACATATGGAAAATGTATCTAATCACGCAGATTATGTTTTCCTCTAACACGATCAATCCTTCAAGAATATCACCATTATACAAATCTAATAAAAACCATTCTATAATAGCAAACGATGAAGGGATTGAGCTTCGATGGAGAACTCGAACAAGGTTTGTAAAATTCGAATCTTAAAACTGTAAAAATTGCAATGAAGATGATGATGTTCGTAAAAATCTTAAAACTTTCACAAGAAACTCACATGGATAACATAAACGAAGTTGACAACCATAAAGAACTCGAAACTATTATATTAAACCCAGACTATATATATTGTAATCTGTAATTTTCGCGTTGGAGATGGTGCAAAAATACTTTAATTTGGGAAAACTGCATAAATAACTATAAGATGTTGCATAGTTGAAACTAGGCATCAAACATCAACTAACTATACATTATCTGAAAGGTATTTATGCAGTGTAAAAAACTAAATATGCAGAACATATGCCTAACTATGCAATGCGTCATAAAAAATGCAACGAAAATCACCTAATTATGCATTATCTAGAAACTATCTATGCAGTGTGTAAAACTAAATATGCAGTACATTATACTCAACCATTTCATATTGTCATAAACGACGCAAGAAAAAATAATTAAATATGCATTATCTAATAGCTATCTAAGCAGCAAAAGAACCCTAACTATATTGGATTTCGAAAAAGAAAAAATTTGAAAAAAAATCTACTTCCTAATATAACGCATTTAAATTTGGCAGTTACAATCTCACTCCATAAATAATGGTTTCAAAAAGTCAAAAGATACCAAAATAACTACCAACAATCGTTGGATAGGAGAGAGAAAATAAAACCGCTATATAATTAGAATTAGGCAATTAATATTATACTCTTAATTGACCGGAAAAAAAGGAAAAAACATCAAAACTTAATTAATCACAACCACTTAAAAATCCAAATCAATTATTAAGATTAGTCCACACTGTCTTACCTTGGGAAGAGTGTCACATTTGAACCAAATCGTATATATTTATATTTAATATTTAAATGTGTTTTTAAACCATGCTTCTTCAGATGATGAATTTAAATTTTGTTTCGGTCCTTTAAAGAATGCAACAATTGTTTGTTTCTCATTAGATGCCCAAGAGAATATTCATGATCCAAGTGTGAATGCATAACCAGATGTGTTGGGCGCAACGGAGGCGTGTCGTGATTCGAGATTTGATTTATCCTGAATACCCAACAAATCACACCAACAAGATGATGGAAAAAATAAATGACACCGACAGAAAATAAATGCACACAGAGATTTTTACGTGGTTCGGCAAAACCCACCTACGTCCACGAGAGTTTCCGTTCTTTACTAATAAAGAATTTTCTTGTACAAGAAAATACACCCCTTGAGTTTTATGGATCAAATCCAAGAATAAAAGACTCGTACAACCACTTTACTAGCTATCAAAGAACACTCTCCCTAACCCCTTTGTACTACCCGAGAGAAAAATACCCCGAGTGTTTCCCCGCACCTATCACAATTTGACTCACACAAATTGATCTCGTCAGGTGTGTACACTCATTTTTCCTCTCCACCCGGTTGGATGGCCAAGCAAATGCCTGCTTGCCATATTTTTCTCTGCACTCATCTCATGCCCTTTTATAGGCATTTCAAGAGAAAAAACTACCAAAAAATTTTAGGCAACACAACACCAACAATGTGCCACCATTTTTGACCAAAAAAATTCTTCCCCCCACTTTTGACAATATGTTTTGGTGTGATGTACCTAGAGCTGTCAAAAATGATCCGGCCCGATGGCCCAGGAATAGGGCTGAGCTGGGCTACGATTTTGTAGGCCCGAAAAGATCCGGGCTTATTTGGCCCGACCCAACCCGGTTGGCCCGAAGCAATTTTAGTATATTTTTAAAACGTGGACTGGGATGGACTCCCCAAAATAGCGGCCCGAAGAAATTCTGGGCCGGTCCAGTCCGATTTCTCCCTTGGCCCGATGGTCCAGCACCGGGATGGCCCGACTCGCTCACTTTGACAGCTCTAGCCATACCTAATAATCTCCACCTGCACAATAAAATAATATTACCCGCAAACCAGAACATCAAACACCATTGACCTTCAGTCATCTGCACATGCCAAATCAGTAAGGTCATAACTCCACCTGATTATCGGCCAATACACCACTAGTTTACTTCCGAGAGGGACGACCTCAATCCATCCTCTCGCCCAACAAGATTTTTCTCACACCCGTCTGCTCCCTGGAAGCCTCCGGCGCGCTACCACTTCCAGTAATCCAGGTCACCAGATGATACAAACTCCGATAATTCTCTCTCACCCTTAGGACCCTTCCGCCACGTGTGACTTTCAGGACTTTACCTTCAGCTGAATATCGCAGCTACTGGAATCCACTTTGCACCAGGAAATTAGATTATCTGCATCTTTGGGACATAGGCCACACCACCCAAAGTACGGTCCACTCCATCACCCATTTTGATGTTTACCATCCCAATCCCATGATTCTACAAGTAGAACCATCACCTGAGAACAAAGTTCCTACCCTGCAATTGAAATAAATCAAAATAATTCATCAATCTCGAGAAGAAGTATCAATCCTTGTGGAGACTATGAGATATCTCCATCTTCCGCAGCTATCACCGCATCACCACCGCCACCATCACCGGCATCATCCTTCTTTCTCTGAGGACAATTCCTTTTAATGTGACTCTCCTTGTTATAACAATAGCATACAATACCCTTTCCATGATCCTTGAATCTAGCCTGTTGATCACAGATCCACCACAAGATTTTCTCCCATTTTTTATTCATTTTCCGAGCAACCAAAGCATATCCATGTCCCTCCTCCTAGTGTGCCATTTTTTTTATTTTTTATTGGACAACAACGATGTTTTTATATATGCTCCAAGTCCAATGTGTCTTTCCCGTACAACAACATCGTCACCAAACTATCATATGAATTCGGGATAGAGGTAAGAAGTAAAAGGACTTTAACTTTTTCCTCAACCTTTTCATCAACTTTCCATAGTTGGTCCAGATTTGCCCATTGTGCGTCTTTCATGTCTGTCAATTTTCCCTCTTTTCCCTTCAATGTCATTGCCAGGCCCTGTTGAACTAGGAGATCATTAACTCTTAATTGCTAAAGAGTGAAATTTCCTTTGCCGTCAAATTGTTTCACCTTGAATGTATTTGTCACTGCTATAGTGTCCATCGGGAAAAATCAAATGTCAATTTTCTACCTTACCTGAATTACTAAGTATCTCTAAATACCACTTGTTGTGCGCAGCGGAGGCGTGTTGTGATCCGAGATTTAATTTATCTGAAATACTCGACAAATCATACCAACAAGATGATGGCAAAAATAAATGACACCGACATAAAATAAATGCACACAGAGATTTTTACGTGGTTCGGTAAAACCCGCCTACGTCCATGAGAGTTTCCGTTCTTTACTAATAAAGAATTTCCCGGTACAAGAGAATATACCCCTTAAGTTTTATGGACCAAACCAAAGAATAAAATACTCTCGTACAACCACTTTATTAGCTATCAAAGAACACTCTCCCCAACCCCTTTGTGTTATTCGAGAGAAAAATACCCCGAGTATTTCCCCGCACCTATCATAATTTGACTCACATAAATTGATCTCCCCAAGTGTGTACACTCATTTTTCCTCTCCACCAGGTTAGATGGCCAAGCAAATGCCTGCTTGCCATATATTTCTCTACACTCATCTCATGCCCTTTTATAGGCGTTTCAAGAGAACGAACTGCCAAAAAACTTTAGGCAACACATCACCAACAATGTGCCACCATTTTTTACCAAAAAAAAATTCTTCCCCCCACTTTTGACAATATATTTTGGTGTGTTGTACCTAACAAGATGTACTCTTTATGTTAGCCTTTAATCCTGCTAAAATATTGTCGTTATATTCCATCAATCTTGAGCTAGCCGTTGATCATACCATATGCCATAATTCTTTGTTTCTTGCAAGTACCAAAGAATTCACTTTGCTATTCTGTAGTGAATCCGAATTGGATTGTGCATGTACCTTGATAGAAAGCTAGTTGCGTAGATGATGTTTGGTCAAGTAATTTTTAAATACAGCAAGCTTCCGATCAAAATTTAGTATTGTGAGCTATATATCTTTGGTGAACCATCTTCGTTGAGTGATTTATTGTTGTCAAGTAGAGTTGATACTGTCTTGCAACATTCATCTTGAATTATATATATATATATATATAATTAGATTAATGACACTAACTAAAATAGAAATAAAATTAAAAAATAAAATATTTATTGATGTTCTATCACTCCAAATAACTCAACTCGTGCTAACTCGAATATGAGCACAAATTTACCGACTCGTATTTATGCTAATCCCAATGAAGCCAGGAGGCCAGGGGAATCTATTTCATCTATAACATGTTCGCCCACGATTTGTTCTTTGTTTTTTTTTTAGGTATTTTACCGATTCCGACATAAATGAAATGTGAAATTCTTGATTGGTGATCCCCTCGGACCGCCCGGATGCTCGCTGTTGATACCGGCAAGACCCAGCCAGAAAGATTCCGGTCACTTCATTTGCTTCAACAAACTCTCGGGTTGATGGGGTGTTCCCAAGGAAGATTATCCGATTCAGACGTAAATTAATAATCACTGCCTCCGTTACAAACAAACTTCAACGGTTTGGGGGTTAGCTCGACGAAGACCATCCACACTCAAGTCAATTCTAGAACAGAGAGAGAGAATTCAGAAAACCTACATCTAGTATTTGTGTATTAAATTACGTTATTCCAACAATGAAAATCGAGGGTATTTGTATTCTTATAGATAAATAGATGGATCTTCGTGGTCCACAATTAATTACATATTAATTATATTTAGACTTTAATTATTTCATGTCCACAATTCAAATATTTTCACTGAATTAAGCTGGACGAATCTAAGGATGGCAATGAGTAGGGTACCCACCAATTTAAGGTTTTCCATACCCTAACCCTATAATATTTATACTACTCGTACCCGTACCAAACTCGATTAAAAAACTTCATATATTACTCGTACCCATCCCAAATCCATTTTCTGATACCCGTGTAATACCCATACCCGCCTAAAATCTGTTTATTTTATATAAAACTTATAATTATATGAATATTTAGATAACTATTAGATGGACACCCTACAAAAAACTAATTATTATATAAGGAAATGCTAATATGTTAAATTCTTAATAAATATAACAACTAACCATTTTAATTTTGTAAGTCCCTACATGCTATCATTATTCATAAACATGGCCGCTCCTGACATTAGTCCAGCGAGTCGGTCGACTCGGGCCCGGAAAAATTACAAAATTTAGGGGCCCAAAATTTATGTATACCTTTTATATATCGTACATATATAAAATAAGTAAGATCTTGTACAATGAAGTTCGGTGTCCCAGCTGTTGAGACTTGGCAGTCTGCTGCCTGCAACTCTCCATTCCCAATGTCCTGCTTGACTACATATTTTTTTTTTTAATTTAGATAAAAATTTAAAATTTCTCCACCAAGAATGAATAGCCCATTTCCCTTGGGCCTTTAGCCTTAATTCTTGCTAGGTTCTAACAAATTCTCAATTTAATTTTTCTTAAGGCCCAATGTTAAATTTTCCCAATTTAAAATTTAAAAGGCAAAAAAGATTGGAAACAAGGAATCCTACAATAATTGGAAAGGTGGGATTTTGGTTATAATTGTACCAACCATAAGATCGGTAGGATTAAAAAAAACCGTTCGTTAGATTTAAAGATTGAATGGGTTAGCTATGTTATCGATTGAGAAAGGAATTATTGAACAACTTGATTATATCGATTTGATTAATACTTTTGCCGCTAAAATTGTAAGGCGAATTATATTTAAAATAACTACTTGGAGTTTTTAACATATATGTTATATTAGTTTAAATATATTCGAAGTGTTCTATATATTGCACATTATTCTTTCTTATATTGTATTATTATGTTGTATTTTAGTTTGTAAAAAAATGGGGGCCCAATTTTAAAATTCGACTCAGGCCAAAAAATTGATAGGATCGGCCCTGTTCATAAACTAAATCAAAAGTATCACATAAAATACAAATGTAACCAATACGTTTCTTAAAACTGTAGAATCAACATTAGTAACCCATTTAATTTATAAAACTACACTATCAGACATGTAATTTCATCAAGTTTGGCAAAGATAAAACAGAGTTGATATAATCAAAAATTCAAAATAAATAACAACATTATATATTTTTTGTACAAAATAAAAATTTATGTTGGGCTTCTATGAAGAAATGTATAATGTCAGATGAAAAAAATAAATGGAAGTTAATAAGGGCTAAACGGGTTCCGGTAGTGATGGGTATCCGAGGGGTATAAATCATACCCTACCCGTATATAAATAGGTAATAATTTCTCATCTCATACTTATTCCAAATTCGAAAAAGACTACCCATACCCATCCCATTTGAATCTAGGCAGGTGGGTACCTGCGTCTACCTGTCCCACTGCCATCCTTAGTCATATCCCAATAATGACTCATCGAATATGAAATTCGCTAAAACTTATATGAGACTGAAGTATAAAATTTGACAACTAACTATGGTACTTTCCTCAGTAAAAAAACCTATGAGACTTCCCACGATATAACGAATTACACGTTTGCCATAAAAAAACACAGTACTGCCTATCAAATATCAAGATCCTTACCAAATACCAATCAGTCTAATCCAAATTTTCTCTCTCACCCAGTCACACACACTTGATCTTCAACTCTGACCGTTCGATCAAACCCCAGCAATACTCACCAGTTCATCACAGCCCACCGGCGAAACGATGGCGTCCAACAGCAACACTCACTCCGCCGTCGATACCACGCCGTTACTGGGAGACCAGATCTTCCGCGCGCGCCGCCGCCCACGCTTCCTACGCCGCCCTCCCAGCCTCCGCGGTGCGGCTCACTTCCTAAGGCGTGCCAGCAGCCGGAGCCGCGCCATGCGCGAGCCCTCCGTCCGAGTCCGCGAAGCAGCGGCCGAGCAAATTGAAGAACGGCAAAGCGATTGGGCTTACTCTAAGCCGATAGTAATTTTGGACCTCGTTTGGAACATCGCCTTCGTCATCGTCTCGATTTCGGTACTGATCATGAGCCGAAATGAAACGCCGTCGATGCCTTTGAGGCTTTGGATTGTCGGTTATGCCCTGCAGTGCGTTCTTCATGTAGTTTGTGTTTGCACGGAGTATAAGAAGAGGTATTCGCAGCGGGATTTGGAAGTGAGCGAGAGCGGTCATTTCGGCTACAGTCGGAATTACTCGAATTCGAGCTCGGGAAGTGATGACTTGGATTCTGGCGGTTACTTTTCCGATCACCGGCAAAATGATGATGAAACTAGGTATAGTTGAATATTTGTGTTTCCAATGTGTGTGTGGATTTTAATTTTGTAATTGCAATGCTATTAGTTCTTGAAAGTCGTATGTATTCACTTTTCAATTCACAGTTGTAGACCTGTAGGCAGAGCAAAGGTATATATTTTTCAGTTATGTTCTAAGGTTGATAGATATTCGGGTTGATATGTTGGTTATGAGTTCCTTTGTATACGGGATTGGCTATTAAGTCAAAATCAAGTGACTCTCAGCAGGTTTTGCTATGATTTTCTGATTAAATTGACAGAAACAACAGCAACAACTGGGCTTCTTTCCCACTACACTATCGTTTACGGTCAAATGCCATATTTTTGTTTATTTCTAGATATAACATGTCTTTTAAACTGGTGCAAACAAGCCCTAGAGTATGAAGGCCCTATTTCATACTTCTGTAGTAGAGAGTTTTTGTAATAACTTGCTGATATTTTTTTTGGCAGCGTCACTAAGCATCTGGAGTCCGCAAATACTATGTTCTCATTCATTTGGTGGATAATTGGGTTTTATTGGGTATCTGCTGGTGGCCAAAGTTTGACTAGTGAATCACCTCAGCTTTACTGGTCTGTTCAAATGTTATACGTACCGAGGCTACTTCAATTTTGACATACATTATCTTTATATTTTATGTGTCATCAAGTATTGTTTTTCGTTTGCAGGCTTTGCATTACATTTTTGGCATTTGATGTATTCTTTGTTGTCATTTGCGTTGCTGTCGCTTGTGTCATTGGACTTGCTGTTTGCTGCTGTCTACCGTGTATTATTGCAATTTTGTATGCTGTTGCAGATCAGGTGGGTAATGTTGTAAAATCTTGTAGCTGCTCCAATGAACAAAAGTTTTGCCATGCTGATGCTATGAATCAGTCTTTGCCTGTTCTTGTAATAAGCATTAGACCAAACTTGTAAATGGATATGTTGAATTGATGAACAAGTTCAAGTGACTCTGCTGAATTTTGATTTGAGCAACTTATCCATATACTGTTTCATCTGATTTCACATGTTCCATGTGACATTTTTTTGGTGTTACTGGATTTTTCTTTTAATTAGTCCCGAAGGAGTAATGCTACCTACTGTTATGATGGAGGAGTCCCCGTTAATGTGATGTTTGTAGCATGAACGGCTGGCTATTGTTAGCTTCTACTCTAGGGTGATCTTTATATAATCCAAAATATGCTCAGAAAGGAAAGGGGAACGTGGAAAAGATGTAAGGGTTAAGCCTGACTTGGGTAATATCTAGCTACAATTTACTTTAAAAATTCCTGTATCGACCCCTAGCAACATGTTGATATTCTTGAATGACTTATAGTGCTTGTTCCTTCTGCTTTGACAAAATGAAGGGGATGTTTTGATTTTTAAGATAATGGATCTTATTTATTTGAACTTTTCATAGTTGAAGTGATGATGCACATGTATACTTCTATGTTAGCTGTGAAACCCTTCGGCCTTGGGTAAAATTGGCCTTATAATTTGCTAGTATTTAGGCTCACTGGCTAAAATGCTGCTTCTCAAGGGTTCTTGTATTTCTTCTGGAGGTGTTCCTTAACTTGTTTGTCACTTTTTATAATACTATTAATTATGCTATAACTGTTACGTGGAATGTGCTACTGCTTCTTTCATGACAGTGAGACATGAACTTCTAAACCAACAAAGAAAACACAAATGGGAATGTTATGGTGTCTGTTATCTCCAGTTGAGTTCGATTGTTCTTATTGATTATATTTTTCTCGATTGGTATTATATGACAGGAAGGAGCTACTAAGGAAGACATCGAGAGACTACCTAGATACAATTTTCGGAAAATTGGTGATCTTCAGAAGCAAAATGGTGACATTCAAGGATCATTTGGAGGAATAATGACTGAATGCGACACTGAGTCACCCACAGAACATGTCCTTCCTCTAGAAGATGCTGTATGTCCAGTTAGACTACTTAATATCTTCCGCATAAAATGCCTTTCCGATTTCTTTCTTCCTGAAAGCTGTTTAATACTACAAAATTATTACGTTAATATTAAAATATACTTGTTGCATTTCTATGCATGTTTTTAGTTGACCATATTTTTATAAACTATATTAATCATTGTTCTAAAAATTCTCGCCTAGCGTTTTTGTAACACTGATATTAGTTATAGGATGTTTTACGACGTCTTGAGAGTCTGAATGTGATTATGTTTCTCTACCTAATTTTTGTTGGTTAACGATTTTTTAACCTGCATGCATGCATTTGTAATTATGTAACTGAGAACTCAGCATTTTAAGTGGCCATAATGTCTCGTTACTTTGAAAAACATTCTAAATATTACTGCATTGGATTGCAGGAATGCTGCATATGCCTCTCTGCCTACGATGATGGAGCTGAATTGCGAGAGCTCCCTTGTGGCCACCATTTTCACTCCGCTTGCATAGACAAGTGGCTATACATAAATGCCATCTGTCCTCTGTGCAAGTTCAATATACTGAAAAACGGCAACCAAAGTGGTAGTGAAGAAGTATAATTTTCAAAAACTATCAATCAAGCCTGGATTTTCAGCTCGTGTATTTTGGAGACCGGCTAGTCCACGTTGGATCCAAAAGTGCCCTGCACTGAGCTTTAACACAACAGCTGCCGATTTGTGTACCTATTTCAGCCCTTTGTTCTTTTAGCAGTGTGTGTGGTGTTCAATAGATGTGTGGAACTTCTTGTTTCTATGCCACGCTTAAATGCGCCATTTTCGGTTTCTTAGAAGTGTTAGTTAAATCTATTTTGTAATTGTTAAGAGAAATCTTGCTGGTGCACATACGGCTATACAGCTCTGACATATGGTAGAACCATAGAACGATGATGTATTAATGCTGATGGAAGTCGGCTATATTTGTAAATCCTTTGTAATATTGTTGTCTGCTTCTGCATTTTGAGTGATGCTAATTTCCCGTTTTTAAGTTTTCGCAAACTGCAGAATTCTCTTGTTCATAGTTTCATGGGCTACCTTTTCTTTTTGAAGGATCTTTTGACTTCAAGAACGTAATAGTTGATTTAAGTTGTGTCATGTGTGTTTTGAAGGAATGAGCTCATTTCCAATAATTTTAATCTCAATTAACAAAACTACCAAAGCAAAGGTCAGCACATTTGACAAAAAATATTAAATAACAGAAGAAAAAGCTCAGTCTATTTGACCAAAAATAAGCAACATAAAAAAATATGCTCTTCAGATTTGACCAAAAATAATTAACCAAAAAAAAGGAAAAAAAGCAAAGCTCAGCAGCGCCGCGATTTCATCTGAAATGTCAGATAAAGAAACGGACCCAACAGTCACAGTTGGGAATCGAACATCGCTTAAATGCACCAGCCGGGAATCGAACCCGGTCTTATTCTTATTTCTACCACTAGACCACTTGGTCTTGATGAACATTTTTAGTATAAATACATATATAACGTGCATTCTCAAATTATTATTCCCAAATTCCATTGTTATGTAATAATTCTTGTATTTTATCGCACTAACGATTTCACAAAACACCTCTTCAAATCATTTATAGAGTTGGAAAAAAATTATCCAAATCACTTATATGAATATTAAGATATTAAACCGGAAAAGGCATAGACTAGCTAGCAACATATAACATCATCCATCAATTTATATGAACTAAAGTCTTATAATAATTAAATTTTTCTTAATATTATATTAATTAATTTTGTATTAGGAAAACTGGACCTAATCTACACACACATCTATATATGTATATATATAATAGCAGAAGTTTGGTTTTTCCCGCCTAAATATGACACTAGTTAATTTTATCTAAAAATGTTTTTCTCAAAATTTTCTCTTATTAATGTACTTAAAAAATGCAGTTTAATTTGGGATTAATTTGGAATCTGATATTTTTTGCATGTATTTTTTAAAATAGAGGGAAATTTTTAACTACCCATTGTAGATAAGGGAACCTCTTTTCTACCCATTTTTTTAAACACGCTACTTGTTTACCCACAATGACCGAAATGTCCTTAATTTAAAAAGTACTCAGATTTTAAAAACATTCAAATATACCTTTTCAGATTTAACGTTCATAATTCCCCATATATAACGTGAAAGGGTTATATAACGTGATAAGAGTTATATAACATGTTAACCATTATCAAGATATATATATATATATATATATATATATATATAACGTAATAAGAGTTATATAACGTGTTAACCCTTATCAAGATATATAACTCTTGTCAAGATATATATATAACGTGATAAGAGTTATATAACGTGTTAACCTTTATCAAGATATATAACCCTTATCACGATATATATAACGTGATAAGGGTTATATAACGTGTTAACCCTTATCAAGATAGATATATATAACGTGATAAGAGTTATATAACGTGTTAACCCTTATTAAGATATATATATATATATAACATGATAAGAGTTATATAATGTGTTAACTCTTATCAAGATATATAACACTTGTCAAGATATATATATATATATATATATATATATAACGTGATAAGGGTTATCACGTTATATATATAACGTGCATGGTACGACTTAACGTGTTATATATATACTATAACACGATATATAATTATAACACGTTATTATATGATAACACGATATATAACACGTTATAAATATTATTTTAAACATATAATAAACACGATAATTAGTTTTAAAAAAACGAATCAAAGTTTTTTTTTAAATCAAAAATTATAAAATATTAAATATGAAAATTATAAAAAAAAAACTATACACCTTTTTTTTAAATATTTGCCATTTATTTAAAAATCTTAAAATTATAAAATAATAAAACTCAAAATTATTTTTAAAAAGTTATTTTTTTTATACTAAACGATTTTATAAAAATCTGAATTTATTTTTAAAACTACAAATTGTGTTAAAAATCTGAAAATAAAGAAAAATGTATTTTATGTAAGAGAGATATATGACCCCACCTACTTTTTACTTTCCCACCTACTTCTTGTTTTTGTATTCAAGTGTCAAAGGTATTTGGGTAAAAGAACCATAAAAGTGGGTAGAAAAGATAGTTTATTATATGTTAGGTTAGAAAAGAAGTTGATATATCCTATATGTGGCTACTTTTCCCTATTTACTCTTTAATATATATACATATATATATATATATATATATATATATAGAGAGAGAGAGAGAGAGAGAGAGGGAGAAATTGGGTTAAACACAAATAATAACTATACATATATCACAAATAGTCTAAATACATAAATATACAAATTGACGTTCAATAGCCCGAATGCATAATTTTTACTGTCCATCACATGATAATTTTTTTGGTAACTATATATTTTTATGTTTATTTTTTTATTTTATCTATGCAATATGGGTGTCAAACTGAAGATTGTAAAAATATGATTAATTTGACATTATATGTCAAAAATAGATCAAAAAGTAATAAAAATAGAATTAATGTATTATATTTAGATTGCCATCAATTTTACTTATTTGCTTGAAATTCTTATACAATATTCATTTTATTTACCATAGATTATTGGGAACTTGGAGATCCATCATTAATAATGTTCTACAAATTTTTGGTATGATGAGGGATTTAATTCATGCGTTAATACTATAAAATCAAAGTACTCTAGATGTTGTACGCATGGAAAAATTCAGTTGTATTCAATGAAATGCCGCCACAAATACACTGATTCGCATTCGGAACATCTTTGAGGACCTTGATTCGATTTCCCACATACACGAGAGGGAATCGACCCGTGGACTTCATCTAGCGGAGTTGGGAGGCTGCACGCCGCCCTTGCGATCATATTGTTTATGAGGGCACGACTTCTCACCACCTTCTTGCGCTCATTCGGATGGACCAGCTGGAATATCCGAGCTTTAGATTTTGATTGTGCATTAGTTCTCCTTGTATTTTTTAGATATCTCATTATGATAGTATGTATAGATGTCGTAGTGATAGGTTTCTTGCTTTTTGATTTTCTCCCCCCGTGACGGGACATGACATTGTATGATACTTTGATTATTTGATCTACATGTAGGGGATCACGCCTCAATCCCCACCCCCGGGGTGTTATTTTGCTTTAAAAAAATGCCGCCACAAATACTATATGATATAATATTTTGTGTAAGTGATAAAGATAAAAAAAATTGAATTGTTTAACCTCTATGGGAGGAAAGATCGATTCGAGCATGAACAAGGGAAAATCTCCTCCAATTTTGCAATTGCATTACCAGAACTATAATTTAATTGGAGGCATGATGCCACAAGAAGGTCCTACGCCTAAATTTGTGTATCTTTATATTTATGACACTGAGAATGGAGTCCAAAACCGAATGAATTCGATTAGGAATGCATTTACTTTACAGTATTTCTCTAAAATTATATCAAAGCATAAGATACCATTTACATTATTTAGATTAAAATAATTGGAATCAATAGTTGTAATGAATTGTTGGATTGGATCTCAATCCAAATCTTGATCTAGCTACAAGGATGAGACTTTATTTTAAAATATGGAAAGAAAAAATGGAAAATTTTTATTCCATACCATAATAATTTCATTTACAAATAAGAATAATGTAATAAGTTTCTCATGTAGGAATAATAAGTGAAATAAATTCCTCATGCAGGATCAATAATAAAATTATTGGTTTACATAGTCAAATTGTATTTGAATTAAAAATCATAATAGATGAAAACAACGATATTAGGTTGGTTGTTACAAAACTTGGTGATCATGTTTTGGAGGCAAGTTTTTTCCAGAAAACAATGATGGTCAAAAGGTATTAATTCATCGAATGATAGTGACCCCATCCGAACCGAGGTTGTCATTTAAGTTCCAACAAAGATAATTTCCTTTGATAGTTTCATATGTGATAACAATCAACAAAAGTCAAGGACAATCTCTCTCTCTCTCTCTCAATTCTCATGTTGGACTTCTTTTGAAAAAGTCGGTATTCTACCATGGTCAGTTATACATTGTTGTATCCAGGGTGACTAGTCATAAAAAATCATGATTGGTGATGATGAGAATAAATATAGCAACAAAACGACGAATGTTGTATATAATAAATTATTTCGTAATTCACGCGTAAATTAAATTCCTACATTAACATTATTTATGGAAACTTGATAGATTTATTAATACATTTTTTAAAGAAAATATTTGATTACAAATGTCAAATATTCATATTTTCAACAATACAAGTTCAATATGAAAATCTCTCAATCTCTCTCTCTCTCTCTCTCTCTCTCTCTCACACACACACACACACACACACACACACACACACATATATATATATATATATATATATATGCAATTTTTTTATAGAGAGATAGTGTGTGTGTATGTGAGAAAGAGAATTATAAATGTAAGATAGAGATATGCATATATTGAGGTAAATTTAAACGAACTAAAATTGACATTTAAGTCTATAAATGAAAGTATAAATTTGATGTATAAATTTTTATTTACTTTATATGAATTTTATTATTAAAATAAAGTATAAATACCAACTCATCTAATAGTTAGTTTCACTACAAAATAATAATATTAAAATAATAATACATGTCCAACATACCAACAGATTACTAGTTTATCTAATATACGAAAAATATGGTGCTAATTATTTTCACAATTGGCTTCAAAAAAATTATTTTCACAATTATTAACTCACAATACGACGTCGTCAAATGCTTCCTGTAAAGCTTGTCATTCTTTCTATCCATTACAGCTCCAACTATCAGAAACAAGAATGTCTTCTCCTCTCCCTTCTCGTCTCCTACCTCTCCCCTCCAAACCACCGCCGCCGCCGAATTCCGCCGCCACCTTCCTCCACTTCCGACCAGACCCGCACTATCCGGCCCCTACAAGAGTGTCCCGGTTCAAGTGCTCCGCGGGAGAGTCTGGCTTCTTTACCAAACTCGGACGGTTAATCAAAGAAAAAGCCAAGAGTGATGTGGAGAAAATATTTTCTGGGTTTTCGAAAACAAGAGACAATTTAGCTGTTATTGATGAGCTTCTGCTTTACTGGAATCTCTCTGATACCGACAGGGTTTTAGATGAACTGGAAGAGGTTCAATATTTTACCTTTTATTTGTTTTCTCAAGATTATTTATATGCCATTATTTTTTGCTAGAAAAATTGAAGTTTTCTTGTTTTCTTTCTTTCTTCTTTATATATATATATATTGTGTACAGCATTTATCTTGAATTAGATGTTGTTTTGGTACTATTACTGGCATTAGGCCAACCAATTTGACGATTTTTTAGACCATATAGTAAATGCTTTAGTTAATTTTATGATAAAGTTTATTTGAGTAAATATTATAAAGCAAAAATATCATATGACAACTTTAAAATTGATATGGTATAAATCAGAGAAGAACCAGTAGAATAAGTTAGTGAACAATTGGAAAGTTTGCTTTGTCATCAATAAGTACAGTTTCAGTTTGGTTGATTAAGAGAGTATCACATTTATTTATTCATGGATTGCTGTTAGTATAGAACTATTTATGGTGAGACGATGGTGGCTGTTTATTGTAGGATGTGTATTGATGATTTCTTGTTATGCTGTTTTATGCATATATCTTTATCAATGATATATTTCCTCTTTTTTTCCACTAGGCATTATTAGTGGCTGATTTTGGGCCTAGGATTACTATAAAGATCGTGGAGAGCTTGAGGGATGATATATACGCAGGCAAGCTTAAATCAGGGAGTGAAATCAAAGTAATTGTTCGGAAATTTTTATACTGTATATCAGAGTGATACGTTTTCCCGTCTTCGAATTTTTTATGTCAATGTATTGCCAAGTTATTTACATCGAAGTTAAGTGAAAACTAGCCTTTGTTGTTTCTAGGATGCTTTAAAGGGGAGTATACTAAATTTGTTAACAGCAAAGGGACTTAAAACCGAGTTAAAGCTGGGTTTCAGGTCAGAATTATTTCATAATGTGTATTCTTATACTGAATAATGTTATAAGTTGCTAACATATCCTTTTCACTAGGAAACCAGCTGTTATCATGATTGTTGGTGTTAATGGAGGTGGTAAGACGACATCTCTTGGTAAGTTCATCCAGCGGATGATAGGGTCTATTAATTTTTTTTTTTTTTGTCTTTCACTTTTTGTTTTTCTGAAAGATTTGCATATCCTGATGATCAAGTTATTTTTCATTTTTTTGGGGGGATTAGGTAACATTTATCAAGTTGTTTGCCTGTGAAGTGATTATATCACACGAGGCATCTTTATATGTCTATTGCATTCTGTTCTCATAAGTTGCATGTTTTCAGACTATTGTTTGTCATCAACACTGCATATTAACTTTCATAGAACTTGTACAGCATTATTGCTCGTAAGTTTTTGATCGTTGAAGATGTTACTAGATGCTGAGTGCTCCAAAGTGATAATAACTCTAATTTTATTTCCTTTTTTCCCATGCAGGAAAGCTGGCCCATAGATTCAAAAAAGAAGGGACCAAGGTGAGATGACCACAATTAGGGATAATTGCAAACAAAAAAACCTGAGGTTTGGGCTAATTACAAAAAAACCCTGAGGTTCCAAAATTGCAAAAAAACCCCATGAGGTTTGATTCCGTCTTACATTTTCCCCTTCATAAGCAAAAAAACATTTCAAAACCGCCCCAGACATTTATAAAAATATTACATTTACCCCCTTAAATGTAAGATATAATCAAACCTAAGGGTTTTTTTTTGCAATTTTTCAACATCTATGAATTGTTTTGTAATCAGCCCAATCCTGAGGGGTGTTTTTGTAATTATCCCCCGCAATTATTATGACATCAGCCTCTGTGCCTTAATTTTACGCAACGTGTGAAGTGTCTCCATGTGGATGTGGAATAATTTTTTTGACAAGTCTGAGCACTGGAACTACATTATAAAAAAGGTTTGGGATAATTACAAAAACACCCCTGAGGTTCGGGCTAATTACAAAAAAAAAACCAGAGATTTTTCGAAACTACAAAAAAAACCTTTAGGTTTGATCCATATTACATTTTCTCCCTTCATACGGAAAAAACATTCAAAGCCTCCCCCTACGTTTGGCAAAATAGTACATCTTGGTTTTTTTGTAATTAGCGAAAACATAGGGGGATTTTTGTAATTATACCAACATGTTTGGAATATTCTTTAATTGTTTCCTGTTAAGGAATATTTGCTCTACAGAGTGTTTTTTGAGAAAAATATCGTTCTCAGTGTCTCTCGTTCTTGCTTGAAGATAGACATCGTTGCCAACGACATATTGTAAGCCTATAAGGAAGATATTTTGTTTCTCATTTCCATTTGATATGCTTTCAAAAACTTGCTAGGTATTATTGGCAGCAGGAGATACATTTAGAGCAGCTGCAAGTGATCAGTTAGAGATATGGGCTGAAAGGACGGGTTGTGAGATTGTTGTGGCTGAAAAAGAAAACGCAAAAGCATCTTCAGGTAAATAATGATTCATCCAAAAGTGAAAAAATTCGAATGATGCAGTATTTAATCCTAACACGTGATCTTGAAGTTTTTCCTGAGTAGTTCTTTCACAGGCTGTAAAAAGGGGGAAAGAACAAGGTTTTGATGTCGTTCTATGCGACACATCTGGACGTAAGTTTGATGGACTTGTGCATTTTGGCTTCCTGTTTCACAATTGGTGTTATTATTTGATGTTTTTGCCCTTTCATTCTCTTCTTGTCTCTTTGTAATTATCAGGTCTGCACACTAATTACAGCCTTATGGAAGAATTGGTCGCGTGCAAGAAAGCTGTTGGGAAAGTTGTTTCCGGCGCACCCAATGTTAGATTTCTCTGCTAATTTCTATTTAGGGTTAATTACGAAAAATATCCTTGAGGTTCTGTCTAATTATACACACACACACAACAGCTATCTGTCAAAATTACAAATCCCCCCTTGATATTTGTTTCTTTTCGTAGATAGTCTTATTTTGGATTACGTTGTATTACTTTTCTGCGACAGAATATATATAAATCATTTTTCAAAACTTGGCAGGAAATCCTGCAAGTGTTGGACGGAACAACTGGTTTAAACATGCTTCCACAAGCACGAGAATTCAATGACGTAATGTATCTTATTGCTTACATTTAAACTTTCCGTTCTTTTTCATAAAGCGTTGCGCTTGAACCTGATATCCATTTTCTGCCAGTAGTTTATCGACCTTTGAATCAGTGGTTAACTATAGTTTTGCTTCTAACACGTTCTAATAAGGTTTTCCATATGTTGTTTTCTTTGGCTTAATGTCCAGGTTGTTGGAGTAACTGGTTTGATTTTGACGAAACTTGACGGATCCGCCAGAGGTGGCTGTGTGGTATGTTTAACAAAAAAATTCAATTCACGTTCGATTTATTTTAGACTATTGTGTCAAACGTGCACCAATCCATAAACTGCAAGACATTATTTTCCTGTACTTGACTTGCAGGTTAGTGTCGTTGATGAGCTTGGCATTCCTGTGAAGTTTGTGGGTGTCGGAGAAGGCGTAGAAGATCTCCAACCGTTTGATGCTGAGGCATTCGTTAACGCCATATTTCCATAAACGTAATCGCAAATGTCGACATCCCTAAGTATGTTATTCTTCATTTCTAACCCCTCAAAATGAACAGCACAAAAGAATGCCAATTAGGAATTATTTAGTGTGATGATGATATTTATTTTTTTCTCCAGTAAATTACAACATTACCCCTGAGATTTAACCTAATTACAAAAACAAAAATACACCCATATAGTGTTACAAATACCCTCTTGGGATTTGTATTTACTTAACAAATACCTCCCGTTGAGGGGTGCAATTGTAGAATAGAACAAATGTGAAGGGGTATTAATAATTCTGAAAGATAGTTGGGTTTTAATGTAATTAGACTGAACCTCAAGAGTTTTTTGTAATTAACCCCTTTTTTTTTCTCATGAAAGATTATTTCCTTGTCTTTTGAACTTTCTTCTAAATATGTATTCTTCTTTAGCAGGTTATATATATCTGCTTCAGTCCAGGGACATTTTTCCTCAAAAGAACAATATGTAGAGATTTGTTGTGGGCTCCAATGGCTGGTTAGCGGGTCGGAAACTGGACTTTCAAATCTCTACACTTGGGCTTCCAGAGGTGGGCTTTTATTTATCAATTACTCGTACTCCTCTTTTTGTATGGAATTTTCTGTCTTCCATCCACTTAATTACACGTGCCATTGTTGTAGATTCAAAAATTAATTGAGGCCTTTAATTCAATTGCTAGTCTTTGATCTAGTATAAAATTCATTTATTTTTACTTTTTCAGTCACTATTATATCAAAAACACTATTATTATACTTTTTTCTCATATTCAATTACAACATCGGAATTCAGTTCTTTTTTAAAGCAAATATTTATCACAGTTCGGTTCCGTAACGACTACATATTTTCTAAAAAAGATAAAGCACATTAAAAAGTTGTCCTATTCTATAGCTCCCCATGCTTCCAAGTAGCCGTTCGTCCTATTCTAAAATTCCCATTGCACCAATTAGCAGTCCTATTGAGTCGTGTTCGTGTTCGCATGTTGGTTGGTTGAGGCACATATGCAACAAACTTTTCAATGAAACCCGTCCCATTTAATTATTCATGCTATATTGATTAACCTAAACCCGATTTGTTTATACACATGTAATCGAACGTGACCCAAAATGACTTGTGTATTTTAAAAGCCTAAATAACTCATCGATTTAAATGGTTTTTTATTCTCTTTGGATAATGTTAATCTTAAAATTGAACTGTTTATTATTCGTGTTATTCAAGTCTCACCCAATTCTGATACTAATCCACTTATGACGTGTTAGGTTTGTGTCGTGTCAAAAAATATCACCCCTAAATTTGTACACATAGGTCCGAACAATAGAAAAAAGTACAAATTATTGGGGGCCTCCAACCATTGCACGAACAACACTCATGCAAAATCCTCTCCTGGATTTAATGTACAAAATTTTCACACTACACGTGGATGTATCGATACCGTTAAAATAGAAAATGAAACACTAAATAAGATAGAGGATCTCAATTACACGAGAATTTATCTGCGTGAGATTATATGATCCTGGATGGTCAATGCCACCTAACGCATCCAACATTAATTATTTAATCTATTCCCAATTCCAAAAAACTCTAATAAATGCTGGAAACTATTTCATCATTTATTCTTTCCTTATTACCTATGAGATATTATCACAAGGAGTACATTAAGGAGACAATGAAACCTAGGGTTGTTCATTTTTCGAATCAATTCGAGATTCGACTCGACTCGAATTCGAATCTCAATTTCGAATTAGAATTTTTGAATTTCGAATCGAATTTCAAATCAACTCGAATTTCGAATATGAATATTTGAATCGAATAACGAATTGGGGAATTTTTTTCGAATTCTATTCGAAAATCCTAATTCGATGTGAAATTCGAGTAAATTCAATTCGAATATTGATTCGTATTTCAATTCGAATTCATGTACTGATTTGAACTCAATTATAATCCAAATTTAATTTATATATTATATATTTTTGAGGAAACATTATACATATATAAATTACACATGCAAATAGAAATAACATAATTAGTTGATATATAAACAATATTTAATTTCACGTCCCTATTATAATAAAATTGTTGTAGTAGAATTATAATGTTGGTCATAGCTAGTTTCAGTGCTTCATAATTCAGTTTCATTTCAAAGTCTCAGCATTTGTGTGTAGTTTTTAAATTATCTTAAGATGTGTTTAAACTTAAAAGAACAATATTTTTTTATTTCAAAAAAAGAACAATATGATTTTGATTTTAGTAGATTTTAGCCTCAAAAGTATTTTGTCCTTACTTTTTATAATATCTTTATGGTAACAATATAGTTTTGATGATTTATATGGTTTGCTTATGTTATTGTTTCATTATAGAACTCTTTTGTTAAAAATAAATTGAAATTTTGCTTGAAAAATATGGGTCTGAAACACAACTGTGCCCGTTTTATCGACAAATTTGGATTTTTGGATGGACTCAAATTCGATTCGAAAATCGACAAATCCAATTCGGTTAAATTTGATTCGAAATTTATCGAATTAGGATCGAATTTCGAATTGAGGTTTTAAAAATTCCATTCGATTAATTCGATTCGAGGAAGTCGAAGAATTCGGAATTCGATTCGATGAACACCCCTAATGACACCATACGTGCATGCAACATACAAATATAAATTTTGAGATTTACTTTTTAACAATATAGGTTTCAAGTTTATGCCCGATTATGTCTGGAGTTTGAGATCTTTTAACATTCCATAAAAAGTGGTTCACAAGCTCGAAACAGGCGTATTGTAGAATGTAGCACGAGTTGTGTACACCAATCGCCCCGATTCCTTAAATCGGAAATTAACATCCACTACTGTCAGATTCCTCCCACTCCGTACCACAGACCCATCAACGACTACTTCTGCCTGCGATACAAAATCCCATGTCATTAAAATGAAAATCTATTAATCCATGTTATTAAAATGCAAAAGTTGAATAAAGATTTTACATTTTTTTGAGCAGTAGAGAGATAGGAGATGCTGAGTTCTGCAAGAAAGAGATCTTTTTCTTCTCCAATGATTGTTTTGGTACAAGCAATTGCTATTTGCTACCCTCTCAGCCACAGCAGCAACTGCACCTCCAAGCATTCCACCATAACCATTCTAAATAATCAATAATCAATAATTAAAAGAAATTCGGCATCAAGTAGTGAGGAAAAGGGTAAATTGCAATTTTAATCCCGTAATTATAGGTGTGTGGTAAAATTGGTATTTTTTAGATTTTATTTGCCAAAATTAAAATCACTGTGTATCTTTAAATAACTCTAGATTTCTAGTCCTGAATTCCCCGGAATTTTCAAAATTGCTCAGAAAATCTCATGTGAGATGCACGAATGCAAAAAATTGAGGATTTTTTAATCTCCAGCCAAAAATTATGGTTTTCGGGCCAAATATTGGGGTTTCCTAGATCTCCAATATCTTACTCATCAACTACATCAGCAAAAACTCTATTGTTTGGCCGAAATTTTGAAGATCCTTAATTTTTTGCTTTCACGTATAACTCAAGTGAGATTTTCCGATCAATTTTGAAATTTTCGACGAAATAAAGACTAACAAATCCAAAGATTTTTAAAGGTACAAGGTGATTTTGCCAATCATAATTTAAAAATAACCAATTTTGCCACACTGGACTAATTGCAAATTACCCAATAAAAAGAATAGCAGAGAGATTAACAAGTATCTATAGTTGACGACTCTTAACCAATAACTAAATGCAAAAGAAGATAGAAAATGGAGAAAATGAATTTACTTACAATAAAATCAATAAGTAGGATTACTGGCAGTTTAGGACCAGAGAAACTCACACGAGATAAGCTAGCCATGAACATTTATCCTTTTTACAAAAATATTTTTATCATAATCCCAAGAAGTTTCATCTATAATTAACAAAAAAAAAAACTATATTGTCCTCTTCACATAATTAAGCATTATATATTCAATATAGCATTAAAAAAAATTCAAATTTTTGAAAATTACACCACGAAAGCAGCCGAAATGGTACCAAAACCATATTTTATTTTTTCTCATTGAATTTTCTTAACAAAACCCAACGAAATTTACATAAAAAAGATTTCAAATACCAAAAAGAAAAAGGAAAAAGGAAACATTTAGCACAAAAAAGGGTACCAGAATGGCAGCTTTGACAATGAGAGAACACGAGATTTTGCCCCGTTCAATGGAGATCACTTTAAGAACTCCACCTACAATCTGGTTGGAGAAGAAGTTTTTGACGTTGTGTTCTGGTTTGATTGTGTGAACAACTCCAACTCTATTGAAAAATCGAGTCATTTCTTCGTAGTCTTGTGGACGGACATCTTTGGAAACTGTGGTTGTAGCCATAGTTTTGCCTTTTCTCTTGCCCACGTTGCATCTTCTTTTTTTTCAAGCTTTTATTTGCATGTTGACTGTATAATCTATAAATTGTTAGTGTCATAGGTCGACGACATTTATGATAACTAGACGGTGCGTGACTGAGTCTGCCTGGTTAATGCTGATTAATTATGTCTTACGTAGACAGGTTTCCATAATTAATATTTCATTCTAGGCCATTATTTGTTAAGATATTTGAATAGCTAGATCTGATTTGGTTTGTATTATTTATCTAATTAATTTTCTTGATGTGTTTTGCTTATGAATTAATTCGCAGTTTCATATATTGTATTTGGACAGGGATTGCCTTTTTTTTTTATTAACTATAATTACGCTTTGAAAATGTGTAAGAACATAAACAGCATCTCACTTTAACATGTTTGCAAGTCTGGAGATTCGATTTTATTTTATTTTTTGGTGACGGGAGAAACTACAACCACTATCATTTGGTTATGCACTGAGTAAACCTCGGGCTTGAAGCCATAGTATGCAAACCACGCCAACTGTGGATAAACCTGCACTGAATTTTAGGCAAGCTCTGTGCGACAGGTTTAACCAAGTGGCAAGAAACACACACACCCTACTCCACTAGGTCACTCTCGTGATAAGTATACGAGATTTGATGTTATTGCAAAATTAATATACCGCCAACAATATATATATATATATATATATATATATATATATATAGGAGGTTAAAATGAAATTTCACATATTATAGTGAGGCATTGTGGGTGATTTGATTTTCCTCTATTATCTACATCAATGGCTAAGATAAATAGGGGTTAAAATTACATTAAATATTTAATTAATGTAAAATAAGGGTATAATTGTCAAATTAACCAAGTGGGGACCATCCAAATATGGAATCGAGTTATTAGGAGAGAGAAAATCACGTGGGGAGAGAAAAAATCCCGAGAAAATCGCTACTTGGAGAGAAAAATCGCGCATGTGCTTTCTACTTTGTATGTTGTACACTTATCATATATTTCTTTGTATACTTAACACTATTTTCTTGTATGTTTAGCATAATTTTCTTTGCATATTAAAATGGTCAAACAAAAATATGTGGGGGCCGTGAATCAAGGAATCAATTATATATATATAGAGAGAGAATCACGCTCATTAACATGTGGGGACCGTGGATTAAGTAAATCATTATAGAGAGAGAAAAAATCACGCTCATTATTGTGCTGTATATTTAGCATATATTTGATGTACACTTAACACTATTTTGCTGTATGTTTAACATTATTTTACTACATATTAAAATGGTCAAACAAAAATATAAGTATACAACAAAACACATATAAGTATACAACAAAAAAAATAAGTATACAACAACATAAATATATACATAAAAAATTAACTATGTATACAGCAAAACACATCTAAGTGTACAATAATCCTCACTGCCTCCTAGTAGACCCTCATTTTCTCCACATCATTATCGTCTTCTTCACCAATTCTCCGATCCTGTCCTTTATTCTGAAACCCCAAAAATGAATTAAGTAGAGAAAAACTAAGAGCAGTCTTTATAATTTTAAATGATAAATTGCTTTTTTGTAATTAGATAAAACCTAAGGGTAACTTTTGAAATAATCCATTTTGAATTTCCTAAATACGTAAATCATCTAAAAAATTCTTGTATAATTTTCAGAACTCAATAATGGCGCCACACTGGTTCATGGACGCCCGACTTGAACAACTGTTCTAATTCAGCTACTGTGATTTTACCAATTTAGCTACTTGTGATTTTACCAATTTTCAATTTGCACACTTATCAATTTTCCAGAAAAGTGTTTATCAATAAAACATAATCTAACCACCGCGACCAGGCGGTGTTTGACGGCCAAGTTCACGAGGGACAGGCGGTGGTGGTGACGCAGAATTTCGCGTTGGTGAAGCATGCCGGAGAACAGGGCTGCGAGTGGATGGGAGACGCTGTTTTTCAACTGGGGTTTTAACAGATTTTGATTTTGTGTAATTACACAATTACAATGCTGCCCTTTTCAGGTTTAAAACAAATCAAAAATAATTATTAATTTGGATAAATTTCAACCATCTAAATTTTGAGATGTGTGGTCAGGATTAGTCCACACTGTCTCATTTTAATTATGTGGTCTCATTTGATCATATTCCTATATATATATATATATATATATATATATATTAGGTATGTGCGGTAATCTCTGACATGATAACACGATATGAATCCGACTTGAAGTTACTGAAAGAATACGACGCAAACACGAATCTGACACGATCCAACACGATGTTACATGTTTGTCTTAAAATATAGTTATCTTATATTTTACTTAAAATATTATATTTGAACATAACCCAAAATAACCCCAAACCTAACACAAATAAAAACATGATCCAACGACCCGAATTGCCCCTCCTAATTTTGGGGGGTTTTAGTTTCATTTTGTTATAAAGATTTTTTTAAGATTAATTATCAAAGTTGATTTTGAAATTAATGAGTTTTTAAGAATTAGGTTTTGTTGTACATTTGAAATAATGATGTTCTGGTATACATCAATTCAAAGTACAATAAAGATCCAACATTTTTCACTAGCAGGTTTAATGTCGTTGATTTTACAAACTGATCATGTTGCCTTTGCAGCTTTTCATTAATTTTAAAGTTAAGCTTTCATGTGTAATGTTGGAAAAAATTAATTTGGAATCCTGATTTTATTAAATAAGTTCAAATGTGCGGTTTTGAATAATTTCAGAATGTTTGATGATTTTAATCAACAAATAGAAACGGTCAAATAAAAATAATACCAAGAGGTCAAAGAAATGTATAAATAATTGTAATAGCACAAAAAATGAAGCATCTCCACAATTACAACATTTCATTACAGACCAATTCACTGTAAAGTATGAAAGAAATCAGAATTTGTTATCCTGTGTTAATAAAGGAAAATAATCACCACATGCTAACACGTTTTTCAGTCTCCTTGGTTTTGTTTATGTAAGTTTATGCAATGATGCGACTATACTCTGTTGCTTGCAGACAATCCATATTTTTACCTTGACGACTCCAAAGGTTTTAGTAGCCCCAGAACCTCATGAAGGGGGAAAATGTGAGACGGATCAAATCTGAAGGTTTTTTTTTTTTTTTTTTTTTTTTTTTATAATTAGCCCGAACCTCATGGGGGGGTTTTGTAATTATCCCTTCAAATGTTTTTGTAGATTCCGGGATGTTTGAGTTCAATGTCCAACTAGAGCGGTTCACAAACTCGAAACAGGCATATTATAGAATGTAGCGCGAGTCGTGAACGCCAATTGCCCGGATTCCTTAAGTCGGAAATTAACTGCAACGACTGTCAGGTTCCTCCCACTCTTTATCACAGACCCATTGACGACTACTTCTACCTGCGATACAAAATCCCAGGTTGGAAAAAGAATGTATAACAGTGAAAATAGTAAGCCAAAAAGGACAAGTATGTGATTGCCATCCAAAGTTTCAAACCAGTTGAGTTTACTCCACCCCTGCCCAGTAAAAATAATACTGCATAAAGGCGACCTTAAAAAAAATATGTTGAGTGTTTGCACAGATGGTGGATATTCATAGTTCCCCTAAGATTAATGATGATGTTCTACTGCAGACCAGCCTGAGCTCCATATTAATTTGACAGGGAAAATTACAAAATTGCCACAGACATTTGGCCTAAATATACGAAATATTCATTTATGTCTCACAATTACAAACACCCTTTTAGGTTTGTATTGCTTAACAAATAGGTATAATTACAAAAAAAAAAGACCTAAGGTTCGGTGTAATCATAATAAAACCCAGAGATTATTGGAAAAAAAAATAACTTGAGGTTTGTTCCGTCTTACATATTCACCCTTTATAGAAACCCCTCCTAAACTTTATAGAAATATTATAGTTACCCCCTTTAATTTCAGACAAAATCAAACCTCATGGTTTTTTTTTATAATTTTAAAAAATCTCTGATTTTTTTTTGTAATTAGCCCAAACCTCAAGGGGTTTTTTTTGCAACTATCCTAACAAATATCCTAAGTGCAGTTTGTATAATAGAAACGAATATCAAAAGGGGTTATTTGTAATTCTGAAAGATAGACTGAACCTCAAGCATATTTTTGTAATTAACTGTAATTTGATAGGTTCCAACCTTAGAACTCATCCATATCACGATAGGGTCTCAGAGTCGAAAGAAATTATTGGCTAACTTTATGTAAATCAAGGAAAATGAGTTTTAGTTATCACTGAACTACATGTTCTGATAATCCTTGAAATAATGCACTTTGAGTTCTCACGAACAAGTATACATTCAGTATATTTCAAAAACAAAGCACAAACAAGAAGCACAGTACAATAGCAAAAGGAACATCCATTAATCCATGTCACTAAAATGCAAAAGATGACTGAGAAAGCACAATGGTTTACATTATGTGGAGCAGCAGAGAGATAAGAGATGCTGAGTTCTGAAAGGAAGATATCTTTGTCTTTACCGACGACTGTTCTAGCACAAGCAATTGCAACCCTGTCAGCCACGGCCCCAACTGCACCTCCATGCATTCCACCATAAGCATTCTAAATGTTCGATTAACCATTTCAAATCAAATTCACCATTAAGATAATGAAAATAATCTGCACTTGATATCCCTAAATCAACAACTAAATGGACAATAAAACAGAAAAATGGAGAATATGAACCAAATTACTACCATTTTAGGAGCAGAAAAAATCATATGAGTTAAGCTGTGAGCATTTTTCCTTTTTCAGAACCATTCTTATCATAATCACAAGAACTTCCATTTGTAGTTAAAAATCTATTTTGCCTATGGAGATGTGTTTTGCCTCTTTAAATAAGCATTATATGAAAAACTGATATCAATATAAAGGGGAAATTGCAGGCTTAGTCCCGTAGCTGTAAGAATATGGGCAAAAATAATTTTGTTCAAATTCAAATTTGCAATACGACCATGTAATTATTAAAAACGCTCGATTTGAGTACTAATTCAACCATAAATTGAAATTTACGCAGAAAATGTCATGTGCCGGTCATGCGAGGAAAAGATTTCGGGATTTTGGACATTCTGGTTAATTTTGTTTATTTGGACAAACCTAGCTTGATGCAGGAAAGATAGTGATGAAATGAAACAAAACATGGCCACTTGGGAAAAAAATGTTCATTTTAATAAGAACGTTTTTAGTCAATATCATCATTCTCTTTCCTCCATTAAGACACCATATAAGCTAGGTTTTGCCCACATAAGCAAAATTGAACGGAATACCAAAACCCAAAATCTGTTTCCTCAAATCGAGAGTTTTTATTAATTACATGGTCTAGTTGCCAATTTGAACAGCACTATTTTTGTCTCACTCCTATAGTTATAGGACTAATACTGCAATTTTCCCATCGTCAAAAAATGTGATCATCAGTTCTCCCCAAAGTCCCAACACACTTTCTCCAATTATCTTCAGGAAACCACTCACCACAAGGATTCATCAATTTGAAAATCATACCAAGATAGCAGATGAGCTGGTTCCAAAACCATTATTTTATTGACAATAATTACAAAAAAAATAATAATTAAAAACTAGCACAAAAAGGTTACCAGAAGGGGAGCTTTAACATTGAGAGAACACGAGATTTTGCCCCGTTCGACGGAGATGAGTTTAAGAACACCACCTACAAGGTTGGAGAATGAGTCCTTGACGTTGTGTTCTGGTTTGATTTTGTGAAGAACTCCAACATGATTGAGAAATCCATTGATTTCATCGAGGTCTTCTGGGCGGATATCTTGGGAGATTGTGGTGGCGGCGGTGATCGGAGTTTCTTTGGTGGTGGTCATAGTTTTGCTTCTCTCTCGCAATCAGCCAACAGGCCACACATCAAATAAAGACTGAAGAGATTTTTCGCACTTCACAACCGAGATCTCTTCTTGTTTTCAGTTTTCCATTTGCATTTTTGAGTGTAAAATCAGCTGGAGATTATTTATTTTTTAAGCTCTGTAGTTGTTTTGTTGCTTCTTCCATTATTTTTCCGTTTTTGGGGATTCGTTGGTTGGGTGGTGAGTGGTGACTGGTGGGGGAGTAGGAAAAGGGCCTTCTTTTATTTTATTTTATTTTATCTTATTCTTTTAGGAATTATTAGCCCTTAAAAATGTGTAAGAAGCCCAACACGTTTCGCATGATGTTCGGACTTTGGACTTTGGACTTTGATGAATAGCGACTTTCATTTTATTGGGTGATGAGGTGTAAATTTATAATTTCTCGTTTAATTATCTTGTATCAACTATTCATTTAATGCAACTTTTAATTAATTATTACTCCACAAAAATTACTGACTGGGCCAAGTCATTAAAAAATGTCCATGAAGTCCAACAAAGAACGCCTATCATGCGAAGCATACGATAGCCCCCTCTTAATCATTACTAATTAACTATAATTTATGTTCTTAATTCCTGACCCAAATCTGCTGCACAAGTTTAGAAGTTAAGCGGCGGCAGTTTTGTGAATACGATGGAATGAGAGCCGACTGTTGTTGGCTTTTAAGACGTGATACACAACTCAAAAAGCGGATAGCCACCAATTTTGAAAGCTTACAATTTAAATAAAAAGAACATTAATGGGGGAAAAAGTAATTGGCCCACATTGATGCTACTGGACATATCAACTGTCTTGTCATGCAGTGAAAAAATATATATGCGCTTTTTATATTTCAATTTGTTTTTACAAATTGTCAGTTCATTCAAAATGATATATTTTAATAACACGCTAATTACGACTTTTAAATTAAATATATTGATTAAGATATGTATTAAGAACACCTATATACCGTAAAATTTTAAAAATTATTTATTATTTCCTTAAAAATAGTTACTTTTACTTTAATTTTGTTACTTACAAAGTTACAATTTCCCTTGGAAAAATAATGTATTACTTTATATTAAAAAAATATTATTTTATACTGAGTAAGTATTACTTATCATATCCTTTAAAATTAAATTCTATTTAGTCATAATTTGTTACTTTTTATTTGAAAAGTAATACTTTTTACTTAAATATTATTACTTATAATATATTTTAATATTTACTTGAAAAGTATTACCTTTTATAGTAAAAGTATTACTTACAATATATTTAAATTTTATATATAGTATCCTTTAAAGCTATTACTTTTCACTTCAAAAGTAATACTTTTTATTTAAAACTTATTACTTACTAATCACTTGTAATAGTATTAATGTTTACTAGAAAAGTATTATTTTTTATCGTAAAAGTATTACTTACTACATGTTTTAATTTTGTATACAATTTCCTTTAAAACTATTTACTTTTCACTTGAAAAGTAATACTTTTTATTTAAAATTTATTACTTACTAATCACTTGTAATAGTATTAATGTTTACTTGAAAATCATTTTTTACTAGAAAGGTATTATTTTTTATCGTAAAAGTATTACTTACTACATATTTTAATTTTATATACAATTTCCTTTAAAATTATTACTTTCACTTGAAAAGTAATCTTTTTATTTAAAATTTATTACTTACTAATCACTTGTAATAGAATTAATGTTTACTTGAAAAGTATCATTTTTTACTAGAAAAGTATTATTTTTTATCGCAAAAGTATTACTTACTAATCACTTGTAATAATATTAATGTTTATATGAAAAGTATCATTTTTTACTAGAAAAGTATTATTTTTTATCGCAAAAGTATTACTTAGTACATATTTTAATTTTATATACAATTTCCTTTAAAACTATTACTTTTCACTTGAAAAGTAATACTTTTTATTTAAATTTATTACTTACTAATCACTTGTAATTAATGTTTACTTGGAAAATATCATTTTTTACTAGAAAAGTATTATTTTTTATTGTAAAAGTATATCTTTTAAAATTATATACTATTTTCATTCAAACTATTACTTTTTACTTGAAAAGTAATACTTTTTCTTAAAAAATATTACTTACTAATTATGTTAGAAGTATTAATGTTTATTTGAAAAGTACTAAAATGTAAAAGTATCACTGACTCCATATTTTTAAATTACATTTTATTTCCTCTAAACTTTTTTTTTTCTGGAGAAAAATATTGTTTCTTTAGAGCAGTACAATGAGTGAATGAATAAATGACGCCATTTAACATAAACATAATCCAAAAATATAAGTGGAGTGCAAAGTCCACCTATAGCCTCCACATGTTCCCTCATGCATCTTCTCACTTTTCAATCTAATACCTGCATGCAAACTCACACACATTTCATATACATACTTCATATATACTTTGACTAGTAATTCATAATTTCTCTGAAACTTGGGATTTCAGGTCTGTGATGCATTCTAACGCCACCGGGCTTACCCTGTTTGTCTATTCGTCTATTTTTCTTTTCTTAGGTGGCCCAAAATTCTCTAGCTAGAGCTTTCTTCACTGTAGAGTACGACTACGCGTCCAGTTAAAATTTTCTGAGGCGATTACTGGACACATATTCTTAGGAATCTTTGGATAAGTCTGGAGTAATCTCAGTAAATTAAGGCGACGACTAATAGAGAGAGCTGAGATTGCTGCCTTTTTTCTTGTTTGCTTTTTCTTTTTCTTTCTCCTTTGGGTCGGATTGGGTTTGGGCTTAGATTTGGGTATTAGGGCCCCGTCTCACGGATTGAGATCCGTGAGACTGTCTCACAAAAGACCTTCTCTAATTCTATTATGCGATTAACTTCATTGGACACGTGCTGACTTAAGCATCAAAGAGCTTTATGATACAAATTATTGACCTTGATTTACTTTAGATTTACCTTAACTTGGAATGAGTTACATTTTTGAATAGCAATATTGATAAATTAATATAACTAACAGTACATATATATATATATATATAATTATTTTTGGGATTTCTAGTTTCGATTTTGTCATTAAGATTACTAGTTGAGGCCCCCGTGCGATGCACAGACTATCCTAATAATACGTAGTGCTGTCAAAATCTGCCAGCCCAAGAAAGAGAGAATTCGGTTTAGGTTAGGCCGAAACTCCATCTAATTTGTTTTTGAGATCGGTCCGATCCACTTTACCCCATGAAATCTGTCATTTTATGGACCTAATTTAAATCTTAGTACATTTTAAAATAAATTATATTCATCACTTTATAATAATTTTACAATAATAACAAATATGTGTGTCATTTTATAATAATCTTACGTTAAATAATTTAATAGCGAAACCAATGAATCAGTTTTTTTTTATAATTTTTGAAATTACATTATACTCTATTTTAATAATATAATATAAACACGTATTTTTAGGACTTTTATTTATTTTAGATTTCAATAATAATATTATTACACTTCAAACATATTTACGATAGTATTTATACCTTGTTAAAAATAAATTAAGCTCAACTTTATTTATAATATAATAATATAATTAGTAGATTGTACTTTAAAAATTATATTACAATACAACTAAAGTATATTATTTTCAAATACAATAACTCATTAATATATTTAAATTTTAGCACACTTCGTACATATTTTTTTTCAGTTGTAAAATAACATTATATTCTTTTTTCATCATATATTATGAAATATATATTAAGGATTTGAGTTATATCAGAATTTTAAAATATATAAAATAATTCAGATTTTGTAATTCATCCAAATTGTTCTAAGATAATTCGTATAAATTAAAAATATCATATCACATTCCAAATATGCATGTGTTTTCAGTATTATTTATAAAGTTTTACCATTTTAAAAAATAATCCAATTTAAACTTATCTATAGATATAATAATACAATGAAAAGATTAAACTCTAATATTGTATATTGTAATACCAAATTATGATTCTAAAACACTATTTTCAAAAATATATAAATTCTCATTACAATTAATGATTTGATTAAAATTATAAAATCATATTAAAATGATCACAAAAACAAAAGAGATATTATTATAGCCAATAATGCTGGTTTGTTTTATATATTCTTTAGATTTTTTTGAATTTTTTTTAATATAATATTTAATATTAGTCATACATAAATGAGATTTTTAATGCATACCAATATCAAAATGGACAAAGTTAATGACAAATTACAATATTTTCGGACAAAAAACTATCTTTCTTTTTTATTTTAAAAAAAAAATCTTTCGATTGTATAGTATTAAGTCTAATTAGACATAACTAAATTAAAATGGCAATGCATACCATAATTAAGATTAACAAAATTAATGATATAATTACAAAGATATTGGATATATATCTATTTTGCTTTTTCGTTTTTTATAAAAAAATATCTAATTTCGCTTTTAGCAAGTGCAAATAGGTGGGAAAATAAATTTGGAAACAAGTTTGGTATTATATATACTAGTAATGTACCCCGTGCGTTGTACGTATATTTATTATTGCTTTATCATATCTATTAACATGAACTGGTATTTATTACTTTATTTTAATAGTAATATATATATAAGGTTATAAAAACAAAGATTTATCTATCAATTTTATATTTTCAACTATAAACTTAAATGTCTAATTCAACTCGTTCAGAATTATCCCTTAATTTATGCATTTTCTCTAAATTATTATTTTATATATCCCTTTATTTCTCATACATCTCTCTATAAATAATTATATATAATTTGTGAGATGCATTTTTATATTTTACTTAAACTATTGAAAAAAATGAATACTTCACATTGTTAATCAAAAATGTAAATTAAGATATTATTCAAAATAATATTGTAAAAAAATCGTGAATAAAATTTAAAATGAACTATTATGTCATTGATATAAACATTAGTAGCATTAACTTAAATTTTACATTTCTCTCACTGCTTCTAAAAATCGCTTATGGCTCTCACCTCAATCTTTGTCTGAGTGTGCGTAAAAAAGTCTGGACCTTAATAGACCCTCACCCCGTGCTTGGATGGCCCAATCCGCTCTCGCTCGCCGCTACTAACGCCCTGCCTTTGCTGTTAAGCTGGCCCAATGCCTCTACTTAGACGTTGCGTTGTAGTCTTGCACGAGGGGGAGTCGAGGCTCCGCGGGATGGTTCTTCGATCAGTGAAAGCTTGAAACTGTTGAACCAATAGTAGGTCCAGATGTCAGGCGTGAATATCACATGGGAGGAGGAGGGCACTGGACCAACAATATCATAGTAATCCACTAAAAAACTTACGAACATAAACATGATATAACTGAAAACATGGTATAGAAATAGTACAATTGATATCAATATTCATCATTTGACATTTATTTTCAATAAATGTATGTAAACCCCATGAGTTTTCTCATTTTGATCAACAACTGATTGATGTGATTCGTCCATCAATCAAAAGAAATGATACAATACACTGAGAATTTGACAATCCAAAAATTTTTAACTTTATTTTAAAATGTAACATCAATCGATTAATCCTATTTAAATGATTACATAATTAATTTTACAATAATTTATTTAATGACATCGTTTAACAATATAATTATTAATTATCATATATTGAATTAACAACACATTATTTTCGTTATAGAAAATCTGTCTACTAACTTACCAAAGCAAAACACCGTCAATTTTGGATAACTCCAAAACATACATTAGTTGCTAGATATTGATTATTTCATCTTCCAATATTGATTTATTGATTTACCAAAGTAAAACACCAGCAATTCTATTATTGTTTTCTAGAGTTATAGTTAATAAACTATAAAAAAAATAATAAATACTAATTGATTACATATGCCAATTAAGTAATTATATGATTGATTTTATAGGACAATTGTAGTATTGATTGATCATGTCAATTATTTAACATCAATTTGATTAGTTTTATTAATCTCATATCAAGATATGAAAGAGATATATACAATTTTCAAACAATCAAATATTTGTTACCATATTTAGTTTTGTAAATATGTTAATTAGTTGTTTTTCTTAGTTAAGGTAATATACTGTTGTTCAATCATAAACTTGTGCACTCTTGGAAATTAAAAAAAAAACTCTCATTGACAATTATTGTCTTTTTTTTTTAAGTTAATACATTTTTCTAAATTGACAAATATTTAATCATAAGGTACGATTTTCTTAATTTTTGTTAAACTTCTTGTCAATTATCCGTTGTGTGTAGCATAGTCAAATTCGATTGAAAAATATAACAGATACTCTCAATTGTTTTACCAAATACTTAGTTTTAAAATTCTTTCAATAGTTGATGGTATCTATAGATTGAATAAATACAATAATAAATAATTATTGTATTTATGATAATGATTACAGTCAATTTATTTATTGTATAGGACATTATATAATTTATTATAGAATTAAATTTTCAAATCTCAAAAAATATTGCAATCATGACCGAAACAACAATTAGCCAATAAAATATTTATGTTACTAAAGATTCTTGCCATTGACTTACCAAATCAAAAGCAACGCTAATTTGGTTCATTTATCCAAAACTGTATCTTATTTTATATCTTTTTTTTATTCTTTTTTTTTTCTGATTGAGTTGCCTTGGTTATATCATATATATACTAATTTTATTCGATTGCAAATTAGAGTTGTTAATTATTCTTAATTAAGCAAATTATCATCAAATTTAACACCAACGTTGATCAATTGATCAATTAGAAGATAATTTATTTTTATGGACTCGACTTAATTAGTATTTGTTCATAATTCTGAAAATACCAATATTTCAAAAACAAATATAATAAATAAATATTTCAACAACAATTGAATCAATATGAAATAAAAATCCAGATATTTCTTCAAAAGCATGATATAAAATCAAACATCTTATTAGTAAAATATTTCAAAATCATCCATAAAAAAGTCCATAATCCAATATCAATTTAATATAAATGAAATTTAGTAGCAGAAAAAAATTATTTCAATCAATATATGAAAGAGATATATATAATATTCCCGAGCAATAAATTTTTGTTACCATTCTGAGTTTATAAATCTTTCAATCAATTATTTTTCTTAAGCTAATACGTTGTTGTCCAATCATACAATTATACTCCCTTGTAAATGGAGAAAAATGCCCCATTGACCAATTATTGTATTTTTTTTATTAAAAAGTAATACATTATAAATTTTCTAGATTAATAAATCTTTAATCTTAAAGTGCGATTTTCTCAATTTTTTTCTTAAACATCTTGTCAATTATCCGCTAACATAATATTGTCAAATTAAATTAATAAATATTAATAGATACTGTGTACGAATAAAAGTACAGTTATATATCGCCAATTGTTTTACCAAGGCTCAATTTTAAAAATTTCCAATCAATAGTTCGTTTTCTCTATAAGATTGATTAGTTAAATAATAAATACTTATTGTATCTATGAGATTAAATATCATCAATTTATTAATTGTATACAACAATTATAATTTTGGCAATCATGTTGCATGAAAATCTTGGATCTCAACACTTAATAAACGTAAGTTATCGCGAACTTACACACACAAACATACGAGTAAATACTTACCAAGCAAGGTTTCTTTATATGTGACTTTGAGAGAATCAATCGAAAAGTCGGATTCTCAATAACATCCACCTTAATGTCATAATCGTCAGAATCATCGATGTATGTTGCACACGTATTAATTAAATCAATCAATTAACCAATTAATTTATAATTAAACGGAAATATCATATATTATATATGTGATTTAAACTATAATATATTATATGAACTGATATCAGATACACGTATAGTCAGGTACACATCGATTCTCTCACATGAATCATCATTAGAAAATATTGACACATCAAAAACGTGGTTGGCACGATAAGAAAAAATCAATACTTCGCCATATGAAATTTCGTTATCATGGACGAATTTTCTCCATCCATCCGTAAAATAGAACACGCCATAGGGGCTGACCACTTTGACCGTCCAAGTGTGTCCGTTCACATTATGCATGTCATAGTTTAATGGTGTAAGACTATTAAATTGACTGCCGAATTTGCATGGAAGACGCTGACAAAAAAAAATTAATGTAATAAAAATTGTAATGAATTTATAATTGAACAATATAAAAGTCATCACAATAAGCAGATAGAAGTTTATTTCTGAATCAAAACTATAAAACTAATAACCAAAAAAATTATTGTCGAATAAAAATAAAATAATAATTGCCGAATCAAAACTATAAAACTAATAACAAAAAAAAAATATTGGCGGAGATAGAAGTTTATATATATGAACAGAAAATGTATGTTGACACAAAAAATATTGACACAAAATATATTGACAGAAAATATGTTAGTATGAGGAATAATAAAAAAAATAAACAAATCATACAAAAAACAAGTTAAAAAAGTAAAACAAAACTATCAAGAATAATCAAAAAAGAAACTCACCAAACATTACCCGTAAAAATCTACAATACAGTTTATATAACAACTCTTGTCTATTGCAGAATTCGAGTTCAATATTGTCGTTGTTAGCGGGACACTTGATGAAAACGGAAATAGAGGGGAACATGAAGATAAAATCATATTTGGTGGTTCTGCTTCGAATTTAGATCAACAATATCAAAGTGTTTCTCTAATGCAATTTAAGTAATATAAATATAAGAGGATTTAACATAAATAATAAGCTGCCAAAAAAAAACTCCGAACACAAAATTAATTATTAATTCAATGGTAAAAGATACATAAAATCATAATTTGTCTATTTTAACTATTATTAAACAATTTAGGAAAGTTTGAATAGTCATCAGTATTTAAAAATTGATTAATTAATATTATATTGTACAAAATTGCATCGACATCGTTGGAACAAATAAACAATATATTTGATGAAGATATGATGTATAGAATCAAGACATCATTGTAATATATATTTAAGAAGAATTGACATATACTAATATCAATTATGGAATTTTTAAAATCTACATATTATATATCGATAGAATTGATACTGCAGACTCACTTTTGGTATAAAGTAGGAACACAGTAAATAAAATTTTCCTAATTTTTATACATATAAAATAATAATATCATTATGATATTTTCCTACTTTATATACATATAAAGTAGGAATATTATTTGTCTTTTCTTATAATATTTTCCTAATTTATATAATTGCGATGATTTTCTAATAATATTTTCCTAATATAAGAATTTATAATAATTATCATTTATAATGTTTACAATTATTTTCTAATATAATAAGCAAAAAAGAGCGGAAAAATAACGTTCCGGACTTCTGCTATTATATATAGATATATATATATATATAGATTACAAGCACCGGCGGACCCAAATGGGGGGCAAGGGGGCCACTGCTCCCCCAAATTTTCCAAACCCCTAAAAGTTTTACAAATTATTTTTTAAAAGGTAAAATAAATGAACTAATTTACAATTGCCCCCCAAATTTTTTTACAAAAATTTCCCCCTGTAACGCCCCATTATTTTATAAGAATAATTTTATATTAAATAAAAATATAAAATAACTTGAGACGTTACACCCAAAAATGGAGTTTGCAAAAATAAATCATTTAAGATAAAAAAAACATATAAATTTAATACTAAATGACAAATTTAATGCGGAAGCAAAATTTAATAATTAAATAAAAGAAAATATTATTAATAAAAGGAAGACAATAGAATTTTAACTAATAAATTAGTCGAATCGTCCAAAGTGGGTTCTAGATTTAATAATTTATTTATTTGTTTATTTTATGAATTTAGAATTAGGCCACACCATTCCTCTTCGCCTTCGCCCTGCCAAGCTCCATCTGAAAAAACGTGAGAATACAATGGGGTGAGTAAAACAATTACTCAATGATAAATTATATTTATTCAAGCTAAATAAAATTCATGCATCACATTAATGAACAATCTGCAACATAATCATAGCATCTTGGCATCATACCATCATAGAATCATATATAGATCATAGCATCGTAGAGTTCCTAGAGCAATAAGCTCATGTAACTTGAATCTTAGAGTTCCTAGAGCATAAAGCTCATATAACTTGAATCTTAGAGTTCCTAGGGCATAAAGCTCATGTAACTTGAACCTTGAAATCATAGAATTCGTTGAGCGAAACTCGCAGAACATAGCATGTGCATTTTAAACATTACTGTAAACAATCATAATATTTAACAAGATCAAATAATAAAAATTCCCCACCTTGAAACAGAAGAAAATATTGGATGTAAATTGCGTGTTGGTATGCCTTGAACTCCAAGATCTCCTCACTATCCTCGTTTCCTATTACGGAAATAAAATATTTTTTCTTAGACTCCCTAAATCTTAGAACCTTAAGATTAATAATATTATAACCCTTATTGATCTTGTATAAGAAAATAGCAATGCGAATATCTTAGATACGTAAAACATTGAGAAAAATAATATATATCAATTAGATTATAAATATATATATATATATATATATATAGGTATAGGGTCATATGTGACAACGGCCTTACCATGTGGCAGTGTGGACAAATCTGAGCCACTATCTTGTTTAATCCTAAGGCCCCTAATTTTTCGATTTTTTGTTTTTTTTTTTAATATTCAATTCAGCCCATTTAAGGGCATAATGGGTATTTTACACACATAATCTCACAGCCGTTTTTGGTAACCCCCCATAACCCCACTTTTTTGGGATTTTATTCAAGCAGGAACCGATTCATTGCAATCTCAATTTTCCCAAAAAATCAAAACCCCTATTTTCATCTCTTTCTTCTCCACTTTTCCAACCCACTTTCCTCTTTTCTTCTCCACTTTTCCTCTCTTTATTCTCCACTCTTCCGTCGCCACCGAGAACAAGTACAATGTGTCAATTTTCGAAGGTTAACAGGTTTCATTTCGTCATCAAAGTACCATACGACAGTGGTAGTATTGGTAAAGGTCAGATTCTTGTCCCAATTTTTCCAATTTTTTTAGTGTACTTTTTTGTAGTAAGGGTTTGTCCCTCAGTTTTTCTTCATTTTTTAGTCGAAATCATGATGTTGTTTTTCTGGGTTTTGAGTGTTAGTTGCAGCATGTAGAGCACTTGTTTTTTTTAATTATTTTGAAGTACTAGGATTTTGGTGTTTTTGTATTTTTTTTAAATTATTTTTGGTCGAAATCATGATGATGTTTACATAATTTCTCTTTTTTTTTCGTCTTATGGATAGATTTTTTGTGCGATCTGTGGCAGAATTTGGGAGAGTATAGATTTTTTTTTCGTCTTATGTTTTTCTACATTTTGTATATAAATAAATAGATTCGGTGTTTTATGCGTGGTAATTTGTATTTAATGCATATACAATTGATGTTTAAATTGTATTAGTTTCGTATACAGTTAGAGTACAATCAGTGCACAATTAGTTTAGATGTTGTATTCTCTTTGCTACATCGCAGAATTAGTATAGTTCATGCACACTGTGTAATGTTTCATAGATGTTCTCACTTCCAGGTTAAATGGCACGACGAAACAGTAATATACCTGCATCCCTAGGGCCGAGCGAGGGTGCGAGTGATGGTAATCAGAGCCCAGAGGTCAAAGACCACAAAATCTGCTTTGAAAACCTCGATGCCCAAACTGAGGAGAAGATCCGTGCCCAAACTGAGAAAATTGTAGCTTATATTTTTTTTGGCCCATTTTATTTTATTGTACCCGTGGAAATAAATTGATGAAAGCTTAGCTATAAGTTGGTATACATTTAGTAAATATTTGGTATACAATTAGTTCAGTTGTTTTTATTTTAATTGTGGATATGAATTGGCGAAAACTTAGCTATAGAATGGTATACAGTTAGGCAATTGTTGGTATACAGTTAGTTTCTATGCGACACGCTGCATCCTTTTTCTTTTTTTGGTTGACTTGTTTGATGTTAACATCGTTTTCTTTTGGCAATTTTATTTTATGTGTTTTTCAGTTGGATCTATTCTCTCGATATTTGCAAGCAAGTGGGTGTTATCAGGCAGCGCATAATGTTGAAAAATCTGCATATTTGTACACCAAATCAGTCAAATGTATACGCAAAATAATTTTCAAAATATACAATATTGTCAATATTAGTATACAACATTCTCAATTAAACATCTAACAATGCACTACTGAATACTTATATTATCACCAAATATTGGACAAGTATATACCAAAATATAATTTCAGGATATCGTAATAGAATTATTTTTATACCATTTTTTATGGTTATAAAGCACCGAAGTCTGCATATGTATACACCAAAATATGCTTCTAATGTACAATATTGTCAATATTTTTATACCAACTTAAGTACCAATGTTTAGTCTGAAATAAACATCCAAACACGCCATATTTCATGTTATATTAGCACCAAAATATGCATATCTATACACGAAATAATGCGTCCATAGCACAATATTATAAACATATGTACACCAAAATATTGCGTCAATGAAGAGTGATTCCGTTTTTTTTTCCTCTTTATTAGGCGTATCTGTTATGGAAGTCTGATATTGAATATATCCCTTGATTTTAGGAAAGTAAATATGATATTAATTTTACACCATTTTGATAGTTACCGATTAGCACCAAAATATGCATATCTATACACGAAATAATGCGTCCATAGCACAATATTATAAATATTTGTACACCAAAATATTGCGTCAATGAAGAGTGAGAATCCGTTTTTTTTCCTCTTTATTAGGCGTATATGTTATGGAAATCTGATATTGAATATATCCATTGGTTTTAGAAAAGTAATTATGGTATTATTTTTATACCATTTTGAGAGTTACCGATTTGCCCTTTTACACATAAAATAAATGAAAAATGGTTTATATTTAGGCCTAATCTGAACCATTGATTGAATAGGATGGATGGATGAGATCTGTCCACACTGCCACATGGTAAGAGGCTGCCACATAAGATCCTATCCCTATATATATATACACATCCATAAGAATTCTTTAAAAATTGGGAGTTGTATAAATTAAATTAATACACTCTAAAATTATTTAAAACACCAAATATATATATATATATTATATTTTATCACACCCACACAAACCATACACAAAAATAGAATAGAAAATAAATTAAATAACATTTTCTTTTCTTGTTTAACACACACACACACACACACAACACTATTATATTTATATATAGATATATATAAAGTCACGCACACACACACACACACACACCTCTATACATGCACATATGCACAATTATATATATATTTGTATATATATAAAAATAAATACTGAATATATATATATATATATATATATATATATAAATAAACCCTATATATGCTATACAATATATATATATATATATATATATTAAATAAATAAGTTAATAAAAACAATAGTGTACCTGGAGGTAATTGCCAAAGTGAGAAGAAAAATTAAGAAGAGAGTAGAAAAGTTTTCTTACCTCTTTTTCTAAACCATTCAAGTGAAGATATTTATAGATTAGATAATTTACGTTTGTTGTTGAGTTAACACAAGTATAATTAATATATGTATTAATTAAACTAAGTATTTAATTAAGTTTTTAAATAACATAAACTAATGCGGCTAGTTCTAGATCATGGGTAGGATAATTCAACTCATGTTGCTTCAGTTGTCTTGAGGCATATGCAACAACCTTACCTTGTTGCATTAAGACGCAACCCAACCCTTGCTTCGACGCATTACTATAGATGATGAATCCTTCTGACACTTCTAGAATAGTTAGTACGGGTGCCGAGGTTAGTCTTCGTTTTAGCTCTTGGAAACTTTTCTCGCACTTTTCGGACCATTGAAACTTCTCACCCTTCCTTGTCAATCTGGTCATGGGCGCTGCAATCTTTGCGAATCCTTCTATGAATCTCCTGTAATAACCTGCTAAGCCTAGGAAACTACGAACTTCATTTGCATTCATAGGCGCCTTCTAGTCATTTACAGCTTCAACCTTAGCTGGGTCAACTTCTACTCCATTTGTTGTTACGACATGACCTAGAAATGCCACTCGATCAAGCCAAAACTCACACTTCTTGAACTTCGCGTACAATTTCTCCTTGCGAAGTGTTTCCAGCACAATACTCAAATGTTCTTCGTGTTGCTTCTTATTCTTTGAGTATACTAGTATGTCATCAATGAATACTATAACGAACTGATCCAAGTACGGATGGAAAACCCGATTCATGAGATCCATGAATACAACTGGTGCATTACTTAAACCAAATGGCATTACAACGAACTCGTAATGTCCATATCGAGTCCTAAATGCAGTCTTAGGTATATCGATTTCTTTGATCTTTAATTGGTGATAGCCAGATCTTAAATCGATTTTTGAAAATATACTTGCTCCTTTTAACTGATCAAATAAGTCATCTATTCTTGGTAACGGGTACTTATTCTTAATTGTGAGTCGATTAAGTTCTCTGTAATCGATGCACATCCTCATTGACCTATCTTTCTTTTTAACGAATAATACTGGCGCTCCCCAGGGCGAGACACTAGGTCGAATAAATTTCTTATCCAATAACTCTTGTAGTAGCACCCTCAACTCATGTAACTCCTTTGGTGCCATTCTGTATGGTGCTTTTGATACCGGTGCTGCTCCTAGTACTAAGTCTATTGTGAACTCCACTTGTCTATCTGGTGGAATTCCTGGAAAGTCTTCTGGAAAGACATCCCCATAGTCCCTCACAATCGGAACATCTTTGAAATTCAACTCTATAGATTTGGAGCCTATTATACTCACTAGGTACCCTTGACCATTTCCTTTCCTTAATATTTTCATTGCCTTCATAGCCGACACCACTCTAGGTATAGTGCTAGACTTTGCTCCATAAAAAGTAAACTCATCTTTCCCTAGCTGACGAAAAATTATCTCCCATTTATGGCATTCAATACTTGCTCGATTCTTGCTGAGCCAGTCCATTCCTAATATTACGTCAAAATCTTTCATGCTTATGATGTGTAAATCTGTTACTAAGTTCCTTCCACAAATGTCTAATTTCACGTCCTTAGACAATTCATTAATCACTAACGTTTTTCCAGAAGGTATGCTAACTTCAAGGGGCATGTTTATTGTAACACTCTTATTCTTAATTTTATTATGAAACACAACAGATATGAATGTTGTAGCACCAGTGTCAAACAATACAAGCCCAAGAACTTCAAATATCATCATCATACTTGTAATAGTGTTTGGTTCTTGATCAACCTCTTGTTGCGTCAGAGCAAACACTCGTCCATTCCCTGCGGGTACCTGAATGTTCTTTCCTGAGTTTTCTCCAGGGTATGTAGGGCAACTGTGTGCTTGGTGCCCTGGTTGTTTGCATCTGTAGCATCTCCCTTTTTCGAATAGGCACTCCCCCTGTAACGCCCCATTTTTTTTACAAGAATAATTTTATATTAAATAAAAATATAAAATAACTTGAGACGTTACACCAAAAAATGGAGTTTGCAAAAATAAATCATTTAAGATAAAAAAAAAACATATAAATTTAATACTAAATGATAAATTTAATGCGGAAGCGAAATTTAATAATTAAATAAAAGAAAATATTATTCATAAAAGGAAGACAATAGAATTTTACCTAATAAATTAGTCGAATCATCCAAAGTGGGTTCTAGACTTAATAATTTATTTATTTATTTATTTTATGAATTTAGAATTAGGCCACATCATTCCTCCTCGCCTTCGCCCTGCCAAGCTCCATCTGAAAAAACGTGAGAATATAATGGGGTGAGTAAAACAATTACTCAATGGGAAATTATATTTATTCAAGCTAAATAAAATTCATGCATCACATTAATGAACAATCTGCAACATAATCATAGCATCATAGAATCATATATAGATCATAGCATCATAGAGTTCCTAGAGCAATAAGCTCATGTAACTTGAATCTTACAGTTCCTAGAGCATAAAGCTCATATAACTTGAATCTTAGAGTTCCTAGGGCATAAAGCCCATGTAACTTGAACCTTGGAATCATAGAATTCGTTGAGCGAAACTCGCAAAACATATCATGTGCATTTTAAACATTACTGTAAACAATCATAATATTTAACAAGAACAAATAGTAAAAATTCCCCACCTTGAAACAGAAGAAAATATTGGATGTAAATTGCGTGTTGGTATGCCTTGAACTCCTAGATCTCCTCATTATCCTCGTTTCCAATTACGAAAATAAAATATTTCTTCCTAGACTCCCGAAATCTTAGAACCTTAAGATTTATAATATTATAAGCCTTATTGATCTTGTATAAGAAAAAAATAATGTGAATATTTTAGATACTTAAAACATTGAGAAAAATAATATATATCAATTAGATTATAAAAATATATATATATATACATCCATAAGAATTCTTTAAAAATTGGGAGTTGTATAAATTAAATTAATACACTCTAAAATAGTTTAAAACACCAAATATATATATATATATATATATTATATTATATATCACACCCACACAAACCATACACACAAATAGAATAGAAAATAAATTAAATAACATTTTCTTTTCTTGTTTAACACACACACACACACACAACACTATTATATTTATATATAGATATATATAAAGTCACGCACACAAACACACACCTCTATACATGCACATATGCACAATTATATATATATATATATATATTTGTATATATATAAAAATAAATACTGAATATATATATATATATAAATAAACTCTATATATGCTATACAATATATATATATATATATTAAATAAATAAGTTAATAAAAACAATAGTGTACCTGGAGGTAATTGCCAAAGTGAGAAGAAAAATTAAGAAGAGAGTAGAAAAGTTTTCTTACCTCTTTGTCTAAATCATTCAAGTGAAGATATGTATAGATTATATAATTTACGTTTGTTGTTGAGTTAACACAAGTATAATTAATATATGTATTAATTAAACTAAGTATTTAATTAAGTTTTTAAATAACGTAAACTTTAATGAAGTTCAATCTAATGTTATTAATGTTTTTCGTTATGTATTAATATTAGTCACATGTTTTTTTTTCTTTCTTTAAGTTAACAAATAATAAAATAATTTATATTTGATTTGAAAAATCAAATATTTGTAAATAAGAAACTTTACATATCATATAAATATATATATATATATATAGTTATTATTTATTCTAACATATTATTAATAATAATATTAAAAATCGGTGGGTATTACACCCCCCCCCCCAAAAAAAAAAGGGTTTTCCAAATTATTTTTTAAAAGGTAAGATAAATGAATTAATTTACAATTTACCCCCAAAATTCGATAAAAACTTCAAATAATTGTCTTTTATACAATATAAAAAGCCATTAATTATGGTTGGTATATGAAAAAAAATCGCATAGCTTAAATTTATAAACTCGGTCCATTTTTCGCCCCCCAAAACCGGAATTCTGCGTCCGCCACTGATTACAAGATTGGGTAAAGTTGGTTTGAAATTGATAATATTTTAAGAATTAGTGTTTTGTTATACATTTGAAATAGTGATGTTTTGATATTCATCAATTCAAAATCTTTCAACAGTACAATAAAGATCAAAGATCAAGTTTTCCAATAGTGGGTTCAGTGTCGACGACTTTAAGAACTTATCATGGTCGCCTTTTCCTTTTTGTTAAACTTAAATTAAATTCTCATGTGTAACGTTATAGAGAATTAAGTTTTAAATTGTGATTTTGTTAGATGATAAAAATTACTCATGAAATTTATCTTAATAAAAAATCAATGGCAAAAGTTGTATGAGATGGTCTCATGTGCATTGTTCATGAGACGGATCATACATGTAACTAGAATTCCACTTTCCAACCCAAACCCAAACAGATAAAAAAGACTCATGTATTTTGTGCTTTGTAGGATCCGTGTAATAAATTTAACTCATGAGACCAAAAATCAATAATTTTTAGGGAAAAATTTTTTAAGCAACCTGAACTTTGATACTTTGCAACCTAGTTTATTTTTCTTGTCAACTAACAACCTGAACAAAACGTGTTTTGCAGGTAACAACCTACAGGCTGTCGGAGTTAGAATATTCGGAGAATATTCGCTCACGTGCCAGCCATGTGAGATTCTGAAGGGCAATTTCGGCTTTCCATGTTAACATTGATGGGTAAAACGTAATTTCACATATATGGATGTCAATTTAGCGGGAATAAAACCACTACGACTCACCCATCGTTCAGTTCAGTCACTGTGGGAGGAAAGAATGTGGAGCCAATCTTCAGAATTTCTCATGGATGATTTCTGCCATTGTGGGAGGAACACGACCAAGAAAACTTCATGGACCGAACTCAATCCCAGCAGGAGATACTCTGCTTGTAAGCAATTTCGAGTAAGTAATTGAAATTGGAGACCCTAATTTCCCCATTTCCCTTTTTTGTGGTTAAATTATTTACTGAAAATTTGCAATTTTGGTACTTTATAGTAATTGATGTTTTATATTTACTAATTTCTGTTGATTTATGGTTATAGCAATTTTGGTAATTTTTTGGTACTTTACTGGAAATTTGCAATTTTGTGACTAATTTCAGTTGATTATTACTGTTATAGGAGGTTGGGGGATGCACTTATTTTAATTGGATTGACCCACCAATGTGCAGTCGATCTCGGCAAATCATACCCGGGCTGCTAAAAAAATGTAACAAGTTTGAAGAGGAAGTGAAAAAACTTGAAGAGGAAGTGAGAAAGAAGCAGTCCAAGATGAGGAAGTTGTGGCCGGCTCTTGTTGTTTCTTGGACGATCATCTTCTATTTCACTTCGTAATTGTATTAGTGGATGGAGTTCTGGAATGATTGTAGTTCTTGGAGGAATAGTTGGTTGGATTAATTGTAGGTGATGATGTTAGGTGGTGGTAAAATAGTTAGTTGAAGTTGAAATGTACCAAATTGAAGTTTTCAATTATGTTATGAATTTGGACATGATCCATTATGTCAGTTGTATTCTTATGTAATCTATATATGTTATTGCATTAGTTATGCTAAGCAAAAGCAGCAAACATAAAACTGGAGCTTGTTTCATTACAAAAATAGCCAAAAAAATACCCTCTTAAGCAGCTATTCATTTCACATAATGTCTGTTTCATTACAAAAGTAGCCAGAACAAAAGTGTCAAACCCATAACAAAAGTGCCAATACTGTCTTAAATAAGCAGCCACATAAAATTTGATCCTAAATGCCAAACCCAAAACAAAAGTAGCCAGAAAATATTGTCTTAAGTAACTATGCATTTCACAAAAATATGATCCCAAATGCAACTTAATTATCTCCCAAAACTAGGTAATATGATCCTAAAATTGGAGCTTCTTCCTCAGATTGCACTTTTTTCTTGTTTGATGGTTGACCGCTTTTTGTTGAAAATGTAGCATTCTGAGTCAATGAGCTTCTTCCTGGTGGTCTCCAAGCAACTTTGTTTACATTCTTAGCCTTAACCTTTTTTGCTTCTTTCCCACTATTGACTGAAACCTGGGAGGCAACCACTTCCTCTTGTTTCTTGTGAACCTAATATGCAAAAAAATGATTTATGTTACTTGGAAGCAAGAATAAAATCTAGTACTTAATACTAGCAAAGTAATTTACCTTCAATTTAGACCTTAAACCAAGAGTCTTGGGCTGAGTTTATGGGGCTGCACAAGCTTCATCCAAAAATTCAAGCTTCCTTTTTTGCATCTATTTGGGACAAATCAAATAACAAATAGTAGCATCAAATAGACATATCATAAAAATAAGAATTTTTAGCATCAAATAACTAAAAATTCTAGTACCTTTTTGATTGGCTGTTGTTTTTCTGTATGTGGGGCAGGTACATCAAGACCTGGGCTAGGAGGCTGGCTTTCTTTTTTGAGTGGACATCCCTTAGCATTGTGGTTAGGTTTGTGGCATATAGAACAAGTGATTGTCATCCCTTTCCTTACCCAAACTGGTTTTTTGAAGCTTCTTCCCCTTCCCTTCATCTAGTTGTTTTCTCCTATCATGTTTCTTTGGTCTCCCAGGCAACTTCAAATAAGTGGAGGCATCAATGGTTCCACATCTACCACAGGCCATTGATCACAAGGGTTCAAAGTACCCATCAAATGCCCATATGTCTTCAAAACTGTCTCTTTTTTGTACCAATGAGCTACATATTCTTCTGGAGTGTGCCCCAAGAAGTAAAGCCCAGAAATAGCATGCTCATAAGGAATCTCAGTCAACTCCCATTTTCTGCATGAGCAAGTTTTATCTCCCAAATGCAACTTAAACTTTTGTCCAGAACAAGAATCTATCTCAAACTGGTCCTCTCCATTCCAATGTGCAATGAAGTTCATGGATTTCTTCTTCAATTCTTCTAACAATTTCACAATTTTTGGACACAACTCTCCATTATACTTAGCTAATTGATCCCTTCTAGTGTAAACTCTTTTCATCAAAATCAATCTAATTGTCTCCAGCATAGTCAAGATTGGTTTGTTCCTAGATCTCAAAATCAAGGCATTGAAAACTTTCACACATGTCATTTAACAACTATCACACATTGAATGACAGCTAAAATGTGACCTAGACCACTGACTAGCTGGCCTCTGCACTAACTACTCATATGCAGCTAAATCCCTCTGCTTCAATTCAACCATTGCCCCATTGAAATCCACAACTCTTGTTGCTCTGGCAGCTTTCCACAAAAGATTCTTTAAAGCTAACCCTTTATGAGTCATCTTAAAGTTACTATATAGATGTTGAACACAAAACCTGTGTTCACATCCAGACATTAAATCCTCAATGGCTTCAACCAAACCTTTTTGTTTGTCAGATATTATTGTCCAATGATAATTATTTTTAATGTTCAAATCTTGCTTAAGCAACTCTATAAACCAACCACATGATTTCCTCTTCTCTTTTCCACAATTGCATATGCAAATGGATACATACAGTTGTTTCCATCCACCCCCACTGCACTCAGTAGAATCCCACCACATGCAGTTTTCAAATGGCATCAATCCAAGCAAATGACAGGCCTGCAACCCTCCAACAACCCTCTTTTCAAACTTCCCCAACATATATGGAATCTCTTAAATTGTGGCTCTCCACTCACCAATTTGCTTTTTATCTTGACAGTTGTCCCTGGATTACACTTCTTAATTTCCTCAGCATAAGATCACAACATGCCATATTCTTCAACATCTGTTCCACTACCCAACTTAGACACCATTTTCTTCGCCCTGTACATTTGCCACTTGTTAAATACCAATTTGATGTCTTTTTGCATTATGGTCATCATTGAGTCAACATGCCACTTTGGATCAATCAATAATTTATCCTTATAAGAATTTGCTATCCACCTCGTATTAGCATGTGCCATTCTCTGTGACCTAGGGCATTTGTGCCTCCCTTTATAGGTTTTAACCTGAATGTTGTCTTCTTTTGAAACTTTAGAAGCATATATCATCCAAGGATATTTCTCATGCTTACATTTTGCTTGAACTTTAAATTTGTGATTCACTGTGAATTTGACATCTCTTCCTTGTTTAATTGAATGTTGTCTTACAGCCTTTCTAAATGATGTTGTCAGGAAAATACATGCCCAACTCAAATTTTGGATCATTATTGTCGATCTTATCATTGAACACATGATGACCCTTAATCCTAGGACTTTTGACCTGATCACCACCTAACTTACTACAAGTAGCTTCATTTTGTGACTTATTCATATGTAAAACCCCCCCATTTCACTTCATGATCAATGCTACCATCAAATAGTATATCATCCTCATCAGACCCCTCACATTCACTATCCACAAAACCCATTAACACTGAAGAATCAGAGCCAATAGACTTTTCACAATCACTATTACTAAGTTGTTTATCTTCCATTTCAAAATTATTTGTCTTGACCCCTTCATTTTCATCTACATTATAATCGGTATCACCCATAAAATTTAGTAGCTCATGAATATTAGAAAGATCTTCCTCATCACAACTAGGAATAATTTCTCTATGTTCAGACACCAAACACCCAACAACACCTTCTTCATGTTAAACAAAGATCCCAGCCATTCTATCTTCATCAATGAAATCAATAAAATTCAGTGCATCATTATCATTTCTTAAAACAAACATTTTACTGCAGTCATTTACCCCAACCTGACTACAATGAAAAGCTCTAATCCCATTTAACCCTAAGTCTTGTGCCATACTAAATATCTCTAGCATGGAAATTTCATCAGGATCACAATAGTCTATGTGACTCACCCCCATTTTTTCTCCTATATAGTAAGTACTACCTATTCTGAGAAAATATCTCGAATGGTGCATTCTAATAGTGTAATGTTGAAAATGAGGACCCGTTACATTACAACAAAATACACTCAGACAAAAGCACACTTTGAATCAAAGAAAAACAAAATAATAACACTTAAAAATATTTGTTTGCTGATTTTTTTCACAAAAAACGAACAAAAATAATATTTCTTACTCAATGTGTACCCCAGAATGCCAACATTATACATATTTTAATAAAAACAACACCCAACCACATGAAACAATTTCAAAATAGAGAAAAATATACCATAGTCAGGGCATGGTTTTCCAGGAGGAACATTTTTGTTGCCATCTCGAATAGCCCATCCCATGGTGTAATGCGCAGAGCTCGAAGCTCGAAAATAATGTGGATGATGAAAATCACTTCAAAGCAACAATAATTTTTCAAGATTCAGTGAAATCGCCAAGAGAAATTTTGGGGAAAAAAAACCCTAACGTCTAATTTGGGGGAAATGGAAAGTCTCAAAGTCACGTTTCTTTCACGTGCAAACAACCCGCGAGAAATATCAATGTTAACATGGAAAGTCGAAATTGCCCTTCAAAATCTCACATGGGTGGCACGTGAGCGAATATTCTCCGAATATTCTAACTCCGGCAGCCTGTAGGTTGTTACTTGCAGAACACGTTTTGTTCAGGTTGTTAGTTGACAAGAAAAATAAACTAGGTTGCAAAGTGTAAAAAGTGCCAAAGTTCAGGTTGCTTAAATTTTTTTCCCCTAATTTTTAATAATTGTGATGTATGACAAATACCACCTTAAGCTTTGAGTTTGCTTGAAACAGAAACCAATCTAAAGGGGATATCAGTAATTTCAAAAGATAACTGATCACTTCTTTTGTAATTAAGCCAAATCTAAAGTAATGTTTATAGTATATCTTTATTGTAATAGGAGAAAAAACGAAGTAACTCCAAAATTATTAATTTCAAAAGATTCCTCGAGGCATAACTCAACGATAAAGGACCTGAGTGACGTGTTGTCTGCTTGCTGGCACCCAATGTGGAGGTTCGAATTCCCCTTGTAACAAGATGTAGGAGGATTTCTTGTGTGATGACTCAGTTTATTGCAGTTCAGGACCCTGACTTGTTGATTATGCATAGAATAGGCCGAGCTAATGATTGAATACTGGGGCTCGGTATAGTCATCTATGTGTCATTACTTGGCAGGATTGGAGGAGTCGATAAGGCCATATTTGAGGCCCAACTTGTAGAAGTCTCTTAAAGGAGCTCGGGATTGACTACTGTATAAGAGTTCAGGATAAACGATGATGTGGCATAAACTTGTTAATTAGATAAGATTTGATAACTAAGTCTGACATATTCCTCATAACCGTTTCCTAGAAATCCGGAAACCCTAATTTTATGTCCTAATGTCCTATAAATACCCATCACTCAGGTATTGGTTATTTTTTTATGCATTTTTTGATGTCTCACTTTATACTTAAGTTGTCCTTCCTCCTCTTTGAATACTATATGACTTGAGCGTCGGAGTGGGTACGTCAGAGTAACCATTCGGCCCCCATTTTGCAGGTGTTCGGCGAAGAAGGTGGTGCTTGATTAAATTCACGGTGGAGTTCATCGGCATTGTCACCGAAGGTTTTTGGGTAACGCCACTTGTTGAGACACATCCCGCAATTCACCTCCTCTACAAAGCTCTAGGGCAAGGGCAATGAGGGTCCTCAGGGATAGAGTTCATTCTTTTTTTTTTTAGTAATTTCAAAGATAAACTGATTTCTTTTGTAATTAAGCTAAATCTCAAAGTAATGTTTATAGTATATCCTCATTGTAATAGCAGAAAAAAATAAGTAACTCAAAAATTACAAAATTGATCTCAGATCAGTCTTCACTCTCAAGTAGAGTTGTCAAATGGGTTGGGCCAGCCCGCCTGGCCACAAGGAAAAATTGTGTCAAGCCAGGTCTAAATTCCTTCGGCCACCATTTTTGGAACTCAATCTAGCCCATGCTTTCAAAATGACAAGTAAATTGTTTCGAGTTGACATATGGGCAAAATGTGTTGGGGAAAATAGCCACATTTCCTTTCGGGCCTGTGAAATTGCGGCATGGCCCAGCCCCGTGATTGGGCGGGGCTGATTTTTGACACCTCTACTCTCAAGTATAAAGAATTCACTTCCTGTTAACTAGTGCTAGCAAAGGAAAATGAACAACTCCATTAACACTTTTTTCGCTCTCCTTTGTTTTCTGATGAACTGGAAAGTTCAAGAGAGACTAACACTAACATACGTTTACGCAATAATTCAATAATGTGACTACAATCTTTCACTCTATCAGCTCCCAAACATACATTTTTCCTTGAGGACTCCAAAAGGTTTTAGCAACCCCAGAACTGTGCAGTAGACAATGGTAAAAGTACAATGTGTAAATTATTTAACTGAAAATGGTTCCACACATAATAGCAACTGAAATTCAGTAAAATATATACACAAGATTAATCATCATTGGCTGGTCTCAATTTGTAAACAAGTACAACATCATTCTAATAACACTGGAAGATAATCCAATTTCAAACGAGTTCAATTCTCCTAAGATGCATTGGCAGATTACAATCTATTGATGTAAACTTTAAATTTGATTTAGCATATCTAATCTACGTTAACTAAATTGCATGATCAACACTATGCGAAAAACCGTTACATGAGTTTAATGTATGAAATTATCATATAAATTACACACCTCCACAAGAACCTATATTTTATTATCGAGATTTACCAGGCAAATTTAGATTCTGAGACATTTGAGTTTAACGTTCAACTAGAGTGGTTCACAAACTTGAAACGGGCATATTGTAGAATGTAGCGCGACTCGTGAACGCCAATCGCCCTGATTCCTTAAGTCGGAAAATGACTTCAACTACTGTCAGATTCTTCCCACTCTTTATCACAGACCCATCAATGACTACTTCAACCTGTGACACAGAATCTCAGGTCAAGAAAAAATATGCATAACAATGAGAATAGTTTGCCAAAAAGGAAAACGATGTTATTGCAGTTAGGGCTGGAAGGCAAACCAAACTACTCAATACTCGGTGAGAGATCGGTCGTTAAAAGCTCATTTGAGTTTGGTTTATTAAAATAATGAACCAAGCTTCACACATTTTTACATTCAATAAGATATAAAGCTCGGCTCGAGCTCGGCTTGATTAGTAAAACAATAAAATATGTATAAAATTATCAAGCTACTCCATCTCAATTCGTATTCGGCTCGACTAAAGCTCGTTCATGCTCGATTAGATTAATAATCAAACCAAACTCAAACACAATTCTTGAAGCTTCATTAGAAATTCAAACAAGCTTAAACAATATTTATATTTGTAACTACTCAATTCGGTTACACCATTAACCGCAGTCCAAAGTTTAAAACCAGCTGAGCTCACTCCACCCCAACACAGATTATTACTATATAAAGGTAACCTTATAAAATGTGTCCCCAGTATCTAACACATGGTAGACATATAGTATGTGGTCCATATTAAATTCAGAGCTTCCACCCTTAGAACACATCTATGTTTTCACTCAACAGAGTCAAGAGAGATTATTGGATTTACTGAATGTAAATCTATATTGTAAAGGAAACATGCGTTTTTTTTATCAGTGAGCTTTGTGTTCTGGTAGTGATTGACGTAATGAACTTTGAGTTCTCCTGAAAAAGGGAAAACAGTAAAAGCATGACCGGGAAAAAATGTTACCTTATAAGACTCAAACTGATAAGTGAGGTAAATGGCGAAGGAATCGCCATACTACTAAGCCACTTTCCGAAGTATCTTGATGGTAATTATATGCTTTTTTGTTGAAATTTAGTGCAGGGTCATAAAAGCAATCTGCAGTCATAGGCTTTTACAAATGGGGCTTAATTGCAATTTTAGTCCTCTAACACTTAGGGGTTGCAATCTTAGTCCTATAATATCTTGATGTGGCAGTTTCGGTCCTTAATGATTTTATCCTTTAGTCAAAATAGCAATTTCAGTCCCGTAACTTTTAACGGCCATAGGTATTTTGGATATTTTGGGTAACGGATGGGCGTTTGGGGAACATATAAAATATTGAAACATCCAGTTGAGACCATAATCGCACAAAATCAGAACTTGTATGACCAATATTGCACAACTTAGAACTTACGAAATCAAAATCTTATGGAATCAAAATTGCTACTTAAAATATTTATATGATCGAAATTGCTAACCCCCTATAGTTACGGGACCAATTTTGCAGTTATGCCTTACAAGTGGCAAAAAATTAAGACACAGCACTGCATGCCACTCAGTATATTTCAAAGAACAAGGCACAACAAGAAGCACTGTACATAGCAAAAGGAACATCCATTAATCCATGTCATTAAAATGAGAAAGTTGGATAAAGATTTTACATTTTTTGGAGCAGCAGAGAGATATGAGATGCTCAGTTCTGAAAGGAAGATATCTTTGTCTTTTCCAACCACTGTTCTAGCACAAGCAATTGCAACCCTGTCAGCCAAAGCCCCAACTGAACCTCCATGCAGTCCACCATAAGCATTCTAAATGTTCAATTAACCAAATCAAACGAAAATTCACCATTAAGATATTGAAAATAATCCGCACTTGATACCTCTAAATCAACAACTAAACTCTGAATAAAAGAAAAATGGAGAAGATGAAATTACTAACTACTACCAGAATTTACTACCATTTTAGGAGCAGAAAAATTCTTATGAGTTAAAGCCATTAGCATAATTTCCTTTTTCCAAACCATTTTTTCTTTAAAGTACACTGATAGATAGTAGGGGAAGGGACACACACTCACGAGGGATCGAATTTGGATTAATCGCCGTGACAACACAAACTTCTGCAGTTGAAGCTCAGGGTTGATCCCTTTTCAGAACCATTCTAATCATAATCACAAGAAGTTCCATTTATAGTTACCAAAAAAAGAAAAACCTATTATATTGTATATGGGTATGTGTTTATCCTTTTTAAATAAGCATTACATAAAGAACAGGAATTCAATATAGCATCAAAATATGTGCTCAACAGTTTTCCCCAAATTTCCAATTCACTTTCTCTAATTTTCTTCAAAACCCATGGAACCACTTCACCCTAGTGATTCAAATTTCTGAAAATTAATCCAAGAAAAAGCAGCCAAATGATACCCTAACCATTTTTTTTTCTTCTTGAATTTTCTTAACAACCCAACAGAACTTTCAACAAACAAAAAAAAAAAAAATTCAAATACTAGCTGCCACTCAACAAAATAACCCCCACCCAATTTTAAAAAATAACAACAAAAAAAAAATCAGAAAATAAAAAACAACTACACAGAAAGGGGTACGTACCACAAGGGGAGCTTTGACAGTAAGTGAGCACGAGATTTTGCCCCGTTCAACGGAAATGACTTTAAGAACTCCACCTACAAGGTTGGAGAATGAGTCCTTGACGTTATGTTCTGGTTTTAATGGACGATAAGCTCCCGTATTTATGAAAACTCCATCGACTCTTTCGTATTCTTCTGGAGTGCTTTCTGGGGAGACTTTGGTGGGTGGGCTGATTGGAACATTTTTGGTGGTAGCCATAATTTCGCTTCTGTTTAGTAATCAGCCCACACAAAATGAAGGTTGAAGAGCTTGTTTAGCAGCCAAGATATATTTTCTTCTTTTCAGTTTGCATTTTGACTGTACAATGAGCAAGAGATTATTTATTTTTTAAGATCTGTCGTTGTTGCTCTACCATTACATTCTTTTCTCAAAGCCTTAGTTCCAAAATTGGTCAAGTAATTTTAGGGGCTAAAAAATTTGGTCCACTAAATTTTTCTGTAGCAACTTTCATCGTGTAAGATTTTAATTTTACGTAATTTTGATTTCATAAATTCTAATTTGTACATTTTTGATCTTATAATTTTTGATTTTATGTGATTTTGGTTCCAATTGGGTAGGAATGACAATGAATAAGATATTCATACATTTAAAAATATTTATACCCGAACCTTATAATTTTATTGCTACTCGTGCTCGTCCAAACCCAATTAAAAAAGTGCACCTACTACTCGTGCACGTGCCAAACTCATATTCGTATACTACTCTTACTCGGCCAACACCCGTTTATTTTATATAAAAAGTTATAATTATAAAAATATTTAAATGGATACATAATATAAGACTATTCATCAACTAAATAAAAAGACGTAAATATAAATGCCACTAATTTATTCATTAAAACACATAATTGACATTAATATATCATTTGATCCATATAATTACATCATTAAACATTGAGTTATATCAAAATTGACAAGATAAAATATAACTTGACAAGATAAACATCGAGTTCAATCAAACTTACTACTTGCATCTTTTTATTTTGTTGATCTAATCAAATGAAGATGTAGTGCTTGGGTTTTGTAAGTTTTTTTCATATAGAGGGAGGATCTAATGAGACCATTCTCCTAAGTGATACAGTGTGGACCAATCTCAACCATTTCCCTACATACATCAAATGCTATGATTATTAATATAGGATAATAGTAGATTAACAAATTAATTAAATCCCAATAAGGGTAAAATTGTCAAACAAAAACGCGTGTGACCGGGCCCAATATGGAATCGATTATGGAGAGAGAATCACGCCATTAATGTGTGATCGTGCATGTCTTTATGCGATGATTCTACTGCATATTTAACATATATTTACTGCATATTTAACACTATTATACTGCATATTTTAATATGCAGTAGTATATTAAAATATGAAGTATAATAATGTTAAATATGTAGTAAATATATGTTAAATATCCAGTAGAATAATGAGCGTGATTCTCTCTCTCTCTCTCTCTCTCTCTACAATTGATTCCGTAATTCACGGTCCCCACATGTTTTTGTTTGACAATTTTAATATGCAATACATATATGTTAAATATGCAGTATAATAGTGCAGTAAATATATGTTAAATATGTAGTAGAATAATGAGCGTGATTCTCTCTCTCTCTCTCTCTCTCTATATATATATATATATAATTGATTCGTTAATTCACGGTCTTTGTTTGACAATTTTAATATACAGTACATATATGTTAAATATATAGTATAATAGTGTTAAATATGCAGTAGAATAATGAGCGTGATTCTCTCTCTATATAAATGATTCATTAATTCACGGTCCCCCACATATTTTTGTTGGACAATTTTAATATGCGAAGACATATATGTTAAACATGCAAAGATAATAAAGTGTTAAATATGCAAAGAAATATATGTTAAATATGCGATAGAATAATGAGTGTGATTTTTTCTCTCTCTCTCTCTCTCTCTCTCTCTCTCTCTCTTTTAACTCTCTTTAACGATTCCTTAATTCACGGTCCCACATGTTTTTGTTTGACAATTTTAATATGCAGTAAATATATGTTAAATATGCAGTAGAATCATCGCAGAGCACATACACGGTCTCCACGTATTAATGAGTGTGATTCTCTCTCTCTCTCTCTCTCTCTCTCTCTTCATAATTGATTCCATATTGGACGGTCCCCACACATTTTGTTTGACAATTTTACCCTTATTGGGATTTAATTAATTGGTTAATCTATTATTATCCTATATTAATCCTAGCATTTGATGGATGTAAGGGGCACTTGAGATCAGTCCCCACTGTCTCATCTAGGAGAGTGGTCTCACTAGATACTCCCCCTCTATATATAAATAATCCCTCTGTCTGGTCTCTATAAAATCATTTGCCTTAATTATTCTGAAAATAATTTGTTATATATATATATATATATATATATAAATATTTTAAATGAAATATGTCGGGTATCCACGAATATGCGATATTCATACCTAGTTATATAAAAGGATTCGGGTAGCGGGTATCCTAGTGGTAAAACCGTACTCTAGCCGTGTATAAAATCGTACTCTACCCGTGTATAAATGGGTAATAGTATTTCATCATATACCCGTCCTGAACCCAAATAAGATTACTGATGGCTCAAAAGCTACCTTTAAAACCGTAGGCAAGTGCACCTATCGTTTTATAGTATAGATTATTAGTCACCGAGTGTCATTCCCACGAGGATTGTAAGTACTAATAATTACCGCTCTTTTTGTTATTTAATCTAACAATTTTCGAGTTTTTGTTTGATGAAAAAGGAAAACAAATTATAAATTGTAAAAATGAAGGAAGATTTGTAAAATAAGAAATCAAGAGATAGAAATGTGTTTGAATGTAAATCCTCTGAATGTTTTTGTGATTTGACAAGTTAAAAATACAACCGTAAGCCCTTAAGCAAAAACCAACCTCTTTTAATAAAATCTCATGTCTTGTGGACCGTAGAAATTCCCAATTTAAGTTAAACCCTTTCTCAAGGCGAAAAACTTCTAATCTCAAGTTGATTAATCAAATCTCTTTCTAGTTAAAACCCCAAGACAAAGATTATTATAACGATTTGTGAATTCCCATATTAGGTTTGACCCTAATCCAGGAAGATTTATGTCATCCTATATCTAGGATTGCATGCAACTCTTTTCACTTATATAGGTTCTATTTCACCATGAATCTCTCGATTTCCTGATGAAAAATAAACTTCAAATCAATATTGCGCATATATCAATTCGAATGAACGAAGCATAATATAAGTGAATCACACAAAATATGAAGATTTTATTAAAAACATACACACCTTAATCACAAATCCATTCTAGAGTTCATTACATTCAAACACTTGAGTTTAGCTACACATGATTTTGACCAAAGAATAAATTACACAAAAAGATTTAAGTATTGTAGACATGGTGTACTTATCTTTCTCAAAATCTCAATTGACTTCTTTCTTGATTGATGATGTTGCTCCAAGCCTTCTTCTCCAATATTGCCCCAAACTTTCTCCTCCAAGACCCTTGATCCCAATTCTACTTAATGAAATGAATACAATGAATATTTTAAATATCTAATGAATGAATCTCCCAATTTCAACCATCGGCTTTTATAGGCAACCAATACATTGATAAGATTTCTTTTTATTAAACAATCACCCCCATTTTCCTTGTTGGTTGGTGAATTCTTGTATTCAAGTGATGAGGGAGGGGACATGGAGACATGTTTCAAAAAATAGGGTGTTAAAAGTGTACAAAAGTGGCCAAAATGGGTTGGTTGGTGAGTTTTCCCCAAATTCCGCAAAGAAAAGTTGCAAAAAGAGGTCCTGACACGCCCGTGTCGCCCCGAACGCTCGGAGCCGTCTTTGTTTTATCACACAGGAACCAGGAGACATGGCCGTGCTTCCCAACACGGCCAGGCCGTGTCTCGACACACGGCCAGAAATTGGGAACACGGCCTGGCCGTGTCGGAGAGGTCGTTTTGTGCGAAAAATCGAGTTTTTAGCTCCGTGAACACGGCCGTGTTGCCCGACACCCCGCCCGTGTTGGACCAAAAAGGCCCCGAAATGACGCGCGTTTGGCTTGGAATTTCGAGCGTTTTTGCATCCTTAAACTCCCCGGTATGTTTTGACATGAATCCATGGTCCGAAATTCACCAAAATTAGCCCCAATTGTCAATCTACATCAATAAAAGCACCTCGAGTAATATGAACTATGTACAATCAAAAATTTACAAAACTAACAATAAAATAACTCGAATTCTACTCAAATATACACATAAAACGTGCATAAAAAGACCCTTATCAATTACCAATATTCTTCCCATTATGGTTTAGGCGGGTGGGTATTGGTGTTTACCTGTTTCGTTGCCATCCTTACAACTGAGTGTTTCAATATTTCATTTTGGGACCAAAATGAAACAATAAAATACTTATTTGGGACCAAAATGCAAAAATTAGAACTAATAAAACCAAAATTGCACGAATTAAAATTTATGAAATCAAATATTGTACATATCAAAAATCTTATGGGATCAAAAATTGCTACATAAATATTTACAAGACCACAGTTGCTAGTCCGTGTAGTTTTGGACCAATTTTGCATCCCTATTTTACTATTTAAGAATTACTAGGCTTTGAAAATGTGTCAGATAGACTAGTAGACATCTCCCTCGAAGACTCGAACACTTTTTCCATGATCTTTGAAATTTGGAGTTTGAATGGATGAACGCAAGTGCTTTTATTGTATTGCTATATAAAAATACCAATAACATAAAAATGGATAATTTATTTAATTAATATATATTAATCTTTTTTAACAACTTTCCGTGCAAAACCGATGTTTTAATTTAACAAACTAGGTGAAGGCATGATTCAAAAATGCCTTCTTTTTATTTATTTTTTAGTTTTTTTTCTGACTTTAAATTTTGGAAAACAATTCCATTCAACTTAGTTTTTTAATTGTTTTTGTTAATTGAATTTTGAAATAATGATCCTTTAATTAAAAATTAAATAAAATCAAAGTGACCTGAGGGAGTCGAATCTGATTTTGATAATGTTTCTTTTCCAAATTCGACAAATCGCCTAGCTTTGCTAGATAAATTGTTGTCCTTTTGGATTTTGTGATATCCCACTTGTCATTTTGTACCTCGTATTATTATATGAGTAGGTTCTTTATAGAATCGATTTACCATTCCTTAATCTGTGAAACGGATCTATCCAACCCGAACCGGATCCATACCCTGACATTAAGTCACTAACTCAGCCCAGACCAAATCCAACCAAACAAAAAATGAAAAAAAATGAAAAGGAAAAATTAATTCAACCCACGTGCATCAGCCTCCACACCTTTCTAATTCTTCAACCCTCCACACATCTTCCTTCCGACATACAAAAGAAAAACCAGCTACTCCTCTCCGATAGTTTTACTGAAAACCGAAATCTCAACTTTGAATCCTTAGAAATTGTAAACTGTTCCAGGTGATGAGGTAAAATGACTTTCTTGGGTTTTTTGCCTGTGAAATATGACTAACGCTGAATACAAGTGGGTTTGAGTTACTAGTTATCATCGGGTTGAGAAAAAAATTGTGAATCGGTTGTTATTAACAAAAAGAAGCAGTGTTATTCACATATGCCCATTAGTGCACCCAACAATAACTATCTGGGTGGAGTTGGTGATGACGCGGACAAGTGCAAGGACAAAGTTGAAGAGTTGAAAGCTTATGTGGTGGACATGTGGAAGTTCAATTTCCAGTTGAAGTTCGGGTAAAATAGGTACTATGGTGTTGGTGGATTCAGGCAAATGAGGGAGGCGGAGGAAGATTGAGGTGTTGATTGGCGGCGGAGATGATCGAAAGACGGAGAGGGACTAAGGAGTTAAAGAAGGCAAAATTAAGGAGAATTAGAAAAAAAATATGAGAACTACTGACACTTTCTCACGATAAACACTAATACTTTTTAGGACTACTATTATCAGTGTTGTTACTTTCAAAACATATATATTTTAGAATAAAAATGATATGTTTTTAAAAATATATTTTTTAATAAAAAAATAATACTTTTAAATAATATTTTACATCGCTTTGCAAGTACATAATATCAGTTTTGTTACTTAGTAAATGTATATTTTTCGGAGTAAAAATGATACTTTTCGATTATAAAGTGATATTATATCACCACCTAATATTACAAAAATGACACCTCCCCTAATTATACTATGTCACTGCCTTCCCAAAGCCCCAAAAATTACTTTTGAAAATATATACTTTTCAAAGTAAAAGTGATACTTTTCAAGATAACACTAATACTTTTTAAATATCGTTATACCCATTTGTTAGCCTGAAATTTACAAAACTGCCACCAAATTTCTTTATTGGGGCATGGAACATGGAGGAACCATTTCACAAAATGCGACCCGTGAGATGGTCTTATATGAATTTTTGCCCATTTTGAAATATTAATGTATTTGAGATGTTGGATTGTGATACACGATATTGTAAATACAATTTATAATAACACCCGTGTGTTACACGGAATTTGTCAGAAAACTTTTTTTGGTATCATAAATTTGTTTTTGATAGTTATAGGAGATTCAAAGTACTAATTATAAATACTAAAAAAAATTAAAATTTAGAAAAGTATCATACGAATTTGTTCACTTCAAATTTTAAAAAGCTTCTTTGTAAACTATATTATTGTTCTATTTCTAAGTGTACTGACATTATATTTTGGCATTTAAAAAACCACTTAATTAATTGTCATAATTTTATTAATCATTTTTTTAAAGTTTCTATAAGGTTTAAATAGGTGAACATATCTATTTCCACACAATGTAGTTGGATAAAATCCTGCCAATTTAAATTCACATGATATATAATAAGCAAGAAATAAATTTAAACTTTTTAATTAGTTTTTACTTGTGTATTTACTTGTCAAAATGATGCGAATATTTGATTTTAAATTATATTGTTACGAATGTTTTTCATTAATGTTTCACAAATTAATTGTATATTGCAATGGTTGATATTTATTTTTTTGGCATTTAAAAAAATCACTTAATTAATTCTGCTAATTTTATTAATAAAAAATTCCAATAAATATATCTTCATCTTTCACTTACATGAATTTTTAATTCATAATTAAATTGTTACAACTATTTCCACATGTGGCGACTTTATTTTTTTGTTTTAGCATATAGAGTTGATCATCAAAGAAATCCAATTTATATTAAGAAGTCTAAATAAAATTCCAATTTATCTTGCGTTACAGAATTAATTTGCAACATGAGTATCCTTGAATTTGTTATTTTGCAAACCTCCTAATTGATAATTTTGATAGTTATATACAGATAATCAATTTATCTTTTTTTTTTTGAAGAAAAATAATTTATAATTACAAGTTAATTAATTATCCTTTTATATATGGAAATAAATTAATATATGATGTATTAATGTATATATTTGTGTGTATATATATATATCTTTCGAATTTGTCAATCTTTCTAAGCCAATTGCCAATCTTAAAATTAGTATTTAATTAGCCGACTTGACTTAAGGAAACACATCAATGTATACATAATTAGAAGCCAAAAAAATCGAAATAAGTGATCTAATTGATAGTTGATTGTTATACACGAAAAATCAATTTATCCAAAAAAATCCAATTTATAATTGGAAGAATAAGATGTTGTCATGGTGTGCCACATGGCTAAATGTGAAGCCGATACGTGGATTGGAAGATTAAGGGGTTGACATGTGTACCAAATTGCAGAGGTGATAACGTGTGGCAACCCGTTTTTTCTTTTAGTATATAGGGTTGATATGTTTGTGGTAATGATTGTATAAGACTATTAGTATAGGATAAGTGATGAAATGGCAAAATAACCCAAATTTTGTAAACTGACAATAATTTGGAAGAACAAAAAGGAAATCTTACATTTAATTGGATTAGGCCAATCAGCTAGATTACACAATCCTATGGGGAAGTCCTGGACTGTTTATCATACAGTGAAGGATAATTTCACGGGCCAAACAAAATCTACGGGGTAAGTTCAAGAATGACCCTTTTTAAAATTTCAGTTACAAGTATAGCCTTCATTATTAAAAGAGTTTAAATATACACTGAAGTTTCCATTATACCCTTTATAGCAAATAAGGAAACATGATTAAATTCATTCCAGATATCACAGAATATGAACACTTTCAATTTCTGTCACCTGTTTCATTCGTGGCATTGTTACACCTACTTAGATTCAGTCTCTATTCAGAGGTTTTAAATGGATCATGTCAGGTTTCCAACCGATAAACTTAACAGGGCATATTCTCAAAAGAATTCACGATTCTATGTTATCAGTTCCAAACTAAGGTTTTCAGGTGAAAATGGAAATAGTCCATAACGACCATATCAGGCCCAACATGCTTCCGTAAAATTAATAAATCCCTTAAAATTCATACCTTTTTTGATCGAAACAACACCGGGTGAGATGACTCGCAACACCACTAGTCGGAAAATTACTGCCACCAGATCATTTGACAAACGGCTCCTCATTGTTCAACCTCACCCTCAGGGAAGATGACCTGCAAGTTATCCAACTCCTTCAGCAACTGCTCATCACAGCCTTGGTTCGTTTCCTACTCCAGACGTATAAGTAATTCTTCAAAGGGATAGATCAATAGTACACTATGAACACATGTTGAACAAAAGCCTTTATTTTATTAAGTACTTAAAGAAAAATTTATTACACCAGTAATCTCCTTTTGGGAGGAGAAACCTGTTTAGCCTCTCATATATGAGACTTGCACTCCCTTACACATAAACTAGAAAATTCAAAACTAAAAACTGAAAAACACTCTGGAAATCTAAAGCACTCAACTATGTTTACAAAGAAAATTTTATTGTAGAAGACTAAGGGAGATGTTCGATGCCCTTAGCCTTCTGAAAACTCTTGTTTATATAGAGGTAAGTGATGCCTCTATTTCTTGGATTCTCACATCCACTTGCTGAAAGTAGTGGATGCTTTCCTATCTTCACATGGCTTGGGACCCTCCTTGTCTGGTATCCAAGGCAATCTGATAAAGCTCCAAAGCTTGATGACTTTTCTTTTTCCGTCTTTTAGTTAGATGGAATCTTATGACATCATTGCTTACATCATTTGCTTGAATTATCAGCATCTTGATTAGTGGATGCCAATTACTAGATCTGACCCACCTTTTGTCTCTTTGCTGAGTGGGTTGTCCTTGAGTCGCATGCTTTCTCTAACTTTATCGGGGAATCTACTTTTTTGGTGGTCCCCGAAACTTTGGATACTTCTGTGACTTGTCTTCTCCGTCGCCGGGTCTTCTCCGATCGACTTTTGGCCGGAATCCTTTGCCAAATTCAAGTTCCTTCTGTTTTGATATTCGGATCGACCGAAGTTCCCAATGGCCGATGTGAGCCATATTACAATATTTCCGTGAGTTTTTTTACTCCCCAGCTTGTTTTTCCACGTAAGATTTCTTTTCTTTTCGAATGTGTCTTCTCGCCAAATCTTGTAGTTTTTCCTGTCATAGTATTCAACAGAATGACCCGTTCACTGAATTTTGATAAAACTTGAACGGAAACTTGACTTTGTCCATCTCAGTGAGACAGACCCACAATCGTCATGCCCTTCTTGTTGTAATCTGATCTTCGGTGAAGGTCATGGCCAATTATACTTTTTATGAATTTGCCTCCTTGATATTTTTGAAGGCTCTTTCTTCCGGTCGGCGAAGCCTGATGTAAGGAAATGCTTCATGACCGCCTTTTCCGACGGGCTCTGGAGCTGCACTTATGAAATGCAATTCCAAGGTATCCCCTCGTTTCAAGCTGTCATTATTTGTCCAACACTCATAAACTGCTTCCTGGATCTATTTTGGCAATTGCTTGATTTCCGAGAAGGCAGGTGAAGTAGTATAGAACGAGGCCAAAGCCCCAAACACATACCACCTCTTCACTTCTTGTGGGCTGGAATTTGGAAGCATCCAAACCCTCGGTATTTTCGAAATATCGATCTTTGTTTTTTCTGGAGATATCCTTGCCTGGTGATCAGTTTCTCCCAATTCACCTGATATTCCTGCCAAAAAGAAGAAACTTTAATCTCGTTAGTATCAACCCTAGAATTACCCATCATAGGCCTAAGATTGATCTCTTCGTCCTTTACCCCGGACGTGCTGGGTTGATGTGATAACTCGGGATTTGACTCTGGAGTTTTAGTTTTTCCTTGGGCCAACATTTCTGCCAGCTTAGGACTTGTGCTAGAGGTACTTGAATCCTCTGCTATAGGTTGGGGAGCCCTGCGCTCTAAACGCCCCGCTTGCTTATTAGCGGCCCGGAGGAGTGGCCCTTGAAATGCTGTTCTTAACTGAGAGTGAGACCGGACACATGCTCGTATACGATCGGTTACTTTGTCCCGATCATTCCTTTGTAATTTCCCGGCCAACTCAGCATTGATGACCAGGGTATCAAATTCTCGGAATAGCATTTCAAGCTGGTCTCCAAGATGTCTTGAGGCTGTGAGGATGGAATCAGCTTCAATTCCCTCCATCTTTTGTTAGAAAATCTGCAAGAACATTTTCATGAGATTTTATAATGACAATATCATAATCATAATATTGACATTCAGCTTGCCATCTAAGTATTCTAGCTTTTTCTGGTTTTGATTCAATTTTATTTTTCAGAAAAGCTTTAACACTTGAATTATCAATTTTTAAGATAAACTTTTTAGCCAGTAAAAATAAAGGCCATTTTTTGAAAGCCTTTCTGACTGCAAAGAATTCTTTCTCGTTAATATGCCACCGAGTTGCTTCACTATCCGTAAATAGACCGCTGCAATATCTACATGGCACTTCTCCGTTTGGTGTGGCTTTTGTAAGAACAAACCGCCACCAATGATCACATCAGCATCCGTAGAGAACCAGTTCATCTTCATCCTGTGGAATTGCAAGTTTTGGAAGCTTTTGCCAAACTTCTTTAAGCTGCTTAATTCCTTCTTGATGTTCATCTTCCCATTTGAATACTGCATCCTTTTTAAGTAATGGGCTAAACACCTTCATGTAATGTGCTAGATTGTTTATGAATATCCCAGCAAAATTAACAACTCCAAGGAAACTTTAAAGTTGCTTCTTGTCTTTCAACGTATCTGGAAATCCCTGTATCTTTTCTACAATATGACTTTGTAGGATGATCCCAGATTCATCGATTTTAATTCCGAGGAATTCAATCTGTCTTGTTGCAATCACTGCCTTCTTCTCCGAAAGCACTAATCCTTCCTTGTGACAAACATCCAAAATATTTCCAAATGTTTGAGATGCTCCTTCATGTTCTTTGATGCGATCGAAATGTCATCGATATATATGAACATGAAACCAAATAATCTTTGAAGAGATTATCCATCTTCCTTTGATATATCCGGGTGCGTTAGCCAATCCCAGTAGGCATCACGTTCCAAATATAATGTCCTTGTGTTGTGGAGAAAGTGAACTTCTTGCTTTCTTCATCCATCTTAATCTGTAAAATCCGATTTGCAATCGAACTTTGAGAATATCTTGGCACCTTTGATGCAAATGCTAACTGATGTTCTCTGCTTGGGATATAGTATCGTCAAATTCCAAAATGTTATTAATCCCCTTGTAATTAATAACAAGTTTTGGCTTTCCTCTTTTGATTTCTCCATGGTTTCTGACTAAGAATCCTGGACTGCTGTATGGAGAAACTCCTGGTGAAATTAACTTAAGGTCCAGATGTTTCTTAAGTATCTTCTGCATATCCGTACGATCCTCCTAATTCATAAGGATTGGTTTGAATCTCACGAACTCGTACTCCTTTCCTGGTTTAACTTTTAAGGAAGCTTTGAGTTCGTTCTTATCCCACCATGCCAAAGGATCTTCATTATAGTTCATTTAGATCATCTTCTTGATATCACTTTGTTCTTCTATTGTAACATCACTTTGCGGATTCTCCATTAGGCTCATCATCAATTTTGCAATTGCCTCTGGATGTACTCGTTCTTCTCCTTGTATTCTGAATAAATACAAGTTATTATCCCATATTTTCTTATCCTTTTGGTTCGAACCAAATTGTCTATATGATAATAATGCTTCACCAAATTTTCTTCGATCTGCCATCTTTGGATTCCGAAGTTTGGCTTCATCACCACGCTTGCTGCGAAAATTAATAGGCATTTTTCTGTAAAGTGCTTCCCCCAGTCTCTGGACAATGATCTTATGATCACATAATATTGTAAAAATAAGTCTTCTTGTCTCATTTTCCTGTGTAAATCGCTTGAATGTTTGTAGGAAATTATTTCCTAGCAACACATTTGCTTCCGTATCATGGAAATAGATTGGTGGTGTTTTCACTTTGTACCATGGGGTACCGCCTGCGCCTCCGATCATGATTTCTGCTTGTTTAATTCCTCTGTTAAGAATACGAATTCTTTTAGAGATATCTCTTCCTGCAATAGCTGGTAAATATTCTCCAATTTATTTAGGGAAAACATTCGGCTTTGCAGTACATATTCCGGCGCCTGAATCAATATAGGCGGCGAAATATTCGGCCTTATATTCAACACATAACATTCCGATAGAAATGTATATGGAGAATGGACAAGTGGTCATCTGATTCTGTATCTCTTGACAGCCACTGTGAACTCCATTCCATCTTGTAATCTTTCCCAATGTTTATGATCCTCAAGAAATTCAATTCCCGGTATTAACTGCTCTGGGATCTTTTCTGCCATTCCTGTAATTGTCAGCTCAATTTCACCCATTTTCAGGCTTCCTTGATACCTTCCAACTATAGGTTGTTGGAGATAATATAGAACATCACAAGGAAAAATATTATCCTTTTAAGTGATGTCGAATATTGCTTCAACTTCTCCCCATCCTTCTGGGCATTTCAGCTCTCCTTGTATCTTGAAAACATCTAGAATACGTTGAACTGTACTTGGTCTTTTTACTTCCCAACGGCTACTGCTTATCTATCTGTCCTGTTGGAAAGACATCCTTCTTGGCTCAACTCTAAGACTCCGACTTTTGTTGAAGACTGGTTGATCTTGAATTTTCATATCAATCTCCTTTATAGTTGGAGACTCAATGATTTCTGGTAGAACCACCCTGGCAAAGTCCTCAAATATTCTTGGGACTCCAATAATTTCCTTTCTCAAGAATACCTCTGAATGATGTGTATTTGAGAGCATAGAAATCTTGTATGTGATCGAATAAGGTCTATTCCCTTCTTTCATCAAATCGACTCTTTTAAAATCTTGATGGAGGGTTAGGACCCTGTTGAAATCTCGATCTCCCAAATTGTATGCAACTCTGGGGTAGACATTAAATGCCAATTTTCCTGCATACAAATTTCATGTAACTGCTCCAAGGCATGAATCCTTGAGATTTGAGATTCGCTTGTCAAAGATAGCAAGATTGAGTGGCGAATCTATTCCTTCTTTGAATGTTGCTTTAATAATAACCCTTATGGGTCCGATATGGATCCATGAGAGTGTGTTAGCAACTTCTCTCTTGACCGTGCTTTTGATCTCCTGGACTTCTCGGTAAAGGACCAACTTCATCTCGATCAGGTTACCAGTGAACTCCACCGGGATGGCAAATTCTCCGGTAGTTACTCTATGGATAATTTGGTATTTTCTATTACAAAATCCAAACTTATCCAAAGCCTTTTCCATAGCTCCAATCATAAAACCATCGTATATCTGAAGCTTTAGATCTTCCTTCATAATTCTCATAAGAGTCTTATGATAAAATGTAGTGTGAGAGAGGAATCCTGACATATCCTTCCTGACCGTCTGCTGAAGAATTTCTTCTTCACTCTGATTATGAACTGGAGTCACTTCCATCGTCAGAATAGATTTCTTCTTCATAGATGCTTTCATCTGAGGGTATATCCTCAAATTGATACACCTCTATAAGATCTTGATAGTAGACAACTTCCTCAATTTTTGGTGTATCTTCGTACTGTCTGACTTCTCGTTTCTGGTTGTCTGGACAATCAGTTGAGATATTTCATCTTGCTCCGCATGTCTAACAATTACAATCTTTGAAACTTTCATGAGCTCTGGAATAAGCTCGCCTGAAAGTTCTTCTCCCAGGGGTTGTGCTGGTACTTGCTTGATTTGAACCTGAAGATGCTTGGTGCTGGTCTTTGCCTTGTTTTGTAACTTTGGGCTTTTTGTTTTAACCAGAACCTTCTAAGTCTCCATGAAGACCTACTTCTTTTGTTCTGCTTCCCCGGCGGTATGGATAACTTCTCTCCTTCTTCTTCTTATGCCGTCTTGGTTGACCTCCCACCACTGTTGGGATATCATCGTCTACACAACATAGAGGAACTAATTTATTAATTCCTCGTAATCTCTTGTAATTCCGGTATAGTGCTGTTTGGTAGCACCATTTAGATAACTTGGCTTTCAAGAAAGACATTCTTCTAACCACGATATCTAAATCCGCTGCCTGATAAGCATTTCTCTCCAAGGACTTGGAATTTTTGCAAAGAATAGCTGTGAAGCTTCTTTGTCTCCAATCTTCGACTTCCACCGATACTCGGTGAACAACTCGATATATTCGTTAATATGACAAATATCGTGTAACTCAAGGCTGTAGAGGGCTTGTTTATATCTTTTTCTTTTTTTTTCTTCTAATCCCTCAAAGTAACCTGTGCCGATAAAATGTATTTTGAATAATTTTGTCATATCATATACAATTCCTTTTAGTAATTCTCCTGCTGTGACCGCGCTTTTCATACTTGCTTCGGTCATATCCCATGCAATCCTTACGGATCCCTCAAGACTCATTTCAAGGAGTAAAATGAAGGAATCTTTCATAAGATCAAGGGTACCTGCTGCAATCCTCATAACTGATGCCCATTCATCAATGAGAACTTCTCGATTTTTAAAATCTGGGATATCCAGATTTAACATAAACCCATATGGATGTATTGGGTCGAGATGTGATCTTGATAAGCCGTTTGATAAACATTTGGCCTTCTAGAATGTTGTCTAGTTCTCGCAAGAGGTGGTCAAGCTCCTGTTCTGAAAGTGGTTCATTCCCTGTGGTGAAATCTCCAACGTGATGCATTCTCTCGTCCTGGGTTCCATGATTTGAACCCGCACTTTCTGCGACGTTGGGATTTACTGGTGGTGGTGGTGGAATTGGTCTACCTTGTGGGTCGTAGGTAACCAAACTTGTTCCATCTCTTGTGTTCATCTTTAAATCTACAATTCCTAATCCTGCGGAGGATTCCGCAAGGTCATGTAGATCTTTAAGATTCATTTTCTCCATTTCCATCACTTTTGATTTATGACAGATTTTCCTTTGATGATAGAGATAAGCTTTTCATCATCTGTCATTTTTCGTATTACTTCGGTTGGTTTCCCTTTTTGTTGTAAATAAGGTACTGTCCCGAAATCAATACGTTTCTTTCCTCCGGATGAACTTGGTCTATCTCCAGGTTCTTTACTCGTTTATGAATATCATGAAGGATTTCAAGAGTTTCCTTCTGATATTTCACCATCGTCTCCATCTGCGGTTGGATCGATGAACTTGTCTTTGTAGATGAATATGGCGGTTGCCATAGTCCTGCAACGTCTTCTGGACTTCTCTAAGATCTTTGGAGAACTTAGATTTGTCTGGAAGTGTCTCTTTCCATTCTGGTACTCCATCAGGAATCATTGTTCTGATGGGCATTCTCATGAACTGCTTCTTGGCGATTCATTAGATCGACATATATTATCTGGTTTACTGTAAAGAAACTCATATAATATGCCGCTTTCTTTTGGCAGTGTCTCAAGGTTTCCCTATCGGCCCCTGCACATTCCTTTTCATCATATTGGTTGTTTCATTATGCTATCTTTTCTTGGTGATCTTGTGCGTACATCGTCAAAATTTGACGATAAGTCCTTTAAGGTGTACATCTTGGACAATTATCCAGATCCATGTTCTCGGAGTAATTTCTCCTCACCAATTGTTAATTACATAAATACAATAAATTTAACTAAAAGTTCTTAATAAACCTAGGCTCTGATACCATTTTTACGGCCCTAAAACCTTTTAAAACCATTAGTTTGCCTTCAATTTAATATAAGGGGTATTTTGGGGTTTTATCCTAAAAGAGGGCTATTTTTGATCATTTCTAATAAGTGGGGCTAGATTTGTACATGGGAATTAAAATGAGGCTATTCTCAATATTTCCCCAAAATCTACCGTGCCAAAATCTAAATTCTAATGTACAAAACTTGATTGGTTCTGATAAAACCCACTATCCTACCTTTACCTAAATCCCAAACATGGCCTTATGATATCAACTTTCGGACATACATTTTTTCTCGAGGACTCCAAATGTAACGCCCTACTTTTTGAAATGCATTTTTAGCGTTACTAAAATTTTAAGAAAATGCGTATAATTTTTTTTTTAAATAAATAGATTAATGAAAAGTTTAGCGGAAGCGATAATGAGGAAACCTTAAGACATAAGAAATATTTATAGAGTATTTGCCAAAAATTAAAAAACCATTCAAAAATACTTTGAAACAATTTAAAAGATAGTACATCACAAATGTTCGAAATTTGAAACGAATTAAATGTTCTTGAATTTGAAATAATTAAGAAGTGAAATCTTCGGCTATTCCGTCACATTTGCAGCTCATCCGTTCATATAATCTGAAATGAGTTTGAATTTAGGGAGTGAGTAATCACATACTCAGTAGGGATAAAAATTGTCCAAGCTAAATATGAAAAGTGCACAATTACGTAAAGTAACACATAACCTTTCCCATTGGCATAAGCCGAATAGCACATAACCTTTCCCGTTGGCATAAGCCAGATAGCACATAACCTTTTCCCGTAGGCACGAATGCCATATTTTCCTTTCCCATGGCACGAATGCCATATTTTTCTTTCCCGTTGCATGTGGCCAAAAATTTTCCTTTCCCGTGGCACGAATGCCATATTTTCCTTTCCTGTGGTACGTGGCCAAAATTTTTCCTTTCCCGTGGCACAAATGCCATATTTTTCCTTTCCCGAGGCACATGGCCAAAAATTTTCCTTTCCCATGGCACGAATGCCATATTTTTCCTTTTCAATTACATAAACATACATAACATACATCGCGATGAAAAACATGTAATTCATAATAAAGTAATCGTATCATATCACATATTGAAAGTTTATACATCACATAATTATTTATATCACGTAACACATTGAAAAATATAATTCACATAATTATTCATATCATGCAACACAATGAAAATGCATAATTCACATATTTGAACAATTTAGGCATTTAACAAGGACAATGAATTATACACATAAAATGTGATAAAAATCCATATCTCAATCAGCAAATTAAAAATAGATGCACAAGTTGCTCGAATGTAGAAGTCCTAATTGTACAGTTCTTCATCACATACAATACAAATTAACATGATTTAGGGCTAAAGATTAAGTAGTAACTTCTAATTGAAATGATTGTATTTATAAAATAGCCTAGGGCTTTTTAGTATGTAATAATTTACTAAAAATATATGTTTGGATGTCTATTTGAATAAATTCGAAAATATATATAAAAAATGAAAAGAGTGTACTCATGATCACAGGCTGATCAGGTAACCAAAAGTAAGCCTGTAAACAATGTCATAAAAGAAAATGAAATGGTCATAAGCCGACCAAATGGCTGAATGGGGCCTCGTTAAAATATCCCAAGGTAAAACCCACCCTTGTGCAAAAAACCCTTGACAGGAAAAAAAGAGTAACCCCCATGAATGAAAGAGCGTCCAAAAGTGGGAAAAGAAACCAGAAGCAGGACGCACTAGCTAACAAACCTATAGTTGGATTGACCAACATAGTCATCAGTGAGATAATGTACGAGCTCCTCAGGCGGGACGCCCCACCATGTACCGTACTCCGTCTTCTTGCTCAGCATGTCTGCCACCCGATTGTCTTCCCGAAAAATATGTGAGACCATCAAATCCATCTGAGAAATAAGGTGCATAGTGTAGCACCACTTGCTAAGATGGTGCCACGGTATCCCTTCGGATCTCTTCTGTGGCAACTCCGCCACATAAACCGAATCTGACTCCAACCAAAGCTTAGTCCAGCCTTTCGCAACAGTGTAATGAATAGCCCACATGGCCGCCAAAGCAACCACGAAAGAAGCCTCTGTAGTTTTAGAAAACCCCAGAGGCTGTGAGACGGCCAGACGCCCCAGAAGCACTCCCGTCCGTGTTGACTTTGATCCATCCCGGTAATGGTTTTTGCCAGGTAACCTGCACGATCCTCAGGGCCTTTCTTGGGCGCCCTGGAACACGAAGTCTCCGAAGGATGAAAAGGTCATGTTAATCATTATGCATGCAACCTCGGTCTAAGGAAGAAGATTCCAAAATCAGCACGCGAAGACGGAGGGTGGTCGCATCAACCGTCGAAATCTTGTTATTGAAAGTGAGGTCGTTACGGATCTGCCAGATAAGCGAAATACAGGATAGCACTAGTCACTCGCCATAATAAAGACACCTGCTCACTGAAATGAAAACTCATTAAACGCACCATGAATTCGTTAAAGCTATAAGTCGTAAAATTGCGGACATCAAAAGAGTCAAAGATCCATCGCCAAAGGGCTCCTGCAAAAGCACAAGAGATGAACAAATGATCAACAGATTCAGCAGCTGCACAACAAAGACCGCAAACCGATGGGCCAATGAAAGAGCCCCTAGGACACAGTGAATCCAAAACCGCCAGTCGATTGTGGATGGCTCTCTAAGCCACAATCGAACGTCGTTCTAGAATATGAGGTGACCAAATCCAGGAACCCCATTGGACAACCGGAGAGTGGGGGCGCAGGTAAGAGTAAGCCGATTTCGAAGTGATAATTCCATCATCAGAATACAACCAAACGCGCGTATCCTTCGAATCCGGGGCAATGGGGACTCTAAAAATGTCCTGGACCATCTCCAAGTATGCCTCAATAAAAGCGAAGGTGAAGTGCCAAGACCCATCATAAAAATAATCCGAGATGCGATGCCGAAATAAGTGCTGGTATTTGTGCGGGATACCAATCCTGCCGGCAATGGTATAACCCAACCAGTTATCAAGCTAAAATAAGACTGTGGAATTACACCCAGGGATCCAACGAGAGTCCTCCAAGAAACCCGTAATGCAAGGCCAAATCCCGATCCAAATGGAAGAGGGGATATACGAATGACAGAGAGATCCATCTGAGGTCAAAAAGCGTTTTCTGAGGGTATTGTAGATCAAAGAGTTTGAAGTCATTACCTTCCAACCTAGCTTCATGAGGAACGCATAACACACAATAGAACGCACGCCTAGACCACCTTTTGCCCGGGGAGTGCAACAACGGTCCCAATTAACCACCACCGACCCTTTAGAGTTAACATCACTAGACCAGATGAAATTACGCATGGCCTTTTCCATTTGTCGTAGTAATGTTCAAGGCCACTTGTAAACCATCATCGTGTGCACAAATGAGCTGGTAATCACCGAATTCACCAAGCAGATGCGACCCGTAATAGATAAAGAAGCCCCTTTCCACCTTCTGAACTTGAAAATAATCTTATCAAAAATAGGTTGTAAGTCCGCCACCTTAGGCGCGCCTTTGAAGATGGGGGCGCCTAAGTAGACCATTGGTAAGTTGCCAATATGAATACCCGTAATCATCTGAATACGGCCACACACATGATTAGAGACCCGGGTACTGAAATGAACTTTAGATTTGCGAGGGTTGAAGGCTTGACCCGAGATATCTACATAAAGTGTGAGAATCTGAATAATAGAGCATGGTTTTGCCGAAGATGCCCCGCACATAATCACAATATCGTCCGCGTACATGATAGATGAGGGAAAATCGATCTGCTTAGGCGCCCTGAATGGCTGAAGCTGATTCCGGGTAACTGCCTCGTCAATAAATCTACTCAGAACATCCTCCACAATGCAAAACAATAATGGTGATAACGGATCGCCCTGTCTAACCCCTCGAAAATAGGAGAAGTAACCCACAGGCGAGCCATTCAAAAGGACTGAAATCCTGGAAGATTGAAGGATAACTTCAATCCAGTGAACAAACACTTCTGAAAAACCAAAGCGCCGTAAGACGTTTATGAGAAAACCCCAATCAACAGTATCAAATGCCTTGTGGATATCAATTTTTAAAATCATATTGGCATCATTCTGACCCTGCAACATGTTGAAGCCTTCCGAAACCAAAACTATACAATCGTGAATCTGCATGCCCGGGATAAACTGTGTAGGAGACAAGTAGGTAGAAATGATAGATCCCAGACGAGTTGCCAAAATATTGGTGATGATCTTGAAAAGAAAATTACTCATCACAATCGGCCTAAAGTTCTGAATAACGTTCACGTCCTTAGTCTTTGGGATGAGCGCCATAAAGCTAGCGTTCAACCCCGCCGGAAAGGACGCAGTAACGAAAAAAGATCGGACTGCCGCCACCACATCCTCGGAAATGACGTCCCAAAAGTGCTGATAAAACCTCCCGTTGAAACCCTTCGATTCCGGAGAACTGTCCAAACCCATATCAAAAGTCGCCTTTAATTTCTGACTCCGAAGGGATAGCCGTCAAAAGAGCGTTATCCGCGTACCAACCGTAGGAGATATAACCTGATCAACTAGAGCATAATCCGAACTAGTGTGCCATGTGTCAGCAAAGAGGTCTATATAGAAGGAGATAATATGATTACCAAGAACTGCCGTGTCATCTGTGTAGTACCATCAACCATCAGTCCCTGGATCCCCAAACGTCCGCCACGAATCTAACAGCGGCGATGGAAAAATGCCGTGTTACGATCCCCGTCCTTCAACCAAAACGAACGGGCTTTCTGCTTCAGGAATTCCGACTGTAATAACAACGTGTGAGACAATATTTTGATAAGGGTCTTTTTATGCATGTTTTATGTTTATATTTGAGTATGATTTGAGTTATTTCATTGTTAGTTTCATAAATTTTTGTTTATACATAGTTCATATTACTTCGAGGTCCTTTTATTGGTGTAGATTGATGATTCAGAGCTGTTTTTGGTGAGTTTTGGGCCATGGTTTCATGTCAAAACATACCCCGGGGTTTATGGATGCAAAAACACTCGAAATCCCAAGCTAAACGCGTCATTTTGGGGCATTTTTAGTCAAACACGGCAAAGGTGTGCTTTGCAAGCATGGCCGTGCTTTTGAGGAGCCAAAAACGAGCAAAATTTGGGCCACGACGTACCAAACACGGCCAGGCTGAGCTTTGCAAGCACGGCCGTGTTCGGAAAAATCCGCGAACACGGCCTGGCCGTGTTTTTAAAGCACGGGCATGCTTTTCGTCTAGTCTGGGGTTCTCTTTGGCGGAAATTATGGAAGCTTTCCCTTTTTGCCTTTTGACAACCTTTGAGCAACTTTTACATCTCATTTTGTTGCACCAAACTCTATTATTCTCTCAATTATCACATGAAAACAAGGATTCAACAACCCAACTATGGAAGTGGAGCAATTATTTATCAAAAGATGACATTGTTAATGTGTTCTTTCACAACAAGAATGTCTATAAAAGCCAAGAGTTTGGGTTGGATGATTTAATTTCCATTCCATTCATTGTAATTCACTCAATCATTCACTCTAAGTTTCAAAGCAAAATACATTGAGAGGATAAAAGAGAGGTAGAGTTGGAAGTTGAAAAGCAATAGAGGAGAAGGCTTGGAGCTCAACATCATTGCAATCAACCAAGGAGGAAGTCTTGAATTGGTCTTGAATAAAAGCTAAGTACACCATGTTCATTTTATTCAAATCTTCTTGTATAGTATACTCTTTTGTCAAAGCCATGTGTAGCTAAATTTCTAGTGTTTGAATGTAATAAACTCTAGAATGAATTTGTGATTAAGGTTTGAATGTTTTTAATAAAATCTTCATGTTTTGTGTGATTCACTTATATTATGCTTTATTCATTCGAATTGGTATATGCGCAATATGGATTTGAAGTTTATTTTTCATCCGGAAATCGAGAGATTCATGGTGAAATAGAACCTATATAAGTGAAAAGAGTTGCATGCAATCCTAGATATAGGACGACATAAATCTTCTGGATTAGGGCCAAACCTAATATGAGAATTCACAAATCGTTATAATGATGTCTTGGGGGTTTTAACTAGAAAGAGATTTCAGTTAATCAACTTGAGATTAGGAGTTTTTCACCTTGAGAAAGGGTTTAACTTAAATCGGGAATTTCTACGGTCCACATAACATGAGATTTTATTAAAAGAGGATGGTTTTTGCTTAAGGGGTTATGGTTGTATTTTTAACTTGTTAAATCACAAAAACATTCTAGAGGGATTTACATTCAAACCCATCTCTATCCCTTGATTTCTTATTTTACAAATCTTCCTTCATTTTTACAAATTTTAATTTATTAATTTAGATTCTTTTCCCTTATTCATCAAACAAAAACTCTGAAAATTATTAGATTAAATAACAAAAAGACGGTAATTATTAGTACTTACAATCCTCGTGGGAATGACACTCGGTACTCAATAATCTATACTATAAAATGATAGGTGCACTTGCCTACGGTTTTAAAGGTAGCTTTTGAGCCATCAAGTTTTTGGCGCCGTTGCCGGGGATTGTAATATTAAGAACACCTTATTTTTGTTAATTTAATCATTTTTTTTTATTTTCATCATTGTCTTTCTTTTTATCTATCTTTGTAAGTCTTGGATTACACTTATCCTCTTTATTTACCACAGTGCATGCCTACTCGATGTCGAATTTGGAAGTGTGATACCGCCGGTAGCAACACAGAGGAAAGTACTAATATAGACCACGAAGAGGATACTAACGAAAGCAAAGATTTCGTAATGGCGGACGAACAACAAAGAACCATGTATGACTATGCCAAACCATCTATGGATGGGACGTCATCTAGCATCGTAAGGCCCGCTGTTGCAGCCAATAATTTTGAAATAAAACCAAATGTCATTCAGATGGTGCAACAGTTTGTTCAATTTGATGGCCTACTAGATGAAGATCCGAATAATCATATCGCAAATTTTCTCGAAATATGCGATACATTCAAAATAAATGGGGTCTCTGACGATGCCATCCGTTTGCGCCTATTCCCATTTACTCTTCGGGGATGGGCTAAACAATGGCTAAATACTTTGCCAAAGGGAACAATCACAACATGGAGCATCATGGCCGAAAAGTTCCTTTTGAAGTATTTTCCACCGGCCAAAACTGCACGATTGAGGAATGAAATCTCTTCATTCACTCAAGAAGACGATGAGACCTTGTACGACACTTGGGAGAGATTCAAAGAATTATTGCGGAAATGCCCACATCATGGTCTTCCTATTTGGATGCAAGTCCAAACATTTTACAATGGGCTACTCTCGTTAACAAGGCAAATGATTGATGCGGCAGCTGGGGGAACTTTGAACAATAAAACACCAGAAGCTGCCCAAGATCTAATAGAGGGAATGGCTATGAATGGCTATCAATGGCAATCCGTACGAGGTAAACCTAACAGAACAATGGGTGTTTATAATGCAAATGCAATGGTTACACTAGTTGCACAAGTCGAAGCTTTGACCCAAAAGATCGACGATCTAGCGGCTCCTAAACCACCACCACCGCATGTTTTATCTCGTGAAACTTGCGGAGGATTGCATAATCATCGATCCCACACACAATACCTCACGCTGAACATGCTAATTACGTTGGGAATCAAGGCAGAAATTACCCAAGTAATCCTTACAGCAACACATACAATCCTGGGTGGCGACAACATCCTAATTTCGGTTGGGGAAACCAAGGCCAACCACGACCTAATCCCAATCCTGATCTACACACGTCTCCCAGATTTCAGCCAAATCAAGGTAAGCCTAACTTGGAAGATCTTATAACAAAGTTTCTGCAATCAACAAATACCCGATTCCAGGCGGTGGAAACATCCTTGAGAAATCAAGAGGCATCTATCCATAATCTGGAAAACTAAATAGGCCAAATTGCGAAGATGATTTCCGAAAGGCCACAAGGTAGTTTGCCGGGTAATCTCGAGCCAAACCTAAGGGAGCACGCACAAGGCAATCACCATCAGTTTTCCACATGAGCATGATTATGCCAATGTCGCCATGCAGAAATACATGGAGGATGACATGCCAAAGAAAAGCTCATGAAAATGGAGGTTGCAGAATACAAGCCCAAGATCCCTTACCGGAGTCTAACCGAAGAAGATAGAAGGGAGGACAAATTTGGTAAGTAACTTGATTATTTCGAACAATTACATGTCAATATTCTATTTGTTGACCCTCCTTCAAAGAATGTTAGGGATCTTAATGACATCATTCCTAGTGAAAATAAGCTTAACAAATTATCAAATGTGCAATTGAATGATAAATGTCCTTCCAATGAACTACCACAAAAATTTAATGATCCTGGAAGCTTTATTATCCCTTGCACAATTGATGATTTACCTGTTGATAGGGCACTAGCCGACTTGGGAACTAGTATCAACGTGATGTCTTATGAAACATTCAAGCATGCGGGATTAAGTGAACTTAAACCTATTAGGATGGACATTCAATTAGCCGATAAATCGATTAAACATCCTAGAGGTATTATTCATGATGTGTTAGTCAAGATTGATAAATTCGTGTTTCCAGTCGATTTCGTTATTCTTGACATGCATGATAATATAGAAGTTCCCTTAATTCTAGGACCTCCCTTTTTGTCTACTGCAAAATCTCTCATTGATGTGCATTATGGAAAACTCACTTTGAGAGTAGGGGATGAACAAGTTATCTTTAAAATTCCTTTGAAAAAACTTATAAATGATACTTGTTTTCCTATAAACTTGATTGGGACAAGGATAAATGATTCTTTGGTTGATATGTCATCTAATAAACCCTTGAAAGCATGTGATGTTCAATGTGTAGAAGTGTCCACAGAAAAATTCCTATTTAAGGATGTCATGCAGAAAAATGGGACCATGAAGGTAAATTGTTCGAAAATCGATTTGGATGGCGATGTTGATCAAGGACATAAAGATTTTCATAAGTTCGAAGCTCCGCCCGACTAATGTTCACATAAAGGCAAAACGGTCCAGCTATACGACATTAAAGAAGCGCTAACCATGAGGCAACCCGGCATTTGTGTGCATTTTCTTTTGCTTAATTTTTTTTATTGCTTGGGGATTCAAAAAAAAAAAAAGACACGGTCTGGTCGTGCTTTGTAAACACGGCCGTGTTCGTCACTCAATTCATGAACACACCCTAACCGTGTTCAAATATCCAAGTCCTTGTGGGAAAAATGCGTGAAAACATGGTATGGGCGTGTTTACAAAATACGCCAGTGTTTAAATTCAAAAAAAAAAAAATTTACCGAAAAAATTTGTACCGAACACACCCGGCCGTGCTTGAAAAACATGGCCGTGTTTTTATTAAAAAAATTCATTTTTTTGAAAAACAAATCTCAAAAAAAAAATAATTATATTTGAAAATTTTACGGTATTCGAGTTGTGTATCCTTGATTAGGTATGAAGATGTGGATGAAGATCTCGTACTAAACAACCCAATGATCGCTCAATCCCGATTTCACTCTTCTAGTAAGGTCGTATTTTTTTCCACCTCTTTTATTTTCTTCTAGTGTGGTTGGTTTTTGAGTGTTTTGTTTGTGTTCGTTCATCTCTTTTTTTCACATTGAGGACAATGTGAACTTTTAAAGTTGGAGGTGGGTGCAATTACATTCTTAGAATGCTTGTGTGCTTGTTCTGAGTATGTGTGTGCTTGTTTTTATTTTGAGTTTGTCGACAAGAGGTAATTTTTTTTAAATAAATTGAGTGATTGCTAGTCAATAACTTAGCCCAATTATACCTTTATTAACTTGTTAATTTGTGTTTCAATGTGAAGCAATTGATTGTCTAAAATAGATTGACGTGGATGCGGGCTAAATTTTGACGAGATTTCCAACACCATATTACTTGATGTGTTAAGGCATTTACGATAATACTTAGTGTTATGAACGTTCGAGAATTCATGATTTAGTGGTGGTTAACTAGTTGTTAAACCAAGCTCGCGGATAAAAAAAATAAAAAAAAAGAGAAACAAATGGACCAATCGAGGTTATACTCCTCTATTTGTTGTTGCTTAGTAACTAGGAGCATTCATGAGCCCCATGTTTGTCTTTTACGTAAAATGGCGACACAAATATGAGTATGGGAAACCACCCTAGGATTGTTTGAACGAAAATTCAAAATATAAACCTAGTGGAAGAATGCCTCGAAAGGTCCTACAAAAAAAAAGAAAGAAAATCGAAAGGGAGAATGCATATTCCTTGAATTCTCATTCCAATAAAAGTTCAAGAAGCTTGGTTATATGACTAGTAGACTAACTACAATGATCTATTGAATTCTTGTATTTTCATGACATTATTGAATTGAAGTTATTCATAACTATCAATATATGTGGAGTGATGATTTCAAGTTTGAATAATGCCTGCTGATATTACAGTCTTTCTTGACAGTCGATCGCTTTGCAAAACTGTGTTTTTACTGAATGGTTAATTCGGGTTGAGAAGGCTAAGAACTTGACTGCTTGTGTTCAATGTGTTGAAAAAAATCCTTGTGTGTGTAATTTATTGAACCATTCTTTTTGAGTTAATGTTTTGCTTGAGGACAAGCAAAGTTCAAAGTTGGATGTGGTTTGATAAGGGTCTTTTTATGCATGTTTTATGTTTATATTTGAGTATGATTTGAGTTATTTCATTGTTAGTTTCATAAATTTTTGATTATACATAGTTCATATTACTGTGAGGTGCTTTTATTGGTGTAGATTGATGATCGGAGCTGTTTTTTTGTTAATTTTGGGCCATGGTTTCATGTCAAAACATACCCCGGGGTTTATGGATGCAAAAACACTCGAAATCCCAAGCTAAACGCATCATTTTGGGGCATTTTCAGTCAAACACGGCCAGGGTGTGCTTTGCAAGCACAACCGTGCTTTTGAGGAGCCAAAATGAGCAAAATTTGGGCCACGACGTACCAAACATGGCCAGGCCATGCTTTGCAAGCACGACCGTGTTCGGAAAAATCCGCGAACACGGCCTGGCCGTGCTTTTAAAGCACAGGCGTGCTTTTCGTCCAGTCTGGGGTTCTCTTTGGCGGAAATTATGGAAGCTTTCCCTTTTTGCTTTTTGACAACCTTTGAGCAACTTTTACATCTCATTTTGCTGCACCAAACTCTATTATTCTCTCAATTATCACAAGAAAACAAGGATTCAACAACCCAACTATGGAAGTGGAGCAATTATTTATCAAAAGATGACATTGTTAATGTGTTCTTTCACAACAAGAATGTCTGTATTAGCCAAGAGTTTGGGTTGGAGGATTTAATTTTCATTCCATTCATTGTAATTCACTCATTCATTCACTCTAAGTTTCAAAGCAAAATACACTGAGAGGATAGAAGAGAGGTAGAGTTGGAAGTTGAAGAGCAATAGAGGAGAAGGCTTGGAGCTCAACATCATTGCAATCAACAAAGGAGGAAGTCTTGAATTGGTCTTGAATAAAAGCTAAGTACACCATGTTCATTTTATTCAAACCTTCTTGTATAGTATACTCTTTTGTCAAAGCCATGTGTAGCTAAATTTCTAGTGTTTGAATGTAATAAACTCTAGAATGAATTTGTGATTAAGGTTTGAATGTTTTTAATAAAATCTTCAAGTTTTGTGTGATTCACTTATATTATGCTATATTCATTCGAATTGGTATATGCGCAATATTGATTTGAAGTTTATTTTTCATCCGGGAAATCGAGAGATTCATGGTGAAATAGAACCTATATAAGTGAAAAGAGTTGCATGCAATCCTAGATATAGGACGACATCAATCTTCTAGATTAGGGTCAAACCTAATATGGGAATTCACAAATCGTTATAATGCTGTCTTGGGGGTTTTAACTAGAAAGAGATTTCAGCTAATCAACTTGAGATTATGAGTTTTTCACCTTGAGAAAGGGTTTAACTTAAATCAGTAATTTCTACGGTCCACATAACATGAGATTTTATTAAAAGAGGATGGTTTTTGCTTAAGGGGTTATGGTTGTATTTTTAACTTGTTAAATCACAAAAACATTCTAGAGGGATTTACATTCAAACCCATCTCTATCCCTTGATTTCTTATTTTACAAATCTTCCTTCATTTTTACAAATTGTAATTTATTAATTTAGATTCTTTTCCCTTATTCATCAAACAAAAACTCTGAAAATTATTAGATTAAATAATAAAAAGACGGTAATTATTAGTACTTACAATCATCATGGGAATGACACTCGGTACTCAATAATCTATACTATAAAACGATAGGTGCACTTGTCTACGGTTTTAAAGGTAGCTTTTGAGCCAGCATATTTTGAGCATCAAATTCCATGTTACGACGCCCCTCAGTAAAACCTTCGGATTTAATATCGACCTGAATCTAACGAACTTTCTCCATCTGAATGTCCACCTGACGATTGACATCCCCAAAGACGTCTCTATTCCAAACCTTAATAGTCTGTCGCAACCTCTTGAGCTTCCACATGACGCGCAACAAATGGTTGGGCGACGTGCACGGGAGCGCCCAAGAGACAGTAACAATGTCCCGGAACGTATCATGATGAATCCACATACGCTGAAAATGGAAAGGAGCCGGCCCCCTGAGGATGGAGGTAGAGCAGGAAACCAAAATGGGGTGGTGGTCCGATCCAATTCGAGGAAGAACCAAACCCTTAACAACTTGCCAAAAAGAGAAAAATCGACATGTTGCTAAGGCTTGATCCAATTTCGCCTGAAGGAGGAAAGAGGCGCGCGAGGGGAGCACCAAGTGAACGCCTTTCCCGTAGTCTGCACAAGGAACATTCCAACATCCTCCAAAAATTCCAAACCCAAACTATTCCAATAAGAATCCAAAATCGATGAGATGTCCACCTTCGGCTCACAAATAGCTAAAATAGAAGGTTTATGTTTTTGACATAAAGCCATAAAAACATTGCAAGATGCAATGTTTCCAATCCCCCGGATGTTCCAGAAGATGCAATTCATTGAGACGTTGGGGGAGGAGCCCGTGATGAATGCACGGTGAAAACAGGAGTGTGGTGTGATGCAGAGTCTGACGACTGAGGATTAACCACTTCATCTGCATAATCTGCCTGTCTCTTTGAAGCTGCAAAATCCATCTCATGTGGCCCTGGGCGATCCGATTCAACAGTAATGTCATGGAATGGAGGCGATGGACCCGTAGTAACACTCTAGAGTATTCTGGATTTGGCCGAATCCAGGGAGCTGTCCCGGAATGCCCGGTTAAGAGCACGAATAGGCTTTCCCAATGAATACTGCATCATAATAGGCAGAATAGAAGAGACGGAGGCGGTGTTGGAAGTAGGGGCCCTGGGGCTGGTTCCCTAGATGGATAATCGGCCTGAGAGTCTGTGGATGGTTGATCGTTGGCTTCATCTGAACCAAGAGCCGCAAAGGTATTACCTAGGTGGATATCCGTAGAAAATGACTATTGCGCAGGTAGGGGAGCCTGCACGCATAGCCGAACCCGTATTTCCCATTGACTCATCAACGGCCTTGCCCTTGTCCTACAGGACAGGACGATAAGCTTTCCGAACCCTGGAGCGACCACGTTGAACAAAATTCGTATGTGTAGCTGAGGCCCTGGAACGTCCATTGTCAGGGGATGTGTGCCTTTCTTTAGTTGAGTTTTCTTCAATATTAAGACGACAAGAAGCCGTTGAGCATCCCGTAACGTTACACCATGAACAAAACTCTGGGAGTTTTTCATAACTGACTGACATAAAGGAACACTGGCCAACTCGTTCCACCATGATGTGGTCCTCCAACAGCTTGGCAAGATCAATATCAACCAGCACCCGAACAAAGTGGCCCAGAGAGCCATCAAGCGATCGATGATCAATTTGTAACGGATTTCTAATAACACTGGCGATCCCCAGGATGGTATTGGGATCCTAGTACTCCAAGTTGAGCTTGAAAATGCGGACCCAAACACTGGTTACAGAAGTGTGCACCTTATAAGGGTTGAAATCCGGGACCCATGGTGAGAGTCGAATAGTACCGGGTTAAGCGCCCAATTGATCCGAAGTTGAGCACGAGCTCTATCCTGTGCATGAAATAATTTAACACAAAAGTATCCCTTGCCCAAGGGAATTAGTTTCCAGTCATTCGTAATACCCCATAACTCGGATAACCTTTTATGCAAGAGCATAGGAGGCCATGGTCTGTTACCTTTGCCCAGAATAACCCACCCGATCAAAGAATAAGAAAACTCCACAAGACGTTGTTGATAAACATTTTCGTCAATAGTAACAAAATAATAATTGCCTTTCCTAACTGGTTTAGGGATAGAATGCTTTTGACCAGAAACCATATGAGAAAATGTAGCAATATTATATGTCGTCCGTGGGAAAGTAGAATCCAAAGGATGGGGATTTCCCGAAACCACTTTTGCGAAAAAATTGGTCACATTAATATAAGCATTAGAATTATGAGCCAAAAGTCGAGGGTTCGATGCATGGGGGAGCCCATGTTGGCAGAGCTTCCAGCAGGTTGAGCAGCATTCATGGAAGGGCATGCATGAGGGATGCGCTGAGGATGGCTGACATTGGCCCAGGGGTCATCACCCCCTGGAAGTGCTGGCAGCCGCCGGCCCCCAATAATCTACCAAAAGGAGGCCGACCCCCCATGGTTGTAGGAAGCCATGGGGGTAAAGGGACGCCCCCCAAGGGGCGTTGAGCATGAAGGGGGCATTTCCGCCCACATGGGGTTGTGCGGCGGGGGGGCGCTGTTGGGGACTCGCTGCTGGGGGGCGCTGCGTGGGGACGACGGACGATGGCAGGTGCGTGGTGGACATGGGCGATGGCAGGTAAACATCTGGAGGGACAACCCTTGCTGCTGCATACGTCGAAGGAGACGGGCAAAGGGTGGTTTTGCATGACACAAAATTCCACGGCAACCCGTAGAAGGAGAACGATCCCGATGTTGATGGTTTCCCCTCACCAGGTTGCACGGTACGTGGTGCAGAAGGACGTGCAGCGGGCTGAGAAGGAACTGACCCTTGCGAGCGTGCATGGTAAGGTTCAAAATTTGAAGTTAAACCGGGAAAAGCAAGAGACTTCGGCGAGGACATGGTCGGCGACGGCACCGGAGGCATAGGAAGGGACGATCGATCGGAATTCAAGAGAGAAAAGAGAGAAAAACCCTAGATCACGTGTTTTCCTTAAATTTCTAAACTTTTTCGAAATTACCCTTTGGATGACTAATTGAAACAAGTTAAAAAGTAAATTTTAGTTTTTGGACTAAATTGAAAACTTGTATGGTCAAATTAAAAATCCAGAAAGTATGAATAAGTTATATAGGATTAATTTGAAAATCTAAAAATTTCAAATAAAAATCTGGACTGAATTGAAACTTGTTTGGGACTAAATAGAAAAATTTCAGAAATATCGATTTAGGATAGGACTTAATCGAAACATCGGTCCGAATGAAAAATTCAAAAATATGATTTGGGAATTTGGGTTAAATTGAAAGCCTCTATATTGCAACTAGGTCCAAATCTAAATCAAATTCTCAAAAACAAACCCTGTCCCTAAAACCCATAAATCAACCCAGTGATACAACACTAAATACCACACGCACACACACACAAACACACACTTTACACACAATACACTACTCACGCACACACAAGCACACAAATCACACTCACACACACACACACAAAAATGAAACACACACACACACACAAATACCCAGCAACACACACACATCCTCTGTACACACACCCACACACAAAACGGACATCCCGTCCCACATATCATATAGTTTTTGTTCATCCATTCCTCCCATTTCATCTCCGGCAGTGGCAAAAACCCTCCGGTGCATCGAACTTAGTCCGAGATGTGCATATATACACACACATCTACATACACTGTTCTCAATTTGGATGTTTGTGTTGAATACTTTGGAAATAATGAAAAATGAAGAAGAGTAAAATCGAGTGAAATTTTAGTACTCTTACTGCACCTAAGAGAATATGGAAGTTAAGAGTTGAAGGAGGTAGGAACTTGGAGGAAAGTGTTAGAAAAATTTGAGGTTTAGCCTGGAAAATATTGTTGAACTTGGGAGAGATTTTTTTTAAAAAACTTTACTTGCTGGAAGGATGGGGGAAGTGGTGTAAAGCTGGGGATAATTAAAAGCTTTATTTGAAAAAAAGCAAAATGCATGTGAATAAAGTTAATTGTCAGAAAGTGGCACTAATTTAGCCTACAAGTTGATAATATATATATATATATATATATTAATGATTTAAAAAGTAAAAGTAGTTAAATTACGGGTGTTACATTCTATCCCTCTTACAAAAATTTCGTCCTCGAAATTTTTATGCTTACCCTGTTGATCAAATAACTCACGATACTTAGCTCGATTCTCAGCTTCACGCTCCCACATCGCATCTCTTTGACCATGTCTAGTCCATTAAATTTTGATCAGGGTGATGTCTCTATTTCTCAACTTGTGTATCCTCCTGTCAAGGATAGCCACCGGTTTTTTTCTTCATAAGTCATGTCTCGGTTGACTTTCAGTGCTTCACGATTGACTACGTGGCTTGGATTGTGGACATACTTTCTCAATATAGACACATGAAATACATTATGAAATTGCTGCTAACTCTGGCGGTAATTCTAACCTGTAAGCTACAACCCCGACTCGCTCCAATATTTCGAATGGTCCAATAAACCTAGGTCTCAGTTTTTCCTTCATGCCAAATCTTACTATTCCTTTGGTCGGTGCAACCTTTAAGAAAACTTTTTCTCCTATTTCAAACTGTAGGTCTTTCCTTCTCTGATCTGCATAAGATTTTTGCCGGTCTTAGACTATTTTTATTCTATCTCTAACTTTCTTAATAACCTTGACCATCTGCTCAACTAGCTCAGGACCTAACACTTTTTTCTCACCAACTTCGTCCCAATAGATAGGTGATCTACACTTTTTGCCGTATAGTGCTTCATAACGGGCCATTCCGATAGTCGCCTGGTAGCTGTTGTTGTAAGAGAATTCCACAAGAGTCAAGTATTTCTTCCAATTATCATCAAAATCCAAAATGCAACCCCTCAGTAATTTTTTCTAAGATATGAATGATTCTTTCAGATTGTCCGTCTGCCACGTCATTAACTTTACTAGGATGATAATGGATCTTATAATCACAATCTTTCACCTATCTCATTTTAATCTCATGTTCAGCTAAGAAATACTTCAAAATCTCGTAATCATTGTAAATTTCGCATTTTTTCCCGGTATAAATAGTGACGCCATATCTTTAAGTCGTGCATGACTATTGTCAACTCAAAGTCATGTGTAGGGTAATTGAGCTTATGACGTTCAGTTGTCTTGAAATGTAGGCAACCACTTTATCATTATTGCGTCAAGATACACCATAATCCTTATTTCGATGCATCACTGTATATTACAAAACCCTCTATAGTATTTGGAATTGTTAAAACCAATGTTGAGACTAGACATTGTTTGAGTTAAAAACTTTGTTCGCAACTCTCAGTCCAAACAAACTTCTCACATTTTCCTTGTGAGTCAACTCATTGGGCCTGCTAATTGTAAGTTCAAGCGGCTACGATAATCTAGAGGGGAGGTGAATAGATTATCTCCATCTTTTCGATTTTACCCTCTTTTTCGAACCGAATGCTCAAAGACAATAATAAAGGTACGGAATGTAAACAACACACGTCGATTTAAAGAGGTTCAACCCACCTAGGGCCTAATCCTCTACCACCCCAGTATCTCCGGGATGGATTTCAAAAAGAAAAAAGATTTTATTAATTTCCAAAATTAATACAACACCTTACAACATCACCTTGAAGAGCACCACACTCTTCTACAACACCACCTTTGAGATTACCACAATCTCTCTTGAAGATTACCACAATCTCCAACGGCACCTTGTAAAGATTACCACAATCTTCAACCTTGAAGAATACCAAATTCTTCAATACCTCAAGAGCACCACACTCTTGAAACACCTATTACCTAGATCACCCAAGTGTATTCTTTCCACAGGAATACTCACAAGGATGTCTTGTGTTGAATGATGACAAAAATTAAGATTACAACTCAATAATGAATATTACAATTTGAGTGCAAGTGTAATCAAGAATTAAAGCCTAGACCTCAAGATGTGAAAGTGAAATACTTAGGCTATAAATACAACAAGAGTGTTGAATATGAAAGCTTGGAAATTTGCAGATTTCTTGTTATGTATTTGCTTGTGTTGTTGTGTCTTATGTCTTCAATTCATCCTCTATTTATAGGGAAGTCTTCACCAACATAGGCTCGCAACATAGGCTCCTTCTTGTTCACTTTTGTCTACAAAAAGAGGATCACAAGATGTAGAAATATTGTACAAAATTGAAAAGCAAATCTTGTTGTCAAAGAATTCAAACGGTATAATTTTGCTGTCACAAAATAACATAGGACGACCGGTTGCCCTGTTTAAGATTTCGAACGTTTGAAAAAGAAAGTGCGATCCAGTGCATGGTCGTCGGGGGTCGACCGGCCGATCGGTGGACTGCGGCCGGTCGCCTAGGTGCGACCGGTCGACCTCCATCTTGACAGTCCCCTCCTCAAATTTTGTGTTCCAGTAGTATTCTGTTTCATATACGCACTCTTCAGGTACCGGTCGACCTCTTGTTCGACCGGTCGACCTTCAAATTGAAATGTTGTCCCATTTTTATCAAAAATAAACTTCAAGAAATACTCCAAAAAATTAGTAAAAACATTTTAAATCACTTGGGAGTATTTGGACAACATTTATAAACATAGTAAACTCATTTAAACAAAACCATCAAAAGTGTTGTCCATTTTTATCGAATAATAAACTCTAAGAAATACTCCATGAAATTAGTAAAAAATATTTTAAATCTTTTAGGAGTATTTGGACAACATTGTTTTGGTAAAAACTAATTAACATAAAATCATCAAAAGTGTTGTCCTATTTTATCGAGTAATAAACTCTAAGAAATACTCCAAAAATTAGTAAAAACATTTTAAATCATTTAGGAGTATTTGGACAACATTTATAAACATTGTTTTGGTATTAAAAACTCATTTAAACATAATCATCAAAATCTTGATAAAAACATTTATCTAACACTAATCTTTGAAAATCTTTCGTTAAATCTTCGGTAATATCCAACAAGACCTGGAACTACATAGTACACACTTCATTGACATTCGTAGGAGCCAACTCTTTTTCTAAAACTTCAACTTTTGTTGGTGTGGACTTTAGTACCTTTCAATGTAATACATGTCCCAAAAGGAAACTACTTGGTCTAGTCAAAACTCGCACTTCTTGAATTTGACATACGGTTTCTCTTTACGGAGAGTCTCCAACACTATGATGATGTATTTCTCATATTGTTATGTATCATTTGAGTATACCAAGATATCATCTATGAATATAATCACAAATAGATCCAAGTAAGGATGGAAAACCCAGCTCATCAAATCCATAAATATTGTTGGAGCATTACTAAGTCCGAAGGGCATCATTGTCAACTCATAGTGCCAATATCAGGTCTTAAAAGCCGTATTGGGTATATCTTCTTCTTTAACCTTCAGTTAATGATATCCAGACCTCAGTTCAATCTTAGAAAATACACTTTTCCCATTCAATTGATCAAAAAGATTTTCAATCCATGGCAAAGGATATTTGTTCTTTACGGTGAGCTTATTCAACTCTTTGTAGTCTATACACATTCTCATTGTCCCGTCTTTCTTCTTTACAAATAAAACTGGAGATCCCAAGGCGACACGCTCGGTCGGATGAAGCCAATATCCACAAGTTCTTGCAGCTGAACTTTTAGTTCCTGAAGCTCCTTGGGTGCCATTCTATGGTGCTTTCGATACAGGGACAACTCCCGAAATCAAATCAATTGTAAACTCTACTAATCGATTTGGAAGTACTCCCAACAAATCTTCTGGAAAGACGTCAGCGTACTCATGTACAACTGGGACTTTCATAAGGATTTTCTCGAAAACCGGAGTGGCCATCACATTCACCAGATACCCCTGACAATTTCCTTTCTTTAATATCTTGATTGTTCTCATTGCTGATATCATTCGGGGCATACCACTTACTCTCACTCCGAAAAATGTGAATTTATCTCCGTTTAAGGATCGCAAAATTATTTTTCTCTCGTGACATTTTATGTTAGCCTTGTGCTTATTTAACCAGTCCATCCCTAAAATGATATTAAAATCCTTCATCCTAATCACATGCAAATTCGCTTCTAAACCCTTCCCGTCAAAATCCAACTCCATATTATTAATCACTAAATCAGTACATATTGTTTATTCCGGATGTGGGGCTCATTTATAGTGTGTCGCTAACAGTGTAATTCTCGGGTTGGATTTTAGCTCGGAAATCAAAATAAATAAAAAAATGCATAATATCAATATCAAATAGCACAAGAGTAGCCGTATTGCCGACATCCCATAGACTTCGGTTTGAGTTAAATGATGAGTTTGAATTATCTCTACGTGAGAAAATAAAATATCTAAGTTTAACTCTCCTCGTAGAATGATTCTACACACGTCAGACTTTCTAGTGTTTTTAAATGTGCGGGCCAATCTAAAGTCAAAAATTGACCATATGAGTCATTCAACTCTATAACATATTATAAAGAAAATATATGTTGTTTTTCTAGGGTTAATTATGAATCGCTATTTTACGTTGTTCTCTACGTCTAAAGTGGCATGCAAGAAATTTGAAATCATGTAATGAATCAAAGAACACATTCGTAAGTTCTAACAAGTCACGTAAAGGTTCACATAAACTTTCATAATTCACATAGCATATCATACTTTCCCAATTTCTAATGATGCGAAAATTAAATAAACGTTACCTGGTTGGACGGAGCGCGATGGAGAGGGATAGCCATTTTAATTTTTGAGGGAAAAAAATTAAAAATTGCAAATCTACAGGAAAGTAGACCTGCTCTGATACCATACTGTAACGCCCTACTTTTTGAAATGCATTTTTAGCATTTACTAAAATTTTAAGAAAATGCGTATACTTTTTTTTAAATGAATAGATAAATGAAAAGTTTAGCGGAAGCGATAATGAGGAAACCTTAAGTATTAAGAAATAATTATAGAGTATTTGCCAAAAATTAAAAATCCATTCAAAAATACTTTGAAACAATTAAAAGATAGTACATCACAAATGTTCGAAATTTGAAACGAATTCAATTTTCTTGAATTTGAAATAATTAAGAAGTGAAATCTTTGGTTATTCCCCCACAATTGCAGCTCATCCGTTCATATAATCTGAAATAATTTTGAATTTAGGGAGTGAGAAATCACATACTCAGTAGGGATAAAAATTGTCCAAGCTAAATACGAAAAGTGCGCAATTACATAAAGTAACACATAACATTTCCCATTGGCATAAGCCGAATAGCACATAACCTTTCTCGTTGGCATAAGCCAGATAGCACATAAACTTTCCCGTAGGCACGAATGCCATATTTTCCTTTCCCATGACACGAATGCCATATTTTCCTTTCCAGTTGCATGTGGCCAAAAAATTTTCTTTCCCGTGGCACGAACAGGGACGTAGCTTACTAAGGCCCAGTGCGGTCATTGGACCGCACTGAAATTTTGGGCCAAGCTAAAATTATTTATTTGGCCCAAACAATTTTGAATAGGCCCTATTAAATTTTGGGCTGGACCACACTCAAAATTGGTCCAGCCCATTAAAAAAAATCTGGTACATTAATAAAACTAACAAGCCCACCCCTTAAAAAAATGAAAAACTAAAAACCCCAATGGCCCAACTAATCTCTAAATAATTTAAAACAAAAAGAGACATAAGAAAAAGAGAAAAGAACACGTACCTGATACCACAAAAAGAAAAATAAAATCTGGGCCTACTGGATTGTGGATGGAAGTCGCCGACTGACCGGGAGGGCTCTGTTAAGTTTGCTCTTTGGTCCCTTTTCCTTGTTTGCTGTCAATGACGGATGATCGGAAGCTCGCCGGCACCCGGAAGAATTGAAAATTTTGTATGTGGTAAACTATCATTTTTAACTTTTAATTTGTAAAGCCCTATTTTTTTTTAGTTTAGACTTCAATTGGTAAAACCCTAATCGCCGACTAAATGTTTTTATTGAGGTGTTCCTATATGGGGTTTTATTTTAATTAATGTGGTTCTTATTTTGCTGGACAAATTTTGGTTTTCAATTTTTATTTTTGGGGGATTTTCGGGGCTTTTTTTTCCAGAAGAGTCCCTAAGTAGTGGAATAGAATGTGCGTTCTAATTTGCAAGACATCTAATTGACCTAAGCCACAGTTTTTTGCTATTGGGCTATTTTCTCTTTGATGGAGCTATATATAAGTGTAGTCATTATTTTCCTTAAAAACAAATGAGAGGTGTTTGTGATTTAGTGGATAGTTAACTTTTGGGGATCCAATAGGCTAAATTGGTGATTGTGAAAGCAAATATGTTAACTAGAAATTTATACATTTCACAAGCAATTAACTAGAAAGTGTCAGGTTTGGGAAAATTTCAATTTGATTTAGTGGATAATCATATCCTTAGAATTATGTTTGATTTATATTTCTTGTTGGATTTTGTAGATTATTGAGAGATATTTTAGAAAAAGAACTCTTGAAGAAAGTGTAACTGTAGAAAGCACAAATAGAATTTTGAAAAGTATAAGCAATGCATCAGAGGATACAAATAGAGTTGAGGATGATTCAAACACAATTGAGAAAAACTCAAGTATGCTTGTTGAATTCGAGGATGCACACATTCCCTATGATCCTGGACTTAGGATTCCAATTGCAAGCTACAATCCTAAAATTAGAGATCAAGTTCGAAGAGTATATTTGCAAAAAGGTCCTTGCCAACCTCATCGATCATGCATTTCCAAAACGTAAATTTGGAGCAAGCACATACAGAAGATTCAACTCTTCATGGTTTTCTGAATTTGGTGATTGGTTGGAGTATAGTATATCAAAAGATGCCGCTTATTGTCTCTCTTATTATTTGTTTAAACCAAATAAAGGAAAACAATCAGGAGGCGATGCATTTGTTAGCGAGGGATTCACTTATTGGAAAAATAAAGAAAGACTTACAACTCATATTGGGCATCATGATAGTGAGCACAATCAAGCTCGAATGAAGTGTGAAGCATTAATGAACTAAGATCAACATATTCAAACAGTTTTTCACAAGAAATCAAAATAGGCAAAGGATGATCATCGAAATCGCTTGTATGCATCGCTAGATTGTACTCGACTTTTGTTGCAACAAGGATTAACTTTTCGAGGTAGCGATGAATCAGAGAGTTCACACAATCCAGGTAATTTTCGTGTTCTGTTGAAATGTTTGGGTGATCATAATGATGTTATTAAAGGTGTGATATTGGAAAATGCTCCTAAAAACAACAAGTTAACATCACCTAACATTCAGAAGGATTTAGTTAGTGCTTGTGCTGCTGGAACAATAAATGTTATCTTGAAAGATCTTGGTGATTCATTATTTTCCATTCTAGTTGATGAATCTCGTGATATGTCGACAAATGAGCAAATGTCAATTGTTTTACGTTATGTAGACAAAAGTGGACATATAAATGAACGTTTCTTAGGGATTGAACATGTCACTAGTACCACATCAATCTCACTTAAAGCCGCCATTGATAAGATATTTTCTAGATATAATTTGAGCATATCAAGGCGAGAGGGCAAGGATATGACCAGCTAGTAATATGCAGGAAGTTTAATGGTTTAAAAGCACTTATTTTAAAGGAGAATACATGTGCTTATTATATACATTGTTTTATTCATCAACTTCAACTAGCTCTTGTGGCCGTGGCATAGAAAAGTATTCGATTCTTTTTTTCGTGTTTATTCTGATGTGGTAAATGTTGTTGGAGGATCTTGTAAACGTTCTGATCTCCTTCGAGAAAAACATTCAAACTTTATTATTGAAGGATTGAAAACAGGTGAGGTTTTAAGTGGTCGAGGACTTAATCAAGAAAGTAGTATTCGGCATGCTGGAGATACACGTTGGGGTTCTCATTATAATTCTTTGATCAGCTTGCTTTCCATGTTTTCTGCTGTGGGTGATGTTCTTGAAATGATTTATGAAGATGATTCATCTTCTTCTCATCAGAAGTTAGAGACATTTAATTTGTCAAAGTCGATACATTCTTTTGAATTTGCTTTCAATTTACACATGATGAGAATTGTATTAGGAATTTCAAGTGAGTTGTCACAGGCACTACAGTTGAAAGATCAGGATATTGTGAATGCAATGGATTTGGTGAAAGTTGACAAGCGACGACTTCAAGTGTTGAGAGAAGATGGGTGGGATTCATTTTTAGATGATGTTTGTAATTTCTGTCAAAAGCATGACATTGATGTTCTCAAAATGGATGATATGTATGCATCCACAACGTAATGCACCAAAGTTAACAAATTTACATCACTATCGTATGGATTTATTCTATGCCGTTGTCGATTTGCAACTACAAGAGTTGAATGACCGATTCTCGAAGGTAATCACATAGTTATTGCTTTGTGTAGATTGTTTATGTCCACAAGATTTGTTTTGTGCGTTTGATAAGAAGAGATTGATTCAACTTGCCGAGTTTTACCCACAAGATTTTTCAAGAACATATATCAATAAGCTTCATGATCAACTTGATACTTAAAAGAGTTGAAAGGCTTAAGTGATCTTACAGAGAAGTTAGTTGAGACAAAGAAAAATAAGCTATACCATTTTGTTTATAAGCTTTTGACTTTGTCGTTAATTCTACCGGTTGCCACCACTACGGTTGAAAGAGTATTTTCTGCGATGGGCTTTGTGAAGGATAAATTACGCAACCGAATGAGTGATGAATGGATAAATGATTGTCTTGTTTGTTATGTAGAAAGGGATATATGTCACAAACTTGATAATGATATCATTGTGAAGCGGTTTCAGAGTATGAAAACCCGCAAAGAATTATTGTAAGGTACGACTTTTAAATATGCTTTTTTTATTGTAATGTATTTTATTTTCTATTTATTAAAATCTTGACTCGACACTCGCCCCGTTAAAATAGAAAAATATTTGACCGCACTGACTCAAAATCCTGGCTACGTCCCTAGGCACGAATGCCATATTTTCCTTTCCCGTGGCACAAATGTCATATTTTTCCTTTTCCGTGGCATGTGGCCAAAAATTTTCCTTTCCCGTGGCACGAATGCCATATTTTTTCCTTTTCAATTACATAAACATACATAATATACATCGCGATGAAAAGCATGTAATTCATAATAAAGTAATCATATCATATCACATATTGAAAGTTTATAAATCACATAATTATGCATATCACGTAACACATTGAAAACATATAAATTCACATAATTATTCATATCATGTAACACATTGAAAATGCATAATTCACATAATTGAACAGTTTAGGCATTTAACAAGAACAATGAATTATACACATAAAATGTGATAAGAATCCCTACCTCAATCAACAAATTAAAAATAGATGCACAAGTTGCTCGAATGTAGAAGTCCTAATTGTACGGTTCTTCATCACATACAATATAAATTAACATGATTTAGGGTTAAAGATTAAGTAGTAATTTCTAATTGAAATGATTATATTTATAAAATAGCCTAAGGCTTTTTAGTATGTAATAATTGACTAAGAATATAAGTTTGGATGTCTAATTGAAATAAGTTAAAAAGTAAATTTTAGTTTTTGGACTAAATTGAAAACTTGTAGGGTCAAATTAAAAATCCAGAAAGTCTAAATAAGTTATATAGGATTAATTTGAAAATCTAAAAATTTTAAATAAAAATCTGTACTGAATTGAAACTTGTTTGGGACTAAATAGAAAAATTTCAGAAATATTGATTTAGGATAGGACTTAATCGAAAAATCAGTGGTCCGAACTGAAAAATTCAAAAAATATGATTTGGGAATTTGGGTTAAATTGAAAGCCTCTATATTGCAACTAGGTCCAAATCTAAATCAAATTCTCAAAAACAAACCCCATCCCTAAAACCCATAAATCAACCCAATGATACACACACTAAATACCACACTTTACACACACAAACACACACTTTACACACAATACACTACTCACGCACACACAAGCACACAAATCACACGCACACGCACACACACACACACAAATGAAACACACGCACACAAACACCTAGCAACACACACACATCCTCTGCACACACACCCACCCACAAAACGAACATCCCGTCCCACATATCCTATAGTTTTTGTTCGTCCATTCCTCCCCTTTCATCTTCGGCGGCGGTAAAAACCCTCCGGTGCATCGAACTTAGTCCGAGATGTGCATATATACACACAACTACATACATTGTTCTCAATTTGGATGTTTGTTTTGAATGCTTTGGAAATAATGAAAAATGAAGAAGAGTAAAATCGAGTGAAATTTTAGTACTCTTACTGCACCTACGAGAATATGGAAGTTAAGAGTTGAAGGAGGTAGGAATTTGGAGGAAATTGTTAGAAAAATTTGAGGTTTAGCCTAGAAAATATTGTTGAACATGGGAGAGATTTTTTTTTTAAAACTTTACTTGCTGGAAGGATGGGGAACTGGGAAGTGGTGTAAAGTTGGGGATAATTAAAAGCTTTATTTCAAAAAAAGCAAAATGCATGTGAATAAAGTTAAATGTCAGAAAGTGGCGCTAATTTAGCCTACAACAAATATAAATATATATATATATATATATTAATGATTAATGATTAAAAAAAAGTAAAAATCGTTAAATTACGGGCGTTACACCAAAAGATTTTAGCCACCCCAGAACTGTACAATAGACAATGGTAAAAGTACAATGTGTAAATTATTTAACTGAAAATGGTTCCACATATAATAGCAACTGAAATTCAGTAAAATATATTACACAATGTTAATCATCATTGGCTGGTCTCAATCAAATTTACTTCAATAATTTGAATGTAATCTGACAATGCATCTTAGGAGACGAACTCGTTTGAAATTGGATTACCTTCCAGTGTTATTGGAATGATGTTAAAACTTGAAGGAACTTGCATATACATTAACTAAATTTAAGTGTTTTGACAACATAATCTTCAAATTTTGTTGGGGCTTTTCTATTTTAATCAAAACTTCACCAACTTTTTGAGTATATTTCTATTATGTTTACCTCTAAGTATTGACTACAGTTTTTTCAAGAATGTATCAGTTTTTATATATTTGTTACAAATATAAGTATCTTGAGTATACAAGCTTAGTGCAGGGCCGTACTTGAGCATAGGCTCAAGAGGCTTGTGCCTAGGGCCCCAAAAAATTTGGGAGCCCATTTTTTATTTTTTTTACTTTTTAATAGGCCAATTTTTCATTTTTTTTGTTTTATCCCACCAAATCCAAATAAACCCCCCAATTTTTTTTTTTTTTAATAGGCCTATTGTCATTTTTTTGCCTTAGCCCAACAAATCCAAATAACCCCCAATTTTTTTTTTATTTTTTAATAGGCCAATTTTCAATTTTTTTGTCTTATCCCACCAAATTCAAATAAGGCCCCAAATTTTTCTTTTTACTTTTTAATAGGCCCATTTTTTGTTTTTTTTTGGCCTCTGCCCACCAAATCCAAATAAAAGTCCGACTTTGGTGTAATTGACGAACAAGAAGAACCAACAGAACAAATCTCAAACCCTTTGTTGTTCTTTTTTTCTCCAATCGCCAATCACCAATCCTCAATCGTGATTTCATCATCTTCACACGGTCACTCCAAACTCCGGTTGCCGACAATCAAAGGGCCCATTTTTAAATCTCGCTGCAGGGCCTATGAATCACAGTCCGCTCCTGCAAAGCCCAAACAATAGAAAATGAAGGCATTACTTGAACTTCCAGAAATACAAACCAATTGCATGAATAACGCTATACGAAGTCCTTACATGGGTTTAGGGTATGAAATTATCAAACTTTCCACAGCTGCAAAAGAATATTTATTTTATTCTTAGAGATTATAATTGTTGATGGTCAGATCACTCAAAACCATCCTACATTAATCTACATCATCATTTAACCTTTTCTGTGTGCTTATGAGCTATATTATAACAAGGAGCAAATCATGTAGGAAAAGATATTAAGCATGCTTGCAACATTTACCAGACACATGTAGATTCCGAGATGTTTGGGTTTAATGTTCAACTAGCTAAAGTGGTTCACAAACTCGAAACGGGCATGTTGTAGAATGTAGTGCGAGTCGTGAACGCCAATCGCCCTGATTCCTTAAGTCGGAAATTAACCGCAACTACTGTCAGGTTCTTCCCGCTCTTTATCACAGACCCATCAACAACTATGTCTATCTGTGATACAAAATCCCGGGTCAGAGAAAGAATGTAAAAAAAAAAACGAAAATGGTCAGCCAAAAGGGACAAGTATGTGATTGCCATCCAAAGTTCAAAACCGCTTGAGTTTACTCCATCCCTGCCCAGATTATTACTATACAATGGTAGCCTTAGAAAATGAGTTAATGTGTAAATATCACATGGTAGACATTCACAGTTCACCTAAGAATGAGGGAAAATTACAAACACTACCATCGAGGTTTAGCCTAATAAGAAAAAACCAGTTAACATTCAAAATTATAAATACACCCTTGGTATTTGTTTGTATTTTACGAATTGCACCATCAAGAGAGCGTATTTGTTAAGCAAATACAAACCTCAAGGGGGTGTTTGTAATATTTGTAATTTTAAGAGATAATTAGATTTTTTTATTTTTAGGCCAAACCTCAAACATAGTTTTTATAATTATCCTTAAGAATAATGATGATGTAATTCTACTATTGCAAACTAGCTTGTGGTTCAAATAACAAGGTAAAACAAAAGGCAGTGTATATACCAAAAGGAACATCCTAATCCATGGCATTAAGATGCAAAATTGACTGGGAAATCAGAAAGGTTTACATCTTTTGGAGCAGCAGAGAGATAAGAGATGCTGAGTTCTGAAAGGAAGAGATCTTTGTCTTTACCGAAGACCGTTCTAGCACAAGCAGTTGCAACCCTGTCAGCTACCGCCCCAACTGCACCTCCATGCATTCCACCATAAGCATTCTAAATGTTCGATTAACAAAATCAAATCAAATTCACTATCAAGCAGGGGAAAAAATAGCAGAGATGTCAAATATTATCCGCACTTGATGCCTTCTTAATCAATAACTCAAGGGAAAAGCAAATTGGAGTTAAATGAATTTACTAAAAACAACCAGAATTACTGTCAGTTTAAGAGCATGAAAATTCATATGAGTTAAGCCATGTGCATAAATCATTTTTCAGAAACATTCTTATCATAATCACAAGATATGTGTGTTTTTCCCCTGTATAGACAATACAAATTCAATACAACATTTCTCCTCATATTTCCAATTCACTTTCTCTAATTTTCTTCCATCCATTTTCCAAATACCAGCTACCATTCAACAAAAGACACACACACACACACACAAAACAAAAAAAAAAAAAAAAAATTGGTAGCACAAAAAGGGTACCAGAATGGGAGCTTTGACATTAAGAGAACACGAGATTTCTGTTGAATACAATGTTACAGAATAGGGAATGCCTTCAAAATGGCAAATTACAGAAACAGAAAATTACATAAATTGAACTAACTATTACAACTGGTTAATAGAACTTCCGGAGCTTAGTCGAGACGAATCTCTTTCCATAAAAGCAATTACGTCCCGGCTAGTGCTCACGGTTTGACGTATTGCTTCCAAAGATGAAACGGCTTACGTCTTCTGTGTAGTAGCACCACTAACACAGAAGCACCTTCGAACTAGAAATGTCTTGGTCAAGATCTTTGGGACTTAGTGCGAGAACGTAATATATGAGTGTATGCTTTTTATGGAGTAAGAATTCTGTAGCTTAAACTGCAATGCACAAAATGATATATATAGTCAACCAATCCACCTGCAGGAGAAAAAACTGGGTAGTGGGCATTAATCACTTGTAACAACCAAGGTGTTACACCCCACTACTGCATAACAGTCATGTAGTGGGCTAACTTCAGGTGACCACCATCACAGGAGTTACAACTCACTACTTGCATAACATGTGCATGTAGTGGGCTAACTTCAGGTGACCACCACTGCAGGAGTTACAACTCCAACAATCACACGAATCTGGACACCTACAATGTCCCGATTCATTGGGCTCCAACAGTCCAATAGTCACTCGAATCTGGGCCGAGCCCATTTTCGAGTGGCAAAACTTTAGTGGACCTCGACCTGCCCACAGGCGGGCCGCCCGCCCAAGCCCGATCCCCCTGTGCCCATGCCCAAGCCCAAGCCAAGCCCAAGCCCACGCCTGTGCCCCGGTGCCCGAGGCCGAGGTCGGCGGCGCAGCGCGATGTGGCCCACTTGTGATCATCCACTTGTGTTATAGTTTATACAACAAATAACACCTTCTAGTAAATAAACTAGGATAAACTATGATTTGTATTCCATGTGGGATAAGGCATGCCTTTCATCTCCTTTTAAATAATCTTTACATAATGCACAATTATGTGGCTACTCTTCGTGTATTAATTTCTCACTCACCGAATTTGGTTTGAGAAATAAAAATACTACGAACATCTACTCGAACGTAGATTAATAATATATAATTTAATTCCTCCGAATTAAATATTTAGCCACCAAAAATTGGTCAAAGTCGGGTCGACACCCACTTTATCAAAACCAAAATTTCCAACAATCCCCCACATGAGTGGAAATTAATGTATGCATGAATGCGAACACGCAAAACCATCCTCAAGAGACAATATTGCATTCGGAAAGGTAGCTTATGGCTTTGAACCTTCCGTAGTCAATACCATCGGGTACACCGCGGCTTAGTGGACGCAATGCCTTGAACTATTCCTCCCACGGTGTATACCGAGTCAACAATATTAACACAATAAGGTCTCAACACATTCTCGTTCTCACGTTTTGTGTCCGTTTTCGCCATGGACACCACTTTGATTCATAAGTGTTACTTTGAAGCGGCCCGCACTTCTCACTTATATAGGTGATCTCCTATCCGAGTATCTGCCATACTCAACCTCAACGAGGTGTAGGAATCATTAAAAGTCAAATGACTTGGCCTCACCACAACTTTGCAGTGTTTCAACACTTGGTTTTGCTTTCTAGGGATGGGTTATAACATTGTTTCCAAGTGTTACAACATAACCTTCATAGTTTAGTTTTCCCATTGAACCAAGTTCTTGGGATCTCCAATCAACATGGTTGGGTTACCACTATGATAGTTATTTTTACTTTGTGGACTTCAAGCCCATTCCCTCTAGCAATTTACCCAATTGATCTCGATTCAGTCCTTTTGTCAAAGGATCTGCCAAATTGTCTTTTGACTTTACGTAGTCAATTGACATCACACCATTTGAGATCAATTGTCTAACGGTATTGTGTCTCCGACGAATATGTCTAGACTTACCGTTATACATATTGCTCGCGTGCCCTTCCTATAGCCGCTTGGCTATCACAAAGAATCATCACGTATGCACAGCTTCCTCCAACATGGAATATCTTCCAAAAATTTCAAGCCACTCGCTTCTTCACCACTTTATCCAAAGCTATAAACTCGATTCCATGGTGGACCGAGCTATACATGAGTTTGCTTCGTGGACTTCACGATACCGCACCACCTCCAATGGTGAATATGTATCCACTAGTTGAATAAGAATCTTTCGAATCAAATCCAACTAGCATCACTATATCCTTCAAGTACAAATGGATATCTTGAGTAGTATAGCCCATAATCCAAGGTATACTTCAAGTATTTTAACACCCTGTTAATGCTTTCCAATGCTCATGGCTTGGATTGCTCGTGAACCTACTCAACATATTTACAGGGGTAGGCCAAGTCGGACGTGTACAATTTGTGATGTACATCGATCGCCTATTATACGTGAGTATTCCATCCGAGCCACTGGTTCTCGCTTTTATTAGCAACCAGATTTATACTTAAATCAATGGGCGTCTTTGACGGTGAATCGTCAAAAGCATTGAATTTCTTGAGCACTTTTTCCACATAGTGGGATTGTGACAAGATAATTCCATTAGAGTTCTCACGATTTTTATCCCAAGGATTACATCAAGAATTCCCATATCCTCCATGTCAAAGTTCCTCTTTAACATTCTTTTAGTCTCCATGATAGTATCATGACTACGCCCATGATTAACAAATCGTCTACATATAGACAAACTATGACAAATGCTTCCGATGTCCCTTTGACATATACGCATTTATCACACTCGTTGATTTTAAATCCATTTGACAACATCGTATTGTCAAACTTAAGATGCCATTGTTTTGGAGCTTGTTTCACCGTACAAAAGATCTTATTAACTTACACACCTTCTTTTCTTGATCGGTGCAACAAACCCTTCAGGTTTGTTCCATGTATATTTCAGCAAAGATCTATCTCTCCATTCGTAAACGCCGTCTTGACGTCCATCTCGATGAATCTCTAGATTGTGCAAAGCAAAGAATCGCAAGAAGCACCCGAATAGACGCAATCCTCGTTCTCGAGAATAGGTGTCAAAGAAGTCATATCCTTCTTTTTGTTTAAAGCCTTTGGCTACAAGCCGTGCTTTATACTTATCAATAGTTCCATCTCGCTTTATACTTCTTCTTTAGGATCCATTTACATCCTAAAGTTTTATGACCAAATAGGAGATCAACCAACTCCCAAGTATGGTTCTCGCAGAATGGACTCGATTTCACTATTGATAGCTTCTTGCCGCTGAGCATCCGGATCGCTTAGAGCCTCTTTAATCGAGTTTGGCTCACCATCTAACATAAATGTTATGTAATCCGCCCAAAAGACTTAGCCGTCTTAGACCTCTTATCGTCTCCTTCTTCACTAATTGGTGTTGAACCACTTGCAGCCATGCGAGTTCTTTTATTATTACTCACTTCTAATTTTTCTCTACAAGGGTAGACATCCTCAAAGAATACAAAGATTCCTTGATTCGATTATGGTACCTTGATCATTTCCTGGATTTTCGACTTATGTATCATAAACCTATATGCACTACTTTGGTATGCATATCCCACAAAGACACAATCAACTGTCTTTGGTCCAATTTTAACTTGTTTTGGTTCGTATTGCTACCTTAGCCAAACACCCCCACACTTTAAGGTATTTATAAGAGAAGCTTACGATTTTTCCACAATTCGTAAGGTGTCTTATCTTTCCCTTTAAGTGGTATTTTATTCAATATGTGGTTGGTCATTAAAATGACCTTCCCCACATATTCTCGGTAATCCTAACTTATCAACATGGCATTCATCATCTCTTTTAGAGTCCGGTTTTTATGCGTTCAAAGAACACCATTGATCGCGGTGAATATGGTGCTTTGTTGTTTGATGAATTATGCCCGATCGGGTACATAGTTCTTCAAATGGTGCAACATATTCGCCACCTTATCACTCCGAATTATTTTAATCCTACGCAAGTTGATTTTCAACTTCATTTTTATAATTCTTAAAAGCCTCTAATGCTTCATCTTTGCTTCTTAACAAGTATAAGTAGCAAAATCTTGTGCAATCATCAATAAATGTGATGAAATATTTTTACCACCTTTAGTTTGCACGATTTTAGATCACACACATCAGTGTGTATCAACTCTAAAGGTGAAGTGCTCCTTTCAACCGAATGAAACGGTAATTTAGCCATTTTAGCTTCAACACAAACTTCACATTTTCTTTGTGAGTTTACTTCAGGTAAATTAATTAATTCTAAATTTACCAATCTTTTTATAGCATTCAGATTTACATGTCCTAATCTAATATGCCATAAATTAGAGCACTCAGCAATATAAACAAAGAAGATTCATTCTTATTCATATTCTCGCCAAAACGGCGACATCATTACATTCATTTTGAATGGTCCTTTGTCTAGATAACCCCTACCAAGGAACTGTCCAAATTTGCTAAGTACAAACTTTTCGACTAAAAACTAGTCTAAACCCATGGTTGACGGCAAAGAACCCCCGAAACCAGATTTTTGCGGATGTCCGGGACATGCAAAGACATCCTTCACTTCAACTCATTTCCCGAAGTCGGCTTTAGCACCACCGTTCCCAACGCCAAAAACATCAAGAGGCGTGATTCCCCATATGGAGCTTCCTTCCCGGTCGATGGGATGTAAGAAGAGAATGCATCCTTATCGTAATACATGGCAAGTGGCACCTAGTATCCACAAACCATTCTTTCGGTTATCCACCAAATTGGCTTCAAACACCACCGCCGACATGTCAACTTCTCTCGGCTCCTTTCTTCAACCACATTGGCATTGGATCGGTTTGATTTTCTTTTTCTTTGGCCGACGACTCCTTTTGCCATATGGTTCGGTTTGCCACGCTTGTAGCAAGCTCCCGGAATTTTCCACCGTCGGTTTCTTGCCTTTATCGTTAGGCCTTTTCTTCAAGTTACTTGACGAGCCGTGCTCCATCAAGTTGGCTTTTGACTCCATAGGGACAAGCTTGACTTAGAGTCAATCCTCCTATTGTCTTCCTCACCCCGAGTTTGACAATCGAGATCCTCTAGTCCCATCTCCTTTCGCTTATGTTTGAGATAATTCTTGAAATCCCTCCAACTTGGGGGCAATTTCTCAATCAAGGCGGCCACTTGAATGCTTCCTAAGCCCAGCCATTCCTCGGCAGAGATTTCATGTAGGATCAACGAACTTCAACTTGTTCCATCACGGTTTTAGAATCAACCATCACAAAATCCAAGAACTTATCGACAACAAATTTCTTTGTGCCAAGATCCTCGGTTTTGTATTTCTTCTCCAAAGAATCCCACAATTCTTTGGAGGATTTCACAAAGACAATACACACTGTAAAGTGCATCACTAAGTCCGTTTAGGACATAGTTCACGACAGAAATCACCGCCCCCATGCATCAAACGCAGCGCTTTTTCAAAGATTTGTTTCGTTCTCAAGAACAACAGAGCGTCCTCGGTCGATATTTCGCGGACAAAGTAGTCGATAAAACAACATTTTTGCTGCCATCTCTTGAAGTCGAAACCCATGAATTTTTCGGGTTTTTCACTTGGGGGAGGGATGATTGGGGTTACCGCTTGAGCTTGCCATCGTGAAGTTCGATAATTGCTTTGCGATTGTTGAGTACAATGTTACGAGAATAGGGAATGCCTTCAAAATGGCAAATTACGTAAATGCAGAAATTACGAAATTGAACTAACTATTACAATCGGTTAATAGAACTTCCGGAGCGGAGACGAATCTCTTTCCGCAAAGCAATTACGCCCCCGGCTAGTGCTCACGGTTTGACGTATTGCTTCCAAAGATGAAACGACTTACGTCTTCGTCGTAGTAGCACCACTAACACGTAAGCACCTTCAACTAGAAATGTCTCAAGATCAGTTCTTTGGACTTAGTGCGAGAATCTGATTATATGAGTGTATGCTTTTTATGGAGTAAGAATTCTCAGAGCTTAAACGCAATGCACAAAATGATATATATAGTCAACCAATCCACCGCAGGAGAAAAAAGCGGGTAGTGGGCATTAATCACTTGTAACAACCAGGTGTTACACCCCACTCTTGCATAACGGTCATGTAGTGGGCTAACTTCGTGTGACCACCATGCAGGAGTTACAACTCCAACAACCACACACGAATGACACCTACAATGTCCGATTCATTGGCTCCAACAAATTCCAATAGTCACTCGAATCGGGCCGAGCCCATTTTCGAGTGGCAAAACTTTAGTGGACCTGGACCTGGCCCAATAGGCCGGCCGCCCGCCCAAGCCTGATCCCAGCCCATGCCCAAGCCCAAGCCCAAGCCCAAGCCCACGCCTGGCCCGGCCAGGCCGGCGGGCGGCGCGCGCCGTGTGGCCCACTTGTGATCATCCACTTGTGTTATAGTTTATACAACAAATAACACCTTCTAGTAAATAAACTAGGATAAACTATGATTTGTATTCCATGTGGGATAAGGCATAAGCCTTTCATCTCCTTTAAATAATCTTTACATAATGCCCAATTATGTGGCTACCTTCGTGTATTAATTTCTCACTCACCGAAATTCGGTTTGAGAAATAAAAATACTACTTAACATCTACTCGAACGTAGATTAATAATATATATATTTAATTCCTCCAGAATTAAATATTTAGCCACCGAAAAATTGGTCAAAGTCGGGTCGACACCCACTTTATCAAAACCAAAATTTCCAACAATTTCTCCCCGTTCAATGGTGATCACTTTAAGAACTCTACCAACAAGGTTGGAGAAGGAGTTGTGTTCTGGTTTGATTTTATGAAGAACTCCCATACGATTGAAAAATCCAGTTATTTGTTCGTAGTCTTCTGGGCGGATATCTTGGGAGACTCTGGTGGCTACGGTCATCGAAGTTTCTTTGGTGGTGGCCATAGTTTTGCTTCTCTCTGTAAAATCTGCTGAAGGCTCTGTAGTTGTAGCCATCTTACCTTACATTATTTTTTCTTAAAATAACTTTCCTAGGGATTGGTTGGCTTGGCTGGGTCGCGGGGAAAGGGAGAAAGAGTTATATTTTTCTTTTTTATTATTATTAATTTGGGTAAATTTCTAATTTTATTTGAGTAGGTCTCTTGTAGAACTGTCTTACGAATCCAATTCCATAAAATGGATCCTACAGCCCACCCATTCACCCGCCCGCCCGCGGATCTTACACCCCTACCCGAGCCAACCCGCGGACTGTTAAGCTTCATCGCTAGATTGGAATCGAACTCGCAACCTATACACGATCAAGGTGGTTTTCTACCACTACACCACTAATGCTTATTGTGCAATTTCAATGTAACCATGTGATGGAGATAATATCTAATTTATTATATTTTAGGATTTTAGAATATATTATATTTTAGATAGTGATTTGTTTAGTATTCTATTTGAGTTTAACTTTTAAGTTTCCTAGTCAAGTTAGGAGTTTTATTGTGTTAGGATTTTAATCCTATAAATACTTGCTATTTTATTATTTTTAGGGAGGTTGAATTATTATTAATTTTGAGATTTATTCTCTTTGCAATACATGTTCTTTTGAGAATTATATTGCTTTGTTCAATACTTCCGGTATTCTTGAGAATCAACGGTAGTATTTGTGTTCTTTGTTGTTCTTGTTACGCTTCCGTCTGCATCAGTTGGTATCAGAGACCAGTCTACGCTCCTTGAACCATGTTGTCTGGACAGGATCCACAATACATGAACGACATCGCACAAATCCGTCAACAGATCGAATTGTTGACACAACGGATAATCACGTTCCGCATCAAGCAACAGAAAATTTTCGACATGGTCACCGCCCAACTCACAGCTAACCGAGATCGAGCGTGCGAGTCAGGCGATGAAGTCAGTGGTCGGAACTATTGCGGTGGATGTGGTTTTGGTTTTTATCCATCCCCACATATTTTGTCAAATGAGGATGAGGGTGGTTATGATCAACCACCAATTTTTGATGAAGAAATCGAGAATACTATAACGGAAGTTAGCTACGCAGAACTTCCAAACTTTGACGATGAGATTGGTGATTATGATGGGCCACCTATTTTTGATAAGGAAGGTGCTGACATTATTTCGACGGTTGACTATAAAAAATCGTCAGAATTTAACGAGGAGAATCGTGGTTATGACGGACCATCAATATTCGATAAAGAAATTGAGATAAAGCTAAGTGTAGCTGGAAACACTATCATTAAGAAAGACGATTTTGATGGAGCAACAGATTTGTTGTGTAAAGACTCTGATGTATCAAGTATTTCTGGATCGAACGATGAGGATGAGCGAGAGCCTAGTTTTCTTGCTGATATACAACGTGAATTTGGTGGAATTTCAAAAGGTAAAAGATTTATCAAATTACAAAATGGAGAGCGAATTTTGGTTTGGAGATGTGTACTACTCGATGAGAATATTTCATTTGCAATTGACAATTCGCTTGTCATGAAGAGATTTGGAGTTATATGTTTGACCGAGAAAGAAGTGATTGAAAAGTTGAAATATATAATTCATGAATCTAGAAATAATACTTGCATGAGGATTGTTTTACGTACAAGAGGTGGGAACTTTTTAGGATGTGTCTTTGATGATAATTGGCTTGTGGCTCATAAAACTTTCCATAGATCTAATCATGATGACATTCCTCTTATTTTATCGCTTCGTCCTGCTCGCGCCCCTTCATGGTTGGATAATTTTTCTTGGATCTCCCTTCCGAGACCTCCTCATGCCCCTCCATGGTTTGATAAATTTTCTAGAATCTCCCTTCCGATTCGAGGACGAATCGTCTCGACCCGGAGAGAATGATGGAGATAATATCTAATTTATTATATTTTAGGATTTTATAATATCTTATATTTTAGATAGTGATTTGTTTAGTATTCTATTTGAGTTTATCTTTTAAGTTTCCTAGTCAAGTTAGGAGTTTTATTGTGTTAGGATTTTAATCCTATAAATACTTGCTATTTTATTATTTTTAGGGAGGTTGAATTTTGATATTAATAAAAACGAGGGTTTTCTCTCAATTCTTGTCTCCCTTACGGTATTCTTATAGAATCAACGTACGAGGTGAGCTTTGTATCTTTGTTTACGCTTCTGCCTACATCACCATGTATACAAAATCATTCATAAATACGCCTGGTAAATTGAATAAAAATTAAAAACACCTCTAAATGAATAGGCTAAGAATCGAACCCAAGTCTATTAAAAAACATGATACATTATCTCAATAAATGAATACTTATAAAAGTGTTACTTTAACTACATCATATTTATTTTTTATTTTTCCTCTTTTTTTGTTCCTAGTTTGTAACTGTATTAAGAAATCTGATACTTTATCTCAACAAACGGATACTTTTACTTATAAAAGTGTTACTTTAACTATATCATATTTATTTTTTATTTTTTCTTCTTTCCTTCATTTCTAATTTGTGACTATATTAAAAATGATACTTTATCTCAAAAAATAGATACTTTAACGTATAAAAGTGTTATTTTAACTCTTTATATATATATTTATTGTAATATATTCATAATTTGTGACTATATTAAAAAATATGTTACTTTATCTCAAAAAATAAATATTTTTACTTATAAAAAGTATTACTTTAACTCTATCATATTTATTACTCATATTTCTTTGTATTTATTATTAAAAATGCAATACTTTATTTAAAAAGTAATTTTTCCTCTTAAAACATGATATTTTGTCTCAAAAAATATATATTTTTACTCATAAAGGTGTTACTTTAACTCCGATATATTTATTTGTCCATCAATGTAATGTAATCATAATCTGTGGCTATATTAAAAAATATGATACTTTATCTAAAATAACCAATACTTTTTCTGATAAAAATGTTACTTTAACTGAGGAAGAAAACCAGGAAAAAAAAAGGTAGGAGTTGATGTTGACCTGCGGACCTGATCAACAGGATCCGCGGGTCAAAATAGGATCTGTCTTACGGATTGAGACCCGTAAAATGGTCCTATATGAGTTTTTGCCATTCCAAAAATCATGCATTTCCTCAAGTATATCATAACTAAAACAAGTCAGTTATGGTTTTCTATGGAGGAAAGTGCTTAAAATTTTAAAAATGGAAATGGCAGGAGGAATAGCAGGATAATGATGATATAGAGTATTTTTGTGCTGATGTAGGATATAACGTTTCATCCAATCCCTAATTGGAAACATATCAGAGGTTCCAAATTTTCCTTCGGATATTTCTCCTCCTTTTTTTTAGTATTATTTTTGAAAAATTGAGAAAGAGTGGATTGAGTTTTGCGCTTGAATTTGGATTTAGGTAATGGGACTCCGTCTCATGGATTTAAATCCATGAGACGGTCTCACAAGAGACCTACTCTTTTGGAAATGACAAGAGATGACTCTCTCTCTCTCTCTCTCTCTCCCTCCCCCGCAGGGATGTAAGATTCCTCCAAAAACCTCAAATTTCCAAAATATTCAGGAAAAAAAATTGCCAATCACTACAATGCCTCAAAAAGTACTTACAACAGGAAAAAAACATTACTCCAATAATACATGGACTTAATTTCCACTTTATTTTAAGAAATGGTTGGTCGATTTGGGGGATGGAGAAGAAAAATCATATTTTTTTTCGTCGTTATGGAATTATTACTTAGATCTAAATAACATATCCATGGTATTTGGAGTTTTAAGAACTCCATTAGTGGAGGTTTTTAAATTTCACATTGAAACTTCTCTCGTCTAAAGCTTTTAAATCAGCCATGAAACAAAAGAAAAAGATGAAGAAAATGAAGGAAAACAAAAAAAGAAGATGAAGGAAAGTAAAATGGATGCAAATAATCATTGTCGGTGCACGAAATTGTACACCATTGCACTCTCGAATCTGTATACTTTTCTATAAATAAGTGATATATTTTATTTCAACATATAATATTAATACCTTTTATTTCACTTAGACGTAATACTTTTCACTTAAAATTGTAATACTTTTAAGTACAATATTAATACCTTTCACTTATAACTGTAATACTTTTCACGTAAATAATATAAATTTTGTTACTTTGAAAACGTACACTTTTTAGGTAAAAGTGATATTTTTTTAAGAATAAGTGATACTTTTCAAGTCTAAAGTGATACTATGCCACCGCTTGCTAAAAAAGTAGAAAAATACCACCGGCTAAATGTATGCTTTTTAGGATATATATGATATTTTTCGAGAAAAACTACTTCATTTTAATTATTATCAAACCCACCATATAGCCTAACATTTACGAAAATGCCACCGGTCTTTTGGGCTGAATCATGGATAGTGGAGAATCCATCTTGCAAAATGTGACCCGTGAGACGAGCCTATATAAGTTTTTGCCACAAATAAAAGGTGTCAGAGGCTAAGGCTTTAGATTTGTATAGACAACGACGAGGCTACCTTAGGGCCAAAGGGGTCATTGACCTCCCTCAATTCTTTTTTTTTTTTAAAAAAAAACTCAAAAGCATTTAGATAATTTCACTTATAACCCTAAAAATTACAGAAAATAAGGAAAAGGAAAAATACCTTCATATTTTTGGGGACATACATTGAAATATATATTTTGAAATATTAGCAATGAAGCTATTATGGATCGATTTCAAAATATGAAAAAAATAGAAGAGAAATGTTATAATATATTAATCATATTCTATTGTTTCTTCTTTAATATTAAGATGTTAATAAATTAATACATTGTCTTTATCAAAATTTATAATTATTGATAAAAAAAATTGAAAATAATTTTGTTTTTTAAAATTGATGTATTATATTTTATTTTATATTTATGTTAATTGGACTCCCTATACGAAATTTGCTTCTGTCACTGCATATATATGGCAAAAGGCTTTACTCATAAGGAAGGTAATGATTTTAAAGAGACTTTCTCTCCGATTTCTACGATAGACTCTTTTAGAATAATTATGGCATTAGTTGCACATTTTGACCTAAAGTTACATCAGATGGATGTAAAGACTACGTTTCTTATTGGTGACATTAATGAGATGATTTATATTGTGCAATCGAAAACGTTGTGTCTAGAGACCCAAAGTCTATGGTTTGGAAATTAAAGAAATCCATCTATGGGCTCAAGCAAGCTTCTCATCAGTGGCACCACAATTTTCACCAATTAGTAGTCTCCTTCGGTTTTGAGACTAATGTTGTTAATGATTGTGTGTATCAGAAGCTCAGTGGGAGTAAGTATATTTTTCTAGTCTTGTATGTAGATGACATTCTGCTTGCCACTAATGATTCATGATTGATGCACGATACCAAGAAATTTATATCCAAGAAATTTGAGATAAAAGATCTGTTTGATAAATAGTTTTATCATGATTTTGATGATTTTGTTTTTATACCAAAATAATGTTTTTAAAGGTTGTCCAAATACTCATAAATGATTTAAAATGGTTTTAATATTTTTCGGAGTATTTCTTCAAGTTTATTTTCGACAAAATTGGACAACACTTTTAATGATTTTGTGTTAAAGTGTTTTTACACCAAAACAATATTTATAATGTTGTCCAAATACTCCCGATCGGTTTAAAATATTTTTACTATTTTTTGGAATATTTTTTTAAGGTTATTTTCGATAAAAAATTAGACAACATTTGTATCTCGTGTTCAACCGGACATCCCGTGTCTGAAAGATTGCTTTTAAAATAGAAACGAGACGTTTTGGAAATAATGGAGGTCGACCGGTACCTGAAGCGTTTCAGAACTCTCTGTCTCGTAAAAAGCTTGAGGGTGACCGGTCCACACTAGGGCCGACCGGTCGCACCCCCCCAGGACCGGTCCCCCTGTTGAAATTTTGTTATGTTCTTTTCAATCTCTATTTCTGCGCGACCGGTCGCCCTTATGTTTGACAACAAAATTCTAACCGTTGTGCAGCAGACAACTTTTCCATAATTTATGGGGTTGATTTTAATTGCAATTTTTTTGTAGAAATCAGTTCCCAAGAGGAGCCTATCAATGATCAATCATCTCCTATAAATAGAGGAAGATTTGAAGCACAACAATAAAAGAGAACAATACAACACAACAAGAAATACTCAAGCAAACACTTGGTCTTATATTGTCATTATTCTTGTTGTAATTTGCCTAGCTTATCACTTTCACATTCTTGAGGTCTAGGCTATTCTTGATTACACTTGCACTCAAATTTGTATCATTCATTATCGAGTTGTAATCTTGAATTTAGGTTATCATTCAACACAAGATATCCTTGTGAGTGTTCTTGTGGTAAGAACACACTTGGATGATCTAGGTGATAGGTGCAAGAAGATTGTGGTGATCTTCTTATTGAGGTGTTGAAGAATTTGGTGTTCTTCAAGATTGAAGATTGTGGTAATCTTCACAAGGTGCCGTTGGAGATTGTGGTAATCTTCAAGAGAGATTATTGTAATCTCAAAGGTGGTGTTGTAGAAGAGTGTGGTGCTCTTCAAGGTGATGTTGTAAGGTATTGTATTAATTTTGGTAATTAATAAAATCTTTTTTTCGTTTTGAAATCCATCCCGGATATACTGGGGTGGTAGAGGATTAGGCCCTAGGTGGGTTGAACCTCTATAAATCGACGCGTGTTATTTACTTCCCGCACCTTTATTATTGTCTTGGCTTGTTTTGTTCGAAAAAGAGGGCGAAATCGAAAAGATGGAGATAATCTATTCACCCCCTCTAGATTATCGTAGCCGCTTGGACTTACAAGTGGTATCAAAGCCAAACTCTTTGCCAAGCTCGTTTCACATCGCGAGTGAAGAGGAACAATCGTCGGCTACGAATGAAGCTCACCTTTCCGGTGCCTCCACCACCAAACCACCACTATTTGATTCCAAAAATTATACATTTTGGAAAGAAAGAATGGAATGCTATCTACAAGGTTGCGGGTTCGATATTTGGAACACGGTCATAAATGAAGAATCCATTCCGATGATGGACACACCACACATCTCCAAAGGCCTCAAAGAGCTCAATGATGAAGAGAAGAAAACCATCTCCTTAAATGGTAAAGCTCTTAATATTTTGTATTGTTCACTTACCATTTTGGAATATGATCATCTTGTAGGAATTAAATCGGCTCATGAAGTATGGAGAAAATTAGAAGAAGTATATGCAAATGAAAGGAGTCACTCAAAAGCATCTACTTCTCAAATGGGTAAAACATCAAACCCAACAACATGGGATGAGCTTCCTACAACCTCCAACGATGATGTATATGAACGATGTCTTATGGGCTTCGAAGAAGAAAACGAGGTAAGTTCTAAACCTTCTACTTCTTATGATAATGAGTATAGTGATTTGCAAAATGATTATGATGAGCTTCAAAATGAATTCCAAAGCTTACTTGTTAAATACAAAAATTTGAAAAAGGAATTCAATGTTTTGAAAAATGATAAGGATAGTCTATTTGCTTCTTATGAATCACTATCATGTGCTCACACCACCACACTTGATAAGGTTAGAAACCTTGAAAAATAAAATAGTACTCTTGTTGAGAATATTTATTGCATGAAAAAAGATTTATCAAAATTCAACTTGAGTACCGATAAAATGACCAATATTGTTGATATTCATAGTTGTGATAATTCGAAAATAGAACTTGATCATAAGCCTATTGTTGTCAATCATATGAAAAAGAATCAAGTCTCTATGCATAATGGTCATCATGCTCCTAGAATTATTTCTTGCTTTTATTGTGGTAAAAGGGGTCACACGATTAATATTTGTCGGGCTAGAAATAGCTCTAATTATTATTGGAGACCTAAAAGTCTCAAAGCTAATCCCAAAGGACCCAAAGACTTGAGGGTACCACAAAACAATGTCATATTAGGTACCCGGCGGGAAAATAATCGAGAAAAATTCATACCGCCAAGAACACATCAAATGACCATCTCATTTGATCAAAGAAGAAGACATCACCAAAATGAATTTCCAAGAAGGAAATATTGTCAACAAAGGGAAGGATACAATCCTTGGAAATGGAGCAATAGGAAGAGTTATCATCAAGAAGTTGATTTTCAAATGGGAAGATATCATCAACAACGGGAACAACACAACCCATGGAAATGACGAAATTGGTAAACCGTATCTTCCTATTTAAATATGCATTTTAGTTTTTATTATGCATGTGTTTATTTGTGTTTTTGTTGTAAAAATGAGTTTTCAATTTATTCTAAATAAAAGTCTTCAATATATATTTGTGTTTTTAAAATTCTTTGAAAAGGAGACCTTGCATGATGTTTTTAAAACTCTTGTGCACTTACTTTGACTTATGTGGTTTATTGTCTCGTATGAATTTTTAGAGCATAAGCATACTTGTGATATATTTTATGGCTTTAAGCCTACACTTCCATTACTATGTTTTGGGCAAAATGTGTTTTAAGTATTGTGTAGGATTCACATATCTTCTTCAATGGCTATCTACTCGTGATATATCAAGAGGTACATGAACTATCGAGGTACGCTCATTATTCATCTCATAGACCTGATACATGTTGTGCCATATGCCTATATGCTTATTTCATACAAGTGCCATTAAGAGATTTTTTTTTTTGATTTTGTGAAATACACTATTCGATATTTGATTGCACATATTTGTTTTGCCAACTCTTGTTCAAATACTTCTTTTTAATAAGATCTCAACTATTTGCTCTCGGATTTTCAAATTTTAAAAGAGACCTTATATAGCTTTCTATAAGCTTATTTGAACTTACATGTTGTATTATACTCTTGATAATTTTCTTTAAGCATAGTATGTGTTACTTGCTATAGTGTTTCTATCATTCGATATTACTATGCTCTTGTGCGATTCTTTCTTTGAGATTTTGCGAAATTTTTGGTATTTGAACAAGTTTGATGAACAAGGCAAGGTTAGTAGCTCAAAGGTATTGTCAAGAAGAAGGTATTGTTTTGATGCAACATTTGAACTCATAGCACATTTAGAAGTTATTTGCATTTTACTTGCCCATTCTTGTTTTTAGAAAATTTCAAGCTTTACCAAATGGATGTTAAATCCAATTTTCTAAATGGTTTTATTCAAATAGAAGTATATGTAAAACAACCGGGGTTTAAAATTTTTCTAGGCCATATGATTTTTATAGAAGGCCTTGTATGGTTTAAAACAAGTACCCCGTATATGGTATGATAGACTTAGCTAATTTTTGCTAAATGATCTTACAAAAGGTAAAGTTGAAACTTTTTTTTTTGGGCAAGATTATTTACTTGTACAAATTTATGACATCATTTATGGTGCTACTAATGAAGTTTTGTACAAGATATTTTCTAAGTTGTTGCTAGGTAAATTCAAGATGATCATGATGGGGGAGCTCAATTTCTTCATTGGAATTCAAGTTCAACAATGCCAAGAAGGTGGTTATATTCCACACTCAAAGTATACAAAAGAAGAAGTGAGGCATTGAAGAAGAAATAACCATCTCAACCTCTATGACCACCATGTAAAGACTGACAAAGGTTGAGGAAGGCATATCGGTCGACAAACAAATTCGAGGTATGTTCATTCACTTTTATTACTCCCATAGACTCGACATTCCATATTGATAAGGGTCTTTTTATGCACGTTTTATGTGTATATTTGAGTAGAATTCGAGTTATTTTATTGTTAGTTTTGTAAATTTTTGATTATACATAGTTCATATTACTCCGAGGTGCTTTTATTGATGTAGATTGACCATTCGGGGCTAATTTTGGTGAATTTCGGACCATGGATTCATGTCAAAACATACCGGGAGTTTAAGGATGCAAAAACGCTCGAAATTCCAAGCCAAACGCGTCATTTCGGGGCCTTTTTGGTCCAACACGGGCAGGGGTGTCGGGCAACACGGCCGTGTTCACCCTACCGAGCCAAAAACTCGAATTTTTTGCACAAAACAGCCTCCAACACGGCCTGGCCGTGTTCCCCAACACGGCCGTGTCCAGGAACATGGCCTGGCCGTGTTGGGAAGCACGGCCATGTCGGGGCGAGTGCTGCACAATTGAACAAAGACGGCCTGGCCGTGTCGGGCGACACGGCGTGTCCGGACCCCTTTTTGCAACTTTTCCATGTGAAAATTATGGAAAACTCACCTACCAAGCCTTTTGACCACTTTTATACACCTTTAACACCCAATTTTGCTGCAACATGTCCCCATATTCCCTCAATCATCATGTGTATACAATGATTCAACCAACTCAACCATGAATGTGCACACAATGATTCAACTAACAAGCATGGAAATGGGGCATTTGTTAATATGGTATTTCACAAGATGGTGCTTATAAAAGCCAGGAGTTTGAGTTGGAAATTCATTCATGTAATATTCATTCATAGAGATTCATAGTGTTTAACATTTTGAGTGGAATTGGGATCAAGAGGTCTTGGAGGAGTAAGCTTGAGGCAACATTGGGGAAAAAGGCTTGGAGCAACATCATCAAGTCAATTGAGATTTTGATAAAGATAAGTACACCATGACTACAATGTTTACATCTTCTTGTGTAATTTATTCTTTGGTCAAAATCATGTGTAGCTAAACTCCTAGTGTTTGATTGTAATGAACTCTAGAATGGATTTGTGATTAAGGTGTGTATGTTTTTAATAAAATCTTCATATTTTGTGTGATTCACTTATATTATGCTTCGTTCATTCGAATTGATATATGCGCAATATTGATTTGAAGTTTATTTTTCATCCGGGAAATCGAGAGATTCATGGTGAAATAGAACCTATAAAAGTGAAAAGAGTTGCATGCAATCCTAGATATAGGACGACATAAATCTTCTGGATTAGGGTCAAACCTAATATGGGAATTCACAAATCGTTATAATGCTGTCTTGGGGGTTTTAACTAGAAAGAGATTTCAGTTAATCAACTTGAGATTAGAAGTTTTTCGCCTTGAGAAAGGGTTTAACTTAAATCGGGAATTTCTACGGTCCACATAGCATGAGATTTTATTAAAAGAGGTTGGTTTTTGCTTAAGGGCTTATGGTTGAATCTTTTAACTTGTCAAATCACAAAAACATTCTAGAGGGATTTACATTCAAACACACTTCTATCTCTTGATTTCTTATTCTACAAATTTTACTTCATTTTTACACTTCGATAATTTAGATTCTTTATAAAACAAAAACTCTGAAAATTATTAGATTAAATAACAAAAAGACGGTAATTATTAGTACTTACAATCCTCGTGGGAATGACACTCGGTACTCAATAATCTATACTATAAAACGATAGGTGCACTTGCCTACGGTTTTAAAGGTAGCTTTTGAGCCATCAAGTTTTTGGCGCCGTTGCCGGGGATTGTAATATTAAGAACACCTTATTTTTGTTAATTTAATCATTTTTTTTTATTTTATTTCATCATTTGTCTTTCTTTTTATCTATCTTTGTAAGTATTGGATTACACTTATCCTCTTTATTTACCGCAGTGCATGCCTACTCGTCGCCGAATTTGGAAGCGCGACACCGCCTGGGTAGCAATACGGAGGAAAGTATTAATCTGACCACGAGGAGGATATTAACGAAGGCAAGGATCCCGATATGGCGGATGAACAAAGAACTATGTACGATTACGCCAAGCCATCCATGGATGGCACGACGTCAAGCATTGTAAGGCCCGCTGTTGCCGCCAACAATTTTGAAATTAAACCCAACGTTATTCAAATGGTGCAACAGCTTGTCCAATTTGACGGTCTACCAGATGAAGATCCCAATAATCACATCGCGAATTTTCTTGAAATTTGCGACACTTTCAAAATCAACGGGGTCTCCGATGATGCCATCCGCCTACGCTTATTCCCATTCTCTCTTCGGGGACGAGCAAAACAATGGTTAAATACTTTGCCAAAAGGAACGATTACAACATGGAATATTATGGCAGAAAAATTCCTTTTGAAGTATTTCCCACCGGCAAAGACCGCAAGATTAAGGAACGAAATCTCTTCATTTACTCAAGCAGACGATGAAACTTTATACGATACTTGGGAGAGATTTAAGGAATTATTGCGAAAGTGCCCACACCATGGCCTACCTATTTGGATGCAAGTCCAAACATTTTATAATGGGCTACTTTCTGCAACAAGACAAATGATCGATGCGGCGGCGGGAACTCTTAATAACAAAACGCCGGAAGCCGCTCAGATTTGATTGAGGAATGGCCATGAACGGCTACCAATGGCAATCTATACGAGGTAAAACTAACAGGTCGGTTGGTGTTTATAATGCGGATCGCGGTGGTTACACTAGCCGCACAAGTCGAAGCTTTGACCCAAAAGATCGACGATCTAGCGACTCTAAACCACCACCACCGCACGTTTTATCTTGTGAAACTTATGCGCGGATTGCATAATCATCAAGACGCCCACACACGATACCTCACGCCGAACATGCTAATTACGTTGGGAATCAAGGCAAAATTACCCAAGTAATCCTTACAAAGAACACATATAATCCTGGGTGGCGACAACATCCTAATTTTGGTTGGGAAATCAAGGTCAACCACGACCTAATCCCAATCTGATCTACACACGTCTCCGGATTTCAACAAATCAAGGTAAGCCTAACTTGGAAGATCTTATAACAAAGTTTGTGCAATCAACAGATACCCGATTCCAGGCGGTGGAAACATCCTTGAGAAATCAAGAGGCATCTATCCATAATCTGGAAAACCAAATAGGCGGTTGCGAAGATGATTTCCGAAGGCCACAAGGTAGTTTGCCGAGTAATCTCGAGCCAAACCCAAGGGAGCACGTAAAGGCAATCACCATCGCTTTTCCACATGAGCATGATTATGCCAATGCCGCCATGCGTAAATACGTGGAGGATGACATGCCCAAAGAAAATCTCATGAAAAAGGAGGTTGCAGAATACAAACCCAAGATCCCTTACCGAGTCTAACCGAAGAAGATAGAAGGGAGGACAAATTTGGTAAGTACCTTAATTCTTTCAAACAATTACATGCCAATATTCCATTTGTTGACCCTCCTTCAAAGCATGTTAGGGATCTTAATGACATCATTCCTAGTGAAAATAAGCTTAACAAATTATCAAATGTGCAATTGAATGATAAATGTCCTTCCAATGAACTACCACAAAAATTTAATGATCCAGGAAGCTTTATTATCCCTTGCACAATTGATGGTTTACCTGTTGATAGGGCACTAGCCGACTTGGGAGCTAGTATCAATGTGATGTCTTATGAAACATTCAAGCATGCGGAATTAAGTGAACTTAAACCTATTAGGATGGACATTCAATTAGCCGATAAATCGATTAAACATCCTAGAGGTATTGTTAAAGATGTGCTAGTTAAGATTGATAAATTCATATTTCCAGTTGATTTTATTATTCTTGACATGCATGATGATATAGAAGTTCCCTTAATTCTAGGGCGTCCCTTTTTGGCTACCGCTAAATCTCTCATTGATGTACACGATGGAAAGCTTACTTTGAGAGTAGGGGGTGAACAAGTTATCTTTAAAATTCCTTTGAGAAATCCTATAAATGATACTTGTTTTCCTATAAACTTGATTGAGACAAGGATAAATGATTCTTTGCTTGATATGTCTTCTAATAAATCCTTGAAAGTATGTGATGTTCAATGTGCAAAAGTTTCCACAGATAAATCCCATTTTGAGAATAACATGCAGAAAAGTAGGACCATGAAGGTCAATTGTCCAAAAATCGATATGGGTGGCGATGTTGTTCAAAGAGATAAAATTTTTCATAAGTTCAAGGCTCCGCCCGATTAAATCTTCACATTTAGGTGAAATGGTCCAGCTATATGACGTTAAAGAAGCGCTACCCGGAGGCAACCCGATGTTTGTGTGCAATTGTTTTCATTTATTTTTATTTTATTTTATTTTCTTTCAAAATAATCACAAGTCCTTAGAGTCATTTTCAAATCTCAAAAAAAAAAAAAAAAAAAAAACTCTTGAGCTTCTTCTTGGTTGTCCTAATTGGGAATATTTGAGATTTCACGGTATTCGAGTTGTGTGTTGCTTAACTTTAATTAGGTATGAAGATGCCGTTGAAGGTCCCGTGCAAAACAACCCAATGGTCGCTCAACACCGATTCCACTATTGTAGTAAGGTCGTATTTTTTTTTTTCCACCTCTTTTATATCATTCTAATTTCTTTGTTTTTTTTTTTGAGTTTTGTGTGTGTTTGTCCATTTCTTTTTTTTCACATTGAGGACAATGTGAATCTTAAAGTTGGAGGTGGGTACAATAACATTTTCGGAATGCTTGTGTGTTTGTTTTCAAGAGATGTGATTTTTTTTAACAAATTGAGTACTTGCTAGTCAATAACTTGGCCCAATTATACCTATATTAACTTGTTAATTTGTGTTTTAAGTGTGAAGCAATTGATTGTCTAGGATAGATTGACGTGGATGCGGGCTAAATTTTGACGAGATTTCCAACACCATAAATACTTGATGCGTTAAGGCATATACGACGATACTTAGTGCTATGAACTTCCGCGAACTCATGATTTAGTAGTGGTTAACTAGTTGTTAAACCAAGCTTGTGAATAAAAAAAAAAAAAAGAAAAAGAAAAAGAAGAAAAAAAAAACGGACCAATCGAGGTTATACTCCTCTATTTGTTGTTGCTTAGTAACTAGGAGCATTCATGAGCCCCATGTTTGTCTTTTTTACGTAAAACGGCGGCGACACGAATATGAGTATGGGAAACCACCCTAGGAGTGTTTGAACAGAAATTCAAAATTTAAACCTAGTGGAAACATGTCTCGAAAGGTCCCAAAAAAAAAAAAAAAAAAAAAGAACAAAAAAAAAAAAAAAAAAGAATGAATACTCCTTGACTTCTCATTCCAATAAAGTTCAAGAAGCTTGGTTATATGACTAGTAAGCTAACTACTATGATCCATTGAGTTCTTGTATTTTCATAAAGCATTATTGAATTGAAGTTGTTCATAACTATCAATATTTGTGGCATGATGATTTCAAGTCTCAATAATGCCTACGATATTACGGTCTTTCTTGACGATCAATCGCTTTGCAAAATAATTTTTTTTGAATGGTTAATTCGGGTTGAGAAGGCTAAGAACTTGATTTGCTTGTGTTCAATGTGTTGAAAAAGAAAAAAAAAAAAAAAAAATTTTGTGTTGTGATTTATTGAATCCCTCTTTTTGATATAATGTTTTGCTTGAGGACAAGCAAAGTTCAAAGTTGGAGGTGGTTTGATAAGGGTCTTTTTATGCACGTTTTATGTGTATATTTGAGTAGAATTCGAGTTATTTTATTGTTAGTTTTGTAAATTTTTGATTATACATAGTTCATATTACTCCGAGGTGCTTTTATTGATGTAGATTGACCATTCGGGGCTAATTTTGGTGAATTTCGGACCATGGATTCATGTCAAAACATACCGGGAGTTTAAGGATGCAAAACGCTCGAAATTCCAAGCCAAACGCGTCATTTCGGGGCCTTTTGGTCCAACACGGGCAGGGGTGTCGGGCAACACGGCCGTGTTCACGGAGCCAAAAACTCGAATTTTTGCACAAAATGACCTCCAACACGGCCTGGCGTGTTCCCCACACTGGCCGTGTCGGGGAACACGGCCTGGCCGTGTTGGGAAGCACGGCCATGTCGGCGGAGTGCTCGCACAATGAACAAAGACGGCACGGCCTGGCCGTGTCGGGCGACTGGGCGTGTCAGGGACCCCTTTTTGCAACTTTTCCATGTGAAAATTATGGAAAACTCACCTACCAAGCCTTTTGACCACTTTTATACACCTTTAACACCCAATTTTGCTGCAACATGTCCCCATATTCCCTCAATCATCATGTGTATACAATGATTCAACCAACTCAACCATGAATGTGCACACAATGATTCAACTAACAAGCATGGAAATGGGGCATTTGTTAATATGGTATTTCACAAGATGGTGCTTATAAAAGCCAGGAGTTTGAGTTGGAAATTCATTCATGTAATATTCATTCATAGAGAGATTCATAGTGTTTAACATTTTGAGTGGAATTGGGATCAAGAGGTCTTGGAGGAGTAAGCTTGAGGCAACATTGGGGAAAAAGGCTTGGAGCAACATCATCAAGTCAATTGAGATTTTGATAAAGATAAGTACACCATGACTACAATGTTTACATCTTCTTGTGTAATTTATTCTTTGGTCAAAATCATGTGTAGCTAAACTCCCAGTGTTTGATTGTAATGAACTCTAGAATGGATTTGTGATTAAGGTGTGTATGTTTTTAATAAAATCTTCATATTTTGTGTGATTCACTTATATTATGCTTCGTTCATTCGAATTGATATATGCGCAATATTGATTTGAAGTTTATTTTTCATCCCGGAAATCGAGAGATTCATGGTGAAATAGAACCTATAAAAGTGAAAAGAGTTGCATGCAATCCTAGATATAGGACGACATAAATCTTCCGGATTAGGGTCAAACCTAATATGGGAATTCACAAATCGTTATAATCTTTGTCTTGGGGTTTTAACTAGAAAGAGATTTGTTAATCAACTTGAGATTAGAAGTTTTTCGCCTTGAGAAAGGGTTTAACTTAAATCGGGAATTTCTACGGTCCACATAGCATGAGATTTTATTAAAAGAGGTTGGTTTTTGCTTAAGGGCTTATGGTTGAATCTTTTAACTTGTCAAATCACAAAAACATTCTAGAGGATTTACATTCAAACACACTTCTATCTCTTGATTTCTTATTCTACAAATTTTACTTCATTTTTACACTTCGATAATTTAGATTCTTTATAAAACAAAAACTCTGAAAATTATTAGATTAAATAACAAAAAGACGGTAATTATTAGTACTTACAATCCTCGTGGGAATGACACTCGGTACTCAATAATCTATACTATAAAACGATAGGTGCACTTGCCTACGGTTTTAAAGGTAGCTTTTGAGCCATCACATATGTTTTACGTCTATATGCTCGACTTCAAAAACTATCCCAACGAATCTCATTAAAGTGCCGTTAAAAGAAATTTTCAAATATTTGAAAGACACTTTTCCTTATGACTTGTTGTATTCAAAGTCTTAAAACGTTCTTATTTTCGGGATAACAAGTCATGTGATAATAATTTTTCAAAATATAGTTCGTCATAATCGAACTAAACATATTGAGATTCGATATCTTTTTCTAAGGGATTGCATGTTTAACAAAAAACTTGAGATGGGTTTAATTCCGTCTCAAGGATAACTCGCGCACTTTTTAATCGTTCACCGCCGAGTATTTTACTCCATTTCGAGCTTGATTATGACATAATGTATATTAAATGAGGTCTACGTTTGCATTTTGCACGTTTTTAAAACTTAGGGGGCGAAAAAATCGGTTTTTTGGATCAAATTTTGGACTTTTGCAAACAAATTGAAACAGTGGGCTGCCAGGGCTTGGGCCGACCGGTCGCCCACCTGCTCGACCGGTCGCCCATGCCCATGACCGGTCGCCCACTGTGTAATTTTGGTTAAAATCGTCTCTGTTCTTATTTTCTGCCATTTTGGCTCATTTCACTCTATTTTCGTCCCCTTTGCAAATTTCACACACAATTCACTTCAAATGTGTTTTGTTGCATAATTTACACATTTTGGGATTTATCTAGCTCGTTTATCATCATTGTTATTCATCCTCACCGATTAAATGGTAAGAATTCTACTCCCTAATCTCAATTGGGTTGAACCCTTGAGAACTTGGCTTATATGTATATTTCTTGATGCAATTCTTATATATTTGTGTTGAGCATGATGATTGTTAATGGATGATATTTATAAAATTGCTTTTGGTGATGAAAAAAACTTGGCTTGATTTCATTTACAAGGGCTATATATATCTTCTTCAATTTGTTTCGCCCGCCAAGTGTTCGATAATATGTTTCAATAAAAAATTCATCACCTACATGATTCTCTCGTTTTCAAATGTCTTATATATTTATAGAGACCATGTTTTGCTACTCAAATTAGCTTTCATAAGCTTCTACAAGTCGTATGATCGACTTTTCCCTCCTATTTGGCCTATAAGCTTCAATGTTCAAATAGCTCGATACATAGGTTTAGTTGCGCACTTTGATATGATTATATGATGTTTTTATCGTACTAACATTCTTTTTGATGATTCCAAAGGGGGAGAAACAACTTATAAGCTCTTGATACTTAAAGAAGCTAAAATAAGCTCGAGATAAGAAGCTATAAGCTATGGCTTCTAAAAGCCATAAGTTGTGGATTATACTTAGTCCATTTGATGTATTATGGACTCATATTCTTGTCTAATGATGTTTTGTTGACAGGGGGGGGCTTACAAGCTCTTGATACTTAAGATCAATATGTAAAAGCTGAGCTTTTAGCTTTTAGTTGATTGCTTCTTTATTACTTTTGTTGTGCATGTTGATAGGGGGAGCTTTTGCTATATATGTTTTACATCTCTACTCCCATCCTTGTGATTATATTGCGTGGAATGTTGTCGCTCACAACGGATAGTTCTTTTTAACCGGTAAAATTATTTTGTTTTCAAAATCGACCTCGTTAAAATTGTTTTGGTTTGTAATCATCAAAAATGGGGAGATTGTTTGATAAATGGTTTTATCATGATTTTGATGATTTTGTTTTTATACCAAAACAATGTTTTTAAAGGTTGTCCAAATACTCCTAAATGATTTAAAATGATTTTAATATTTTTCGGAGTATTTCTTTAAGTTTATTTTTGACAAAATTGGACAACACTTTTAATGATTTCGTGTTAAAGTGTTTTTACACCAAACCAATATTTATAATGTTGTCCAAATACTCCCGATCATTTTAAAATATTTTTACTATTTTTCGGAGTATTTCTTGAAGGTTATTTTCGATAAAATATTAGACAACATTTGTATCTCGTGTTCAACCGGACATCCCGTGTCTGAAAGATTGCTTTTAAAACAGAAACGAGACGTTTTGGAAAATAATGGAGGCACAGCCGCACAAAAGGCGGCGATGCATTACCAAGAGTTTCGAACTCTTTGTCTCGTAAAAAGCTTGAGGGTGACCGGTCCACACTACCAGGACCAGTCCCCCTGTTGAAATTTTGCTGTGTTCTTTTCAATCTCTATTTCTGCGTGACCGGTCGCCCTTATGTTTGACAGCAAAATTCTAACCGTTGTGCAGCAAACAGCTTTTCCCTAATTTATGGGGTTGATTTCTAACAGCTATAATCTTGATTTTAATTGCATTTTTTTTTGTAGAAATTAGTTCCCAAGAGGAGCCTATCAATGATCAATCATCTCCTATAAATAGAGGAAGATTTGAAGCACAACAATAAGAGAGAACAATACAACACAACAAGAAATACTCAAGCAAACACTTGGTCTTATATTGTCATTATTCTTGTTGTAATTTGCCTAGCTTATCACTTTCACATTCTTGAGGTTTAGGCTATTCTTGATTACACTTGCACTCAAATTTGTATCATTCATTATCGAGTTATAATCTTGAATTTGTGTTATCATTCAACACAAGATATCTTTGTGAGTGTTCTTGTGGTAAGACCACACTTGGATGATCTAGGTGATAGGTGCACAAAGATTGTGGTGATCTTCTTATTGAGGTGTTGAAGAATTTGGTGTTCTTCAAGATTGAAGATTGTGGTAATCTTCACAAGATGCCGTTGGAGATTGTGGTAATCTTCAAGAGAGATTGTGGTAATCTCAAAGGTGGTGTTGTAGAAGAGTGTGGTGCTCTTCAAGGTGATGTTGTAAGGTGTTGTATTAATTTTGGTAATTAATAAAATCTTTTTTTCTTTTTGAAATCCATCCCGGATATACTGGGGTGGTAGAAGATTAGGCCCTAGGTGGGTTGAACCTCTATAAATCGACGCGTGCTATTTACTTTCTGCACCTTTATTATTGTCTTAGCTTGTTTTGTTCGAAAAAGAGGGCGGAATCGAAAAGATGGAGATAATCTATTCACCCCCCTCTAGATTATCGTAGCCGCTTGGACTTACAAGATCTTGGGGAAGCTTCTTTTGTTCTGGGGATCCAAATACACGAGGATCATTCCCGGGGTAATTCTTGGATTATCATAAAACAGCTACATAGAGAAAGTGTTGCAAAGATTTGGCATGCAGAATCGCAAACCAAGAGACACCCATATAGCTAAGAGAGACAAGTTTAGTCTCGAACAATGCCCAAAAGGAAACCTGGAAATTAAGGAAATGCAGTAGATTCCCTATGCTTCAGCTATTGGGAGTCTAATGTATGCTCAGGTCTGCGCAAATCCTGATGTAGCATTTGTTGTTGGTATATTGGGAAGAATTTAAGTAACCCTGGTATAATCGCTGGAAAACAGCCCAATGGTGATGATGTATTTACAGAGAACAAATGATTACATACTCACATACAGAAAATCAGATTAGTTGGAGATCATAGGATATTCTAATTCTGATTTTGTTGGATGTCAAGACAGTAGGAGATCCTTTTCGGGCTATATTTTCTTATTGGCTGGTGGAGCCATTTCATGGAGAAGTGTTAAGCAGACATTTGTATCACCTTCTACCATGACAACTGAATTTATAGCATGTTATGAGGCATCCAATCATGGAATATGGCTACAAAAACTTATCACTGGACTGCACATTATCGAAAATGTAGAAAGACCACTAAAGTTGTATTGTGATAATAACTCCGCATTGATATATTCCAATAACAACATGAGCTCTACTAAGTCAAAGCACATTGACATAAAGTTCCTGGTTGTGAAGGAAAGGGTACAGAGTGGACAAAGAACTATAGAGCATTTTATGACAGACTCAATGATTGTGAATCCGTTTACTAAAGGATTAACACCTAGGGTCTTTCACGAGCATACTGCTCGTATGAGTGTAATACAATTTTAGGATACATTGATTTAGCGGGAGTCTGTAATTTTATTGCTCTAGACATTATTTTAGATACATTTTTTGTATTTGGATATTTATGTACAAATATAAAGTATACAGTTTATTGCACTATGTTCCATTTGGTTACGACTGATCTCACTAAGGAATAAAGTGGAACAGTTGGAAATAGATATGTTAGATCACATTACATGTAATTTCCATGTTATGCACCTATGATTGATCTTTATGTCATTTTGTTGTACTGTTATATGTGATTATTGATGGGTTTATTCACGCATAAAGTGATGAATACCTATTTAGTCATGTATTAGTATAATCAATGGACGAGATTGTTTAGGGATGCCCTTTCATGTGACATCAAGGTTTGAGCTCATAATATATTGCACATTTTTCTGGTAACATATGTAGTACAAGTGGGAGATTGTTGAAAATATTTAATTTGGACTAACATATGTTAATTAAATGTGCATAGAGATGTCTTATGATTTAATCCAATTAAAGTGATCTAATAAGGTTTTGATTTTGAATTATAAGGGTATCAAATTGTCATGAGATTAAAGGTGTAGATACTGTTAGGAGATTTTCGAATTGTTGAGGGACCAAATAAAAAATAAAGGGATACTTATCTAAAACAGTTATGGTCCCCAGGTGATAGTTCTTAAAAGCAGAAAACTTGTGTCTCCCTTGTAGAATGTAATACATAACTCTCAAGGTAGAACCCTTCTTCTGGAAGACCAGAAACCAAATCAAGATTTTCAGATTCCTCGATTGATTAAAGTATGCTTCCGCGATTCAGATTGATCTCTTCCTTTCTTGGATTATTATGGTAGATCTGTTGAAACATGCTTTTGTGGATTCTTTGTGAATTAAAGCATGCTCTTTTGAAATTTCGATTACAGATCACAACTCAAATGTGGTCCACTTTCCAAGATAATTGGAAGGTTATTTCATTGAGATCTTACCTTCCAGGATTCTATGAGGATTTGATGAAACCCCCGACTCTCTGTTGTTTTATCTTCTACTTCATCCTTGCATCATGCACGTGGGGTTCTTACTCTGTTCTTAATTTTATATATATATATATATATATATATATATATATATATAGGGAGAGACCGTAGGAACAGATCTACACCATGAAAAACAAATTGGATGGCCAAGATACATCTAATAAATGCAGCAATTGGAATGAAAAAAATACACGTGCAGGGGTAAATTAGGAATAGAAAAACATACCAAAAATAACCACCCTCATTATACTGCTACAAATTAGGAGTGTGGTCTGTTATTGATCACGTTCCTTCAATCACGCGGTCAACCATCCTCTCTCCTTCTTCAACATACTACATAATTTATACCCTGCATACTGCATATTTATGTTCTGTATATATAGTGTTCCAAATTTGCATATTTAGTATGAACAAAGTGTATTACATTAAAATTTTAATAGTGTGCTTATTTGGAATAGGAACACTTTGTATATATAGGTTTGTTATTGCATATACTTAGAACAAAACAAGAAAATATTGAAATACATTAGACATTGGCCCATATGATTTATACCCTGCATACTACATATTTATGTTCTGCATATATAGTGTTCCAAATTTGCATATTTAGTATTAACAAAGTGTATTACATTAAAATTTTAATTGTGTGCTTATTTAGAATAGGAATATTGTATATATAGGTTTGTTATTGTGTATACTTAAAACAAAATAAGAAAATATTGAAACACGTTAGGCATTGGTCCTTATGATTTATACCCTGCATACTGCATATTTATGTTCTGCATATATAGTATTCCAAATTTGCATATTTAGTATAAACAAAGTGTCTTACATTAAATTTTAATAGTGTGCTTATTTAGAATAGGAATATTGTATATATAGGTTTGTTATTGTGTATGCTTATAACAAAACAAGTAAAATATTGAAATACATTAGACATTGGTCCTTATAATTTATACCCTGCATACTGCATATTTATGTTCTGCATATATAGTGTCCCAAATTTGCATATTTAGTATGAACAAAGTTTATTATGTTAAATTTTAATAGTGTGTTTATTTAGAATAAGAATATTGCATATATAGTTTTATTATTGCGTATACTTAGAACTGAACAGAGACGTGAAATGGATTGAGAAAGAAAACTGAACAGGCGTGTTTGAAAATATAACTAGCACCTTAAATTGCGGGAGTGAGAGAGATATGGTAAGATTTTTTTACCGATAATTGTTAAGGATATTAATTTCAAAAATACCAAATTACCCTTAGTTCTCCCAATAAATCCGGCGCCTACTAAAAATGAGAGGGAAAATCTGGACCATTACTATTTTCAATCAAACGAGACCACATAATTAGAGTGAGATAGTATGGACTGATCATGTCCACAAATCTGTGATTTTAGATGGTTGAGATTTACCCAATTTAATTATCTTTTTTTATTTTTTTAAATAAATAAAGGGTCAGATGGTAATTTTATAAAATAGGTCTCCCCAATAATTATCTTCCTTGTAATCTGCCTCTTGTTTCTCTCTCTTCAAATAGTCACAAATCTGTAGTAGGTGCATCGCATCTGGGCGTCGCCTCCAATCGATGAAAAGCCGATCCTTAGCCAAATCACCCACTCCCCGATGGAATGAAACAATATCTCTGGCACCCAGTTTCTTCTCCTTCACAAAATGGCTCCAACCCTTAGCCAAATCACCCACTCCCCGCTGGACTGTGACGATTGCAAGCGGTGGCGTTTTACCGAAAATTCATCAGTCTCTGTTGCCAAAGAAGGCTAGTTCTACGAAAGGAGAAATTGGATCTGTTTCTCAAGAATTTTAGTTGATCTGAATTAGGTTTTATTAGTTTAGTAGTGGCTTTTGGTTTAGAGCATTAGCTCTCATGTTTTGTGGTTATGCTATAGATTACTTGGGATTCATCAATGGTGGTTAACCGATGTTCATATGTTTTGATTAAATGAAATTCTACAGTTTATTTTCTCTAAAAAAAAATCTCTTCCATACTTTGAAATCTGGAGCTTTTCGAGGAGTCTGGCCACGCAGGTCGCCTGAAAAACCTCCGACATGTTTGATGTATACTTACATTTTAGTAGGTTACTGTATACATATATGTTTTTCGATGTATACATAGATGCGTTTTGCTGTATAAGTAGTTAATTTTTTATGTATGCATTTATGTTGTTGTATACTTATGTTTTTTATTGTATACTTACTTGTGTTTTGTTGTATACTTAATTTGTTTGACAATTGTAATATGCAGTACAAATATGTTAAATACACAGCATAATAGTGTTAAATATATAGAAAATATATGTTAAATATACAGTACAATAATGAGCGTGATTTTCTCTCTCTATTACTTATTTTACTTAATCTACAGTCCCCACATGTTAATGAGCGTGATTCTCTCTCTCTCTCTCTCTCTATATATATATATATATATATATATAACTGATTCCTTGATTCACTCGGTCCCCACATATTTTTGTTTGACCATTTTAATATGCAGTAAAATTATGTTAAATATACAGTAAAATAGTTTTAAGTATACAACAAATATATGATAAGTGTACAACATACTGCATGGCAGAGCACATGCGTGATTTTCTCTCTCCCCACGTGATTTTTTCTCTCCTAATAACTGATTCCATATTTGGATGCCCTCTCACATGTTTGTTTTGACAATTATACCCTTATTTTGCCTTAATTAAATGTTTAATGTAATTTTAACCCATATTTATCTTAGCCATTGATATAGATAAGAGATAGTTGAGATGAGCCCACAGTGTCTCACTATAAGACGTGGTCTTATTGAATCCTCCCCTATATATATATATTGTTGATTACAATGTTACAGAATAGGGAATGCCTTCAAAATGGCAGATTACAGAAACAGAAAATTACAGAAATTGAACTAACTATTACAACTGGTTAATAGAACTTCCAGAAGCCGAGTCGAGATGAATCTCTTTCCGCAAAGCAATTACGTCCCGGCTAGTGCTCACGGTTTGACGTATTGTTTCCAAAGATGAAACGACTTACGTCTTACGTGTAGTAGCACCACTAACACGAAGCACCTTCGAACTAGAAATGTGTTGAAGATCAAGTTCTTTGGACTTAGTGCGTAATGCGAAAAATGATTGTATGATTTTTGATGGAGTATGAATTATGTGTATCAAATCGCAATGCACAAACATGTATAAATAGTCGGGGTAGTGGGCTAACTTCAGATGACCACCACTTTGCAGGAGTTACAACTCCAATAGATCACACGAATCGGACACCTACAATGTCCCGCATTCATTGGGCTCCAACAGTCCAACATCACTCGAATCTGGCCAAGCCCATTTTCGAGTGGCAAACACTTTAGTGGACCTGGACCTCGGCCCAATAGGGCCGGGCGGTCCGGCCCAAGCCCAAGATCCCGGCCCCAGCCCCTGCCCCGGCCCATGCCCAAGCCCAGCCCAGCCCCACGCCCAGGCCCAGCCCCAGGCCGAGGCCGGGCGGGCGCGCGTGCGTGTGGCCCACTTGTGATCATCCACTTGTGTTATAGTTTATACAACAAATAACACCTTCTAGTAAAAACTAGGATAAACTATGATTTATATTCCATGTGGGATAAGGCATAAGACTTTCATCTCCCTTTAAATAATCTTTACATAATGCCCATTTATGTGGCTACCTTCGTGTATTAATTTCTCACTCACCAAATTCGGTTTGAGAAATAAAAATACTACAAACATCTACTCTAACGTAGATTAATAATATATAATTTAATTCCTCCAGAATTAAATATTTAGCCACCGAAAAATTGGTCAAAGTCGGTCGATACCCTCTTTATCAAAACCAAAATTTCCAACAATCCCCCACATGAGTGGAAATTAATGTATGCATGAATGCGGACACGCAAAACCATCCTCAAGAGACAATATTGCATTCGGAAAGGTAGCTTATGGCTTTAAACCTTCCGTAGTCAATACCATCGGGTACACTGCGGCTTAGTGGACGCAATGCCTTGAACTATTCCTCCACGGTGTATACCGAGTCAACAAGATTAACACAATAAGGTCTCAACACCTTCTCGTTCTCACGTTTTGTGTCCGTTTCGACCATGGACACCACTTTGGATTCATAAGTGTTACTTTGAAGTGGCCCGCACTTCTCACTTATATAGGTGATCTCCTATCCGAGTATCCTGCCATACTCAACCTCAACGAGGTGTAGGAATCATTAAAAGTCAAATGACTTAGCCTCACCACAACTTTGCGGGTGTTTCAACACTTGGTTTTGCTTTCTAGGGATGGGTTATAACATTGTTTCCAAGTGTTACAACATAACCTTCATAGTTTAGTTTTCCCATTGAACCAAGTTCTTGGGATCTCCACCAACATGGTTGGGTTACCACTATGATAGTTATTTTTACTTTGTGGACTTCAAGCCCATTCCCTCTAGCAATTTACCCAATTGATCTCGATTCATCCTTTTGTCAAAGGATCTCCAAATTATCTTTTGACTTTACGTAGTCAATTGACATCACACCATTTGAGATCAATTGTCTAACGGTATTGTGTCTCCGAGCGAATATGTCTAGACTTACCGTTATACATATTGTTCGTGCCCTTCCTATAGCCGCTTGGCTATCACGTTGAATCATCACGGCACAAGCTTCCTCCAACATGGAATATCTTCCAAAAATTTGAAGCCACTCTGCTTCTTCACCACTTTATCCAAAGCTATAAACTCGTATTCCATGGTGGACCGAGCTATACACGTTTGCTTCGTGGACTTCCACGATACCGCACCACCTCCAATGGTGAATATGTATCCACTAGTTGAATAAGAATCTTTGAATCAAAATCCAACTAGCATCACTATATCCTTCAAGTAAAATTTGGATATCTTGAGTAGTATAGCCCATAATCCAAGGTATACTTCAAGTATTTTAACACCCTGGTTAACGCTTTCCAATGCTCATGGCTTGGATTGCTCGTGAACCTACTCAACATATTTACAGGGTAGGCCAAGTCCGGGCGTGTACAATTTGTGATGTACATCGATCGCCTATTATACGTGAGTATTCCATCTCGAGCCATTTGTTCGCTTTATTAGCAACCGTTTTATACTTAAATCAATGGGCGTCTTTGACGGTGAATCAAAAACATTGAATTTCTTGAGCACTTTTCTCCACATAGTGGGATTGTGACAAGATAATTCCATTAGGAGTTCTCACGATTTTTATCCCAAGGATTACATCGGCGGTCCCCATATCCTTCATGTCAAAGTTCCTCTTTAACATTCTTTTAGTCTCCATGATAGTATCATGATTACGCCCATGATTAACAAATCGTCTACGTATAGACAAACTATGACAAATGCTTCGATGTCCCTTTGACATATACGCATTTATCACACTCATTGATTTTGAATCCATTTGACAACATCGTATTGTCAAACTTAAGATGCCATTGTTTTGGAGCTTGTTTCAGTCCGCATAAGGATCTTATTAACTTGCACACCTTCTTTTCTTGACCGGTGCAACAAACCCTTCAAAGTTGTTCCATGTATATTTCAAAGATCTATCTCTCCATTCGTAAACGCCGTCTTGACGTCCATCTCGATGAATCTCTAGATTGTGCAAAGCAAGAATCGCAAGACCCAAATAGACGCAATCCTCGTTCTTTCGAGAATAGGTGTCAAAGAAGTCATATCCTTCTTTTTGTTTAAAGCCTTTGGCTACAAGCCGTGCTTTATACTTATCAATAGTTCCATCTCGCTTTATACTTCTTCTTTAGATCCATTTACATCCTAAAGGTTTATGACCAAAGCAGGAGATCAATCAACTCCCAAGTATGGTTCTCGAGAATGGACTCGATTTCACTATTGATAGCTTCTTGCCGCAGCGAGCATCCGGATCGCTTAGAGCCTCTTTAATCGAGTTTGGCTCACCATCTAACATAAATGTTATGTAATCGCCCAAAAGACTTAGCCGTCTTAGACCTCTTCTTGCGTCTCGGTTCTTCACTAATTGGTGTTGAACCACTTTGCGCTTCGTGAGTTCTTTTATTAGTACTCACTTCTAATTTTTCTCTACAAGGGTAGACATCCTCAAAGAATACAAAGATTCCTTGATTCGATTATGGTACCTTGATCATTTCCTGGATTTTCCGACTTATGTATCATAAACCTATATGCACTACTTTGGTATGCATATTCCACAAAGACACAATCAACTGTCTTTGGTCCAATTTTAACTTGTTTTGGTTCGTATTGCTACCTTAGCCAAACACCCCACACTTTAAGGTATTTATAAGAAGGCTTACGATTTTTCCACAATTCGTAAGGTGTCTTATCTTTCCCTTTAAGTGGTATTTTATTCAATATGTGGTTGGTCATTAAAATGCCTTCCCCCACATATTCAGGGTAATCCGAACTTATCAACATGGCATTCATCATCTCTTTTAGAGTCCGATTTTTATGTTCAAGAACACAGTTAGATCGTGGTGAATATGGTCTTTGTTGTTTGATGAATTATGCCTGATCGGGTACATAGTTCTTCAAATGGTGCAACATATTCGCCACCTCTATCACTCCGAATTATTTTAATCCTACGCCAAGTTGATTTTCAACTTCATTTTTATAATTCTTAAAAGCCTCTAATGCTTCATCTTTGCTTCTTAACAAGTATAAGTAGCAAAATCTTGTGCAATCATCAATAAATGTGATGAAATATTTTTTACCACCTTTAGTTTGCACGAATTTTAGATCACACACATCGGTGTGTATCAACTCTAAAGGTGAAGTGCTCCTTTCAACCGAATGAAACGGTAATTTAGCCATTTTAGCTTCAACACAAACTTCACATTTTCTTTGTGAGTTTACTTCAGTAAATTAATCATTTCTAAATTTACCAATCTTTTTATAGCATTGATTTACATGTCCTAATCTAATATGCCATAAATTAGAGCACTCAAGAATATAAACAGAAGAAGATTCATTCTTATTCATATTCTCGCCAAAACGGCGTACAATCATACATTCATTTTGAACAGTCCTTTGTCTAGATAACCCCTACCAAGGAACTGTCCAAATTTGCTAAGACAAATTTTTCGGACTCAAAAACTAGTCTAAACCCATGGTTGACCAGGAGCGAACCCGAAACCGATTTTTGCGGATGTCCGGGACATGCAAAGACATCCTTCACTTCAACTCCTTTCCCCCGAAGTCAGCTTTAGCACCACCGTTCCAACGCCAAAGAACATTAGAAGAGGCGTGATTCCCCATATGGAGCTTCCTTCCGGTGATGGGATGTAAGAAGAGAATGCATCCTTATCGAAACAGGACATGGCAAGTGGCACCGATCCACAAACCATTCTTTCGGTTATCCACCAAATCGCTTCAAACACCACCGCCGACATGTCAACTTCTCGTCCTCCCCCTTTCTTCAACCACATTGGCATTGTCTTTGCGGTTTGGTTTTCTTTTTCTTTGGTGACGGCATCTTTTGCCATATGGTTCGGTTTGCCCCAGTTGTAGCAAGCTCCTAGAATTTTCCAACTACACGGTTTCTTGCCTTTATCGTTAGCCTTTTCTTCGAGTTACTTGACGAGCCGTGCTCCATCAAGTCAAGCTTTTGACTCCATAGGGACAAGCTTGGACTTAGAGTCAATCCTCCTATTGTCTTCCTCAATTCGAGTTTGACAATCGATCCTCTAATCCCATCTCCTTTCGCTTATGTTTGAGATAATTCTTGAAATCCCTCCAACTTGGGGCAATTTCTCAATCAAGCGGCCACTTGAATGCTTCCGCAAAGCCATTCCCTCGGCAGATTTCATGTAGGATCAACCGAACTTCAACTTGTTCCATCACGGTTTTAGAATCAACCATCACAAAATCCAAGAACTTACCGACAACAAATTTCTTTGTGCCAACATCCTCGGTTTTGTACTTCTTCTCCAAAGAATCCCACAATTCTTTGGAGGATTTCACAGCACAATACACACTGTAAAGTGCATCACTAAGTCCGTTAAGGACATAGTTACGGACAGAAATCACCCTGCCCCATGCATCAAACGCAGCCGCGTTTTTCAAAGATTCGCTTTCATTTTCAACAACGAGCGTCCTCGGTCGATATTTCGCCCGACTCGAGTAGTCGGGTAAAACAAAGATTTTTGCCGCTTGCCACCTCTTGAAGTCGAAACCCATGAATTTTTCGGGTTTCTCGGCAGGCGGAGGAGGGATGATTGGGGTTCTCGCTTGAGCTTGCCATCGTGAAGTTCGATAATTTCTTTGCGATTGTTGATTACAATGTTACGAAATAGGGAATGCTTTCAAAATGGCATATTACGTAAAAACAGAAAATTACGAAATTGAACTAACTATTACAATCGGTTAATAGAACTTCCGGAAGTTTTAGTCGAGATGAATCTCTTTCGCAAAGCAATTATGTCCCCGGCTAGTGCTCACGGTTTGACGTATTGCTTCCAAAGATGAAACGGCTTTACGTCTTACGTGTAGTAGCACCACTAACACGTAAGGACCTTCAACTAGAAATGTGTTGAAGATCGGTTTCTTGGACTTAGTGCGAGAATGCGGAAAATGATTGTATGCTTTTTGATGGAGTATGAATTATGTGTATCAAATCGCAATGCACAAACATGTATAAATAGCCAACCATTCCACCCAGGGAGAAAAAAGCTGGGTAGTGGGCATTAATCATTTGTAACAACCAGTGTTGTTACACCCCACTACCGCATAACAATCGGTAGTGGGCTAACTTCAGATGACCACCACTGCAGGAGTTACAACTCCAACAATACACGAATCGACACCTACAATGTCCCGATTCATTGGCTCAACAGCTCATCAAATACTCTCGAATATGGGCCAAGCCCATTTTCGAGTGGCAAAACTTTAGTGGACCAGGACCGGGCCCAATAGCGCGCGCGTGTGGCCCACTTGTGATCATCCACTTGTGTTATAGTTTATACAACAAATAACACCTTCTAGTAAATAAACTAGGATAAACTATGATTTATATTTCATGTGGGATAAGGCATAAGCCTTTCATCTCCCTTTAAATAATCTTTACATAATGCCCATTTATGTGCTACCACAGTATTAATTTCTCACCAAATTCGGTTTTGAGAAATAAAAAATACTACGAACATCTACTCGGAACGTAGATTAATAATATATAATTTAATTCCTCCAGAATTAAATATTTAGCCACCGAAAAATTGGTCAAAGTCGGGTCGATACCCTCTTTATCAAAACCAAAATTTCCAACATATATATATATATATATGCGCATGTTCACATGATAAGCAATATTAGGTATAACTAAACTAATACGACTTGGTGGTGTACAAATTTCTCGATTTTGAAAAAACAACTTCGTCCTTTTCTTAGATTATTATTCACTAATAGTTGCCTTTTGATAATTAGGTGGATTCAGTTCAGCTGTTGAAGTCTGAATATTTGGATGACTATATATGGTTGTAAGGCATGTGATCAACGTGCGCTCATACAGTTGCCACCGACGTGTGCAATAGACTAATTGGCTCACCTCTTCCACACACCAGTGTTTATAATTACTCCCATTCAAATCTATTATTTTAAATTATCGTTTTATTATATATTTTATTTTATAAAAGATTATTAAATATTATAATTTACGCTAACTGTATATATTTATATAATTTGAGATAATTAAAATAGAAAATTTGTTCTGGTCAAAACAAGTTGTTGGAATTGGTCTTTGAGAAATTGGGTGTCGACCCGATTTTGACCAATTAATTAAGTGGTTTCCATTTGTGAAAAATGGAATTAAATTATTTGTAAAAATTCTACTAAGAGAGTAGATGAGAATAGCATTTGGAATTTCTCAAAACCGATTCCGGGTGAATGAGAAATTAATGCTAGAAGTTAGCCACTTAATACAAATAAATGGTATGGAAAATGGAAAATGTGGGGAGGAGAGATGCTCCATCCCACATAGGAAAAATGAGGCAAAGTTGCACACTTTATTAATCCCAAGTTGGACAAATGGGTTTGGGCCCTTGGGGGCACCTAAGTTTTTAAAGGGGAGATGACCTACATGCTTGTGGGTTTGGTTCAAAGCACACACGCAAGATCATCGCCCCGCCCCGAGTCCGGTCGTGGTCGAGGGCCTGGGCTTGGGGGCCCTTATTCTTTTTGGACCAAAAACCTTTAAAATAATTAATTAATTAATTTTGTAATTAATTAAATTAAATAGTTCAACAAGGGAAAAGGTTCGGCCCAAGACGACGGGCAGAGCACGGCCGTCGATCGGGTCGTGCGCCATGCCGAGTTCGAGCCGCAACGCCGCCCATGCGTCAGGTCGTGCGCCATGCCGAACGTTGAGCGCCAGCGCACGGGCGGGAGAGCACGGCCGTGCGTCTGGTCGTGCTCCCTGCGCAGTGCGTGCGTCATTCGTCAAAAATGTGCTTTTTCGAGCCTATAGACGCGATTTTCATGCACTTCGTTGCCTATATTAATGGAGCCCCTACTGATGAAATAACACACGAAATTAATCAGAAAACATTAAATCGAGCATTGCATTTTGCATCTTGCCCATTTTCCTCCTTGAAAGCTTGAAAGTAGTCAAACACTTTGCTTGTTCATTTGTTGTTCCTGTTACTTTGCCGCTAACCGAAATCTATTAAAGTCGTTGTATCTTAGAGGCGAGCGTCGAAACCGTAAGCACTTGTATACGGGGCGTTTTTGTCTTGCGGAGACAGACCGACCCGCCTCGACTTAAACGATACACAATCCCACCATTTTCTTCCAAACAAGCCTTCACTCCACATAAATTTATCCAACAATCGCAAGACAAAAAATTCTTTGTTTATGTTGAAGACGATGGCATCCAGTTCAATCTCGTTCACACCCATGGTTGCTGCTCCCGCTCACGGCGAAAAGCCGCCCAAGTTTTCTGGTGCCGACTTCAAACGCGTTGGCAAATGAAGATCTTTGTTCTACCTCACTACTTTGGGGTTGGCTCGTTTCCTAAAGGACGACCCCTACTGCCGTTGAAGAAGACGCGAAGTTGACAACAACCGAGAATCGGGTGGATGCTTGGCATAACAACGATTTTCTATGTCGCAACTCGTCTTGAACGGGCTAGACGACACTCTCTACAATGCCTATAGCACGTTCAAGACGTCCAAGGAATTGTGGCGATCCTTGGAGAAGAAATACAAGGCGAGAAGATGCCGACACAAAGAAATTTGTTGTCGGCAAATTCCTGAGTACAAGATGGTTGACACCAAGACGGTGATCACCAAGTTCGGAGATTCAAATCATCCTTCACGACTTAGTGTTTGAAGGGATGCTTTTGAATGAATCCTTTCAAGTGGCTGCGCAATTATCGAAAAATTGCCGCCATTGTGGAAGGATTTCAAAAACTACCTCAAGCACAAGAGCAAAGAGATGGGGCTTGAGGATCTGATTGTTCGGCCGATCGAAGAAGACAACCTGGAAATCGATGTTAAAACCAAGAATCTGAATGGAGGCTAAGGTCAATCTTGCCGAGTCGAGTACTAGCAAGAAACGTAAGCACTCCGGGAGGAGGAAGGCAAGGCCAAAAGTTCAAGGGAATTGCTACAATTGTGGCAAACCGAACCACATGGCGAAGGATTGCCGACACCCAAAGAAGGGCAATCAAGGTGGCAACCAACAAACCAATGTGACGGAGGACAAGTCGGTTCCAATAGACTTGTCGAGCTCGATCTCTCCGCCGTTGTGTTTGAAGCCAATATGGTGGATAACCCAGGGAGTGGTGGATAGATACGGGCTACTCGTCACATTTGTGCCGATAAGGAGATGTTCTCCTCCTATACTCCGATCAATGGAAGAAAGTTGTTCATGGGGAACTCCTCGACTTCCAACATCGTTGGGCTTAGAAAGGTGGTGCTCAAGATGACTTCCGGGAAGGAGCTTACGCTTGTAGATGTGCTACATGTCCCAGACATCCGCAAGAACTTGGTTTCCGGTCCGTTGCTTAGCAAGGCCGGCTTTAGACTAGTGTTTGAGTCCGACAAGTTTGTAATGACCAAGAATGGTCAGTTTTATGTAAAGGTTACCTTGATAAGGGCCTGTTCAAAATGTCTCAGAATGTCTGTTTTTCCGCCAAGAGACGAAGAATAAAAACGTTACTTCTGTTTACTTGTTGGAATGCTCTAATTAATGGCATGATAGATTAGGACACGTAAACTTCAACACGATTAAAAGGTTAGTGAATCTGGAATTAATACCTACGTTTAAAACCGATTCACAAGACAAATGCGAAATTTGTGTTGAAGCAAAATTGCCAAGGCACCGTTTCATTCGGTAACGAAGTACCAAACCACTCGAGTTAATTCATACGGATGTGTGTGACTTAAAACTTGTGCAAACTCGAGGTGGGAAAAAGTACTTCATAACGTTTATAGACGATTGCACAAGATATTGTTATGTATATCTTTTGAAAAGCAAAGATGAAGCTTTAGTAGCTTTTAAAACTTATAAGAATGAAGTTGAAAATCAGCTTAATTTGAAAATTAAGATGATTCGAAGTGATAGAGGCGGAGAGTATGTTGCTCCGTTTGAAGAATTTTGCTCGGGAGCGGGTATAATTCATCAAACGACTGCACCTTACTCACCTCAATAAAATGGTGTTGCAGAACGCAAGAATCGTACTCTTAAGGAGATGATGAATGCGATGTTGTTAAGTTACGCTTACCCCAAAACTTGTGGGGGAAGCCATACTTTCTCGCGAACTACATTCTTAATAAGATCCCACACAAAGGTAAAAATGAAACTCCATATGAGTTATGGAAGGGACGTAAACCGTCATACAAATACCTTAAAGTGTGGGGGTGTTTGGCTAAAGTCGAAGTACCTAAGCCAAAACAAGTAAGAATCGGTCCAAAGACGATCGATTGTGCTTTCATTGGATATGCTAACAATAGTAGTGCATATCGTTTTTTAGTGCACAAGTCAGCTATTCCTGATATAAATGAAAGTATGATCATTGAATCAAGGAATGTTGTATTCTTTCGCGAATATCTTTCCGAACAAAGAACGGAAAGAAGAAAGTTCGAGTAAACGGACTTATGAAACCGCAAGGTTACCTCAAAGTGATGATGAAGAGGAACGAAGACGCATAAAAGGACAAAAGTAGCTAAGTCTTTTGGTCCCGATTTTCTAACTTATATGTTAGAAAATGAACCCGAACTATTCAAGAAGCATTGTCTAGTCCGAAGCTCCTCTCGGAAAGAAGCTATCAATAATGAGATAGATTCCATCATGCAAAATCACACTTGGGAGTTGGTTGATCTCCCACCGGTTGCAAGCCTTTGGGATGCAAGTGGATCCTTAAAAGGAAGTATAAAGCGAGATGGATCTATTGACAAGTATAAAGCCCGATTGGTAGCTAAAGGGTTTAGACAAAAGGAGGATATGACTTCTTCGGTACATATTCTCCTGTCACGAGGATTATGTCCATTCGTGTTCTCATTGCTATTGCAGCTCTGCCGCATAACCTTGAGATACATCAAATGGACGTTAAGACTCGCTTTCTTGAATGGGGAACTTGAAGAGGAGATTTATATGGAACAACCCGAGGGGTACATTGCACCGGTCAAGAGCGAAAGGTGTGTAAACTTGTTAAGTCACTTTATGGACTAAAACAAGCACCTAAGCAATGGCACGAAAAGTTTGACTCGACTATGAAGTCAAACGGTTTCAAGATCAACGAATGTGACAAGTGTGTCTACATTAAAGGTACTACAAATGATTACGTCATAGTATGCCTTTATGTAGATGATATATTGATTATGGGAAGTAGTCATGATTTAATCATGAAGACTAAGAACATGTTAAAGAAGAACTTTGACATGAAAGATATGGGATTATCGATGTTATATTAGGGATTAAAATCTCTAGAACTTCGGATGGAATTGTCTTGTCACGGTCCCATTATGTCGAGCATACTCGGAAGGTTTAATGCTTTTGACAAATAGCTCAAATTAAGACACCTAGATCTAAGTCTACACTTGGCCAAGAATAGAGCGAACCGCTTTTCTCACCGGAATATGCAAGGGTAATTGGCGGTCGATGTACTTAACGAATCGTACACGCCCGGACATTGCATATTCGGTGAGTAAACTAAGTAGTTCACAAGTAACCCAAGTACGGATCACTGGAAAGCCGTGACAAGGGTACTTAGATATTTAAAGTATACCATGAACTATGGAATACTTTATACAAGATATCCAAGCAGTATTAGAAGGATATTGTGATGCCAATTGGATATCAGACACAAAAGACTCCAAGTCCACAAGTGGATTTGTTTTCACAATAGGTGGAGGAGCGGTGTCGTGGAAGTCTTCTAAGTAGACGTGCATAGCTCGATCCACTATGGGATCCGAGTTCATTGCTTTGGATAAAGGCGAGAAGAAGCGAATGGCTTAGAAACTTCTTAGAGGATATTCCTTGTTGGAATAAGCATGTGCCTGTTGTTTTGATGCACTGTGATAGTCAATCAGCAATCGGAAGGGCACAAAGCAGTATGTATAATGGTAAGTCTAGACATATACGTCGGAGACACAATACCATTAGACAGTTGATTTCGAATGGGGTTATTTCGGTTGACTACGTGAAGTCAAAGGAAAACCTTGCGGATCCGCTTACAAAAGGCATAAATCGAGATCACCGTATAAACCGTTAAGGGAATGGGTTTAAAATCCACAACTTAAAGAATGTTCATAGCGGTAACCCAACCTTGTGAAATGGAGATCCCAAGACCTTGGTTCAATGGGACAACTAAGTTATGAATGTTCAGCTCAACACTTGGAAAATGTGTTAACTCATTCTCGATACATCCAAGTGTATTTAAACCTGCTGAATGTGGTGAGGTTAAGTTTAAGACTTTTAATGATTCCTATACCGAAAGGTGGAGTATTGCAGGATACTCTTCAATAGGAGATCACCTATATAAGTGAGAAGTAATGGCCGCTTCAAATGAAGCACTTATGAATCCAAGATATGGTCCAGGGCCGAAATGGACACAACGTGAGAACAACAAGTGTTAGAGTTGTTATTGTATAAGTATTGTTGTCTCGGTTTACACAAATGGCTGAGTAGTTCAAGACATCGCGTCACTAAGCAGCTAGTAAATCCGATAGTATTTTACTAAGGAAGGTTCAAAGCCACAAACTACCTATCCTGATGCAATAATGATTCGCCGAGACTTTCAAGCGAATCGCATACACGCATGCATTAATTTCATTCATGTGGGGGATTGTTGGAATTGGTCTTTGAGAAATTGGGTGTCGACCCGATTTTGACCAATTAATTAAGTGGTTTCCATTTGTGAAAAATGGAATTAAATTATTTGTAAAAATTCTACTAAGAGAGTAGATGAGAATAGCATTTGGAATTTCTCAAAATCGATTCCGGGTGAATGAGAAATTATTGCTAGAAGTTAGTCACTTAATACAAATAAATGGTATGGAAAATGGAAAATGTGGGGGAGGAGAGATGCTCCATCCCATATAGGAAAAATGAGGCAAAGTTGCACACTTTATTTATCCCAAGTTGGACAAATGGGTTTGGGCCCTTGGGGGCACCCAAGTTTTTAAAGGGAGAGGACCTACATGCTTGTGGGTTTGGTTCAAAGCACACACGCTGCGCACAGCACGCCGGCCGGCCGGCTCGGCTCGGCCCCCGGCCGAATCCGGGTCGTGGGTCGTGGGCCTGGGCTTGGGCTTGGAGGGCTTTATTCTTTTGGACCAAAAATCTTTAAAATAATTAATTAATTAATTTTGTAATTAATTAAATTAAATGGATTTAATTAATGTAAATTAATTAAATCGAGTTCAACAAGGAAAGGTTCGGACCCGTGCACGGGGCAGAGCACGGCCCGTGCGATCGGGTCGTGCGCCATGCCGAAGTTCGAGCGCCAAGACGGGCGCCGCGCCCCGTCGTCTAGGTCGTGCGCCATGCCGAACGTTGAGCGCCAGCAAGACGGCGGGAGCACGGCCCGCGTCCTGTCGTCGTGCTCCCTGCAGCGCGTGCGTCCTGCTTCAAATAAAATGTGCTTTTTCGAGCCTACGGACGCGATTTTACGCACGGGCACCGTTGCCTATATTAATGGAGCCCCTCTTGATGAAATAACACACTAAATTAATCGAAAAACATTAAATCGAGCATTGCATTTTGCATCCCCCATTTTCCTCCTTGAAAGCTTGAAAGTAGTCAAACACTTTGCTTGTTATTTGTTGTTCCTGTTCTGTTGTCTTTCTTCTAACCTAATCAAAAAGTCGTTGTATCTTAGAGGCGGCGCCGAACCAGTAAGCACTTGTATACGGGGTGTTTTCGTCTTGCGGAGACAGAATCGAATTCTGGCCTCGACTTAAATGATACACAATCCCATCCATTTTCTTCCAAACAGAAGCCTTCACTCCACATAAATTTATCCAACACAAGTATGATAATATTTTTTGATATTTTTGGATAATAAATTAATTTGTGATTTTCACTTTTTTTTATATTAGTCTTGAGTGCATTATAGTGATTAGTGGGTGATCTCTTGATCACTCGCATTTGATATTATTCCTTAAACCCTCATTCTTATTCATTGGAAGAAACTTAAACACATTAAATATCAAAATTGATATTATTCCTAAAATTCTCATTCTTATTTGGAAGAAAGTAAAACACATTAAATATCAAAATTATCCACTAAAATGTGTGAGTCATAACGATCATCTCTATGCAATGTCTAGTAGGTGTGTAGTGGAGCATTTTACAAAATTATTTTCCTCTGAAATTGTTCAAAGATGAAATCCCAGTTGACTAATTAATTAAGGAAAAAAATCAAATTAACTTACCAACCGGATGCAACAAGAAAACTCTAATTCTTACTTCCTCCACTTCACTCGTCTATGGAAATTGCACACATATTAAGGAAATTGCTAAAAGTACCCTATATACCATTAATTAATGTGAGTTGAAAAAATGATACACCACAAGTACTTTTTACTAAATGAATTAGTAGGTATAAGAGTAATTTAGAAAATAAAAAATATTTACTTATTAGCCTTGAAAACATCAAAAATGTCATTCTTTTTGAAGAATTTGTATTAGTTAAAACGACACTTATTGTGAACCGGAGAGAGTATATTAAGACGTGTTTTTATATTAAATTATAAAAAGTTTATTATAGTAATATGAAAAAAATTGAGATCAATCTTGTACTTGAGTGGTATAAACTTGTGTAGCAAGGACGATGACAAAAACTTGTATGAGACGATCTAATAAAAGAATTACACTCATAAAAAAACTCATATTTTTTGTATTTTATAAGATCCGTCCCATTAACATAATCAATTACACAGTCTCATATAAAACTACCTCCATAGCGATTGACCCGGGCTCGTAAACCAAAAAAAAAAAAAAAAAGATTTCGATTTGGACAAGCGTTTCACCAAAGAGCTAGTCTCCTGTCAGACCGTCTAACGGATCTAGATCCATTTCGCAACTAAACGAGTTTGGAATAATCCCGTTATTAACCCTACCCGAAAGTGGCACCAGTGCTCTGCCATCACCACTTCTCTGCATGCTATCATTCCTCATCCCCAAACGGCAAAACCAAAGCGAAGAGCACTTACAAAGACACCACAAACAACTGTTGAACCCTTTCACCTCTCTAATGAACATAACCACCGGAAAATTTGCCCCTTTTATCGGTATTAATAAATAAGCCCCAGTTAAGGTCGAGGGCTTCGACTAACAAGTGTCTGCATCCTCAGCTTACAACTCAAGTATCACCCAAAATCATGCAAATTCCAACAAAAAAACGGTTCGTCTTCATGACTTGCCACACCGTCGTCTTTCGTTTCCTACCTCATTCACATTAATCACACCTCCAGGGAATAAGGTGAAGATTTGCTCTGTTTTTTTTTTTTTCCGGGTGATCCGAAGAATGAATATTATCAAAAATGATACAAGTATTAGTATCAGCTAATACTTTTATGAAGAAATACTAATACATTTTATAGGAAATACTAATATTTTGTAGGAGCACTGCTAAAATACTCTCTAGGAAAATACTAATACTTTTTCGAGTAACTACTAATACTTTTCCAAGGGACAACTAATACATTTCGGGAGAAAAATTTAATTATATTCAAGGAAACTACGATACTTTTTCGAGGAACTACTAATACTTTTTTGAAGGGCTGCTAATACATTTCGGGAGTTATATTCATTAGAAATACTAAAATACTCTTCAGGGAACTACTAATACATTTCAGAAGAACTGCTAATACTTTTTAAAAGGACGGCTAATACTTTTCAGAAGGACTGTTAATACATTTCGTGAGAAAAATTTAATTATATTCGGGGAAACTACTAAAATACTCTCCAGGAACTACTAATACTTTTTGGAGGAACTACTAATACTTTTTGAGGGATCGCTAATACATTTCGGGAGTATATTCATGAGAAATACTAAAATACTCTTGGGGAACTACTAATACATTTCGGAAGAATCTGCTAATACTTTTTAGAAGGACGGCTAATACTTTTCGTAAGGACATTAATACATTTCGGAGAAAAATTTAATTATATTCAGAAAACTACTAAAATGCTCTCCACTAACTACTAATACTTTTTCGAGGAACTACTAATACTTTTTTGAGGATCGCTAATATATTTGGTGTATATTCATGAGAAATACTAAAATACTCTTCAGAAAACTACTAATACATTTGGAAGAAGAAGCTCGCTAATCGTTTTAGAAGGACGGCTAATACGTTTTTGGAAAACTACAATAATTAACTATCCAAAATCGTGCACAAAATTCGGTAAAAATTACTGAAAGCGAACCAAAGACCAACAAGCGAAAAAGCAAAGAAATCACGTTCAATGCAATATATATGGGGCCCACCTTAAGTCCCACATCTATAGGAGGCGCGAGGCTTGCATCGGATGGGTCCATGTGTATTGTTGAACCTTTAAAGGTTTATTAAGGTTGAATAGTCAATTCACTTTTTTACTTTTATTAGTGGCATGGCCCATAGGCATGGGCCACCACCTAGTCCATATACCAGGCTTCCATGCACGTAGCTAATTTTTTCATGATTTGGATTTGGGTTAGATTCGTCTGACGGATTTTGACCCGTCAGACGGTCTAACAGGAGTTTTTGTCATGGTGACTGGGTCCCAACAACCTTAACCATATTTATAACATTAGACAAGATCGGCCATTAACAACAATTGATAGAGAAAAGAGAGGGCCCTGTTAGAGATCGATCTTCTCAATTCTCGGTCTCTTTCGGAAACCCTCTGCATTTTCATTTCGATCCCAGGATGGCTCAAGGTACCCTTGAAGTTCAACTTATCAGCGCCAAAGGCCTTGAGAACACAGATTTTTTGTGTATGTTTTTTTCCCATCAAAACTTTTATTTTTGTTTCTCGTTATATTTGTTTGTCTGATCGTGCGGATCGATTAAATTTCATTTCTGATTTACCTATTCTCCATGACATATGATTTTTCTGTCTGAATTTTGTGGCGTCGTATGGTCATGATCTTTCTTGTTTTCTGTTTGGTTTTGGTCAAATTTGGCTCTTCTTACATACACATTGATTCCTCTTTTTTTTTTTTTTTTTTTCCCTTTTTGTCTGAAGAATTTTGGGGATGATGAAATTTGATGTTTCAGATTTTATGGTTTTTTTTGGTGATTTATGATTTCTGGTTGACTTTAAAGTTGATGAAAGATGAATGAATATTCACTAGTCAACATTTCTTTAGGCCCTTTTAGAATATATAATAATCATCTCCCCAAATGAGACATTTGACTGCTTTTCTGTCTAACGTCTGCATCAAATTCATATATTTTTTGTGAATGTGGAAAATTTTCTCACAACCAATGAAATTTAATGATTTAGATACTTAAGTACTGCTAAAAAGAATTGAAAATTTATTAGCATTGTTCTCCTTAATTAAAAAATATAATTAATCAATGTACTGTTATGAGATCTATTGTAATAAACATTGTATTTGCATACTGTTTCGAAGAGAAACGAGTAAACAAAGATGAGGAATCTTTGTCTATACTAAGATTCACTAAAATCAAAATAAAGTGTTATAAGGCAAGACATTGCTACTAAATCTACGCTGATTAGCTGATAGTCCAAGAATGATTGTCTATATGAATCCTTCCATTAGTTCATTTTAGATTCGAACGTGCCGTGGCTTAAATTCTTTCTCTGTTTCATTCACCTGGTTTTCTTTTTCGTTTTTGTAATCTCGTTCCATAGGATAGAATGCTATTCTTTATGTTACATTAAATTCATATACTTTATGAACTACCATAGTTCAGTCTATATCACAAAATTTATATACTGAATTTCGTTTTCGGCTTGGGCAGCTGGCATGGATCCTTATGCCATTCTCACTTGCCGTACTCAGGAGAAGAAAAGCAGTGTTGCATCAGGTGTATTTTTGTCGACTTTTTAATTCTTTTTTGCAAATTTCTGATTTTTTTTTCATAATTTGGGATTTTAAATGAAGTCAAAGACTAACATAATCTTATAATTCTGTTGTATCCACTGCATTAGACTTTTTTTCCTTTTTTCTCGGATGATAAATTTGTATATGCAGGTGATGGATCTTGCCCTGAGTGGAACGAGACTTTCTTATTCACCGTCTCTGGTGGTGTAACTGAATTGAAAATCAAATTGTTCGATAAAGATACTTTTACAGAAGATGACCTTGTCGGAGAAGCAACGTGAGTAACCTCGGCTTGTTTACACTTCTACAAATTCTTGTTCAGACACTGTTTGGTAATGTCTCTGTACTTTCTAAATTTGTTGCATGATTTTTTAATCTTTAGGATTCCGTTAGAGCCCGTTTTTGCTGAAGAAAGCGTTCCACCGATGTCTTACAATGTCGTCAAGGATGAGCAATACTGTGGAGAGATTAGAGTTGGCCTCAAGTTCACCCAGCAGGTTAAAAACATCCTTAGCCTTATAGTAATTTTCACTGGTGTTTTCTTGCTTGTAAGAGAACCAACATCTCAAGCCTTTTACCCCTTGCAGAGAACAAAAACATTCTTAGATTTAATATAACGGTGAATTACAAAAACTGCCCCTCAGGCTTAGCCTGATTACCAAAAAAAAAAAAAAAAAAAAAAAAAAAACAGTTATCTTTCATAATTACGAGTACCCTCAAGAAATTACAAACACCCATTTGAGGTTTGTATTTGTTTAACAAACACCACATATTAAGGGGTGCAATTTATAAAATAAAAACATATATGTCAAAAAAAGGGGTATTTGTAATTATGAAAGGTAGATGGATTCTTTTGTAGTTTGACTGAACCTCAAGAGTGACTTTTTGTAATTAACCTGTTCAAAGAATATGCTCGTCATGCTTTTACGTTATGTATGTGTGGTTGTACGTTCGTTCCTGAGACGATGAAGTGTTTCTCATTGCAGAGGAGCAGAGGATTTTGCGCGGATGAGGAGAACTTAGGAGGATGGAGACAATCATCTATGGACTAATACAAATGAGGATAAGTTAGTTCTTGATTAAGCATCTTATGGCCAACATGTTTGTGCACACTTTTTCTTGCAACTACTGCTTTTTTTTTTTCTTCTTTCTTTATAAGTTTAACTATTTTTTGGACCAACATGTTTGGAAGGATATGCAGTACACTCCATGTCTGATTTGTGACGAATTTTATGTGTCTATTTTTTGGTATTAAATGTGCTGATGTTTCTTGGTTTAATGTTTTCATATTCATCCTGCAATTCAACATCAGCAGTTTCTGATATTGCTGATGTGATTGCTTATGGAAACAACTTATTTTCTAAAGAATAATGTTTGTTCCAAGTTCCAGCATAAGAACTCATTTCCAATCAACAGTCATATCTGATCATATTTCTACTAAAAACATTAAATCGACTATGATTATTATGAATTCATCTTACAAAGATCTATGATTCATTTTTAACTTTTCTAAAGAGCATCTACGGCAGTTTGCAACATTTTAGTGCATATTATGTACTTCATCTCCAACAGTTTACACTAAACTATGCACTAAAAAGAAACATTTCATTTTAGTGGCGCAGACTTTGACGCAGTGCTCGAGCAAACTATTGTTCTAAATTGAAAGATAAAGCACTTTCTTGGAGATGCTCTAATCAATAATCATATTCAAATAATATTTCACTGGTAAAAAGATCACATTTATCATCAATCCATCATTACATATTTACTTTACTTCCAAACACACTCTCAAAATTCATTCTTCTTTTCTCAAAACAATTTTATTCTCACTATTCTCAATCAAAACGAAAATGAATGAAAGAAATAACAATCAATCACCATTTTCACTAGCAAAAAAATTGTAAAAGTAGATCTAAAAGTCCGAGAGCCTCAATTAAGTATGATACGAAAGCATTAAATTACCTATGTCCTTGCAGTCTAATCTGAAAGAACAACTGTTCTATTAGATATCTGACATCAATGTGCTTCGTCTCTAGCAACTATATTAACTGCAAGTATCTCCGAGTTCTCACATTACCCTTCTCAATAGCTTGAACCCTACAAATGGGACATCGCAACGACCGAATAGGCATCCACAAATTAATACAATCCTTGTGAAACATATGCTTACATCTCGGCAAAATCTTGACATGCTCTCCAACGACAAAGTCGGCCAAACAAATCGAACAAATTTCTCGACTACAAGATGGTGGTAAAGACTTATCTTTAGGCAGTTTTCCGTATATAGTCACTGGAATATGAGGAATAGCATCCTCAAAATCCTGACCACATTCCCAGAGTCTACCTACTGATGAAATCTGATGGCCATGATTACGACGAACGTCCGATGACGGAGGGGGCCGATAATAGTACCATACTAAGCATCGTTGGAAAAAGTATAAGATTGTCGCCACGGCAAGAATTCCTAAAACAATGCTTAGCATTTGGACGAGGGGTGGTGGTTCTTGCACAACCCCACTTGACGATGATGATGATGAGTCCATAGAAAATGAAGATTGTGTGTGTGTGCAAAAACAAGCACCAGGTGGTGTTGGGATTTATGTGGATTTGAGAGAGGTTTATTTGTTTAGGACTCTAGATGTCAACCCTGATAGATTTTTTTAAGAAATTAGCAAGATTATGAAGAGTGTTCACTTGTACAAATGGGCCCAAAATGTGTTTAAAGTTATTATTCCAATTTCTGTTTGAGGTTTGCATCACTAGTTTTAGTTACGGCTTTGTGGTTCTCCCCCCCCCCCCCCCCTTTTGAATTGTTGCCCGAATAAGTATTTATTGTATTGGAATCCCTTTTTTTCTTTGTTTGAAGTTTTTATCGAGGTTGAAATATTGTCGAGTTGGAGTAAACTTGAACGAGTTTTAATTGAATTGATGAGTTTGCCCGCTTATTCATAATGCATTGAATTCAATCGAGTTGGAAATTGGACTCGTTTAGAGCTGAAGTGAATTTGGACGAGTTTTAATTGAATTGGTTAGTATGCCCATTGACCACCTTAATGAATTAAATTCAATCGAGTTGGGAATTGAATACTCGTTTAGTGGTTAATAACTTAATATTCTCAAACCCAGACCAGATATATGGAGTTAAATTCTCCTAAAATATAATTTTCATAAAATATAAACGTAAAGAGCAAGTCTCTTGTGAGACGGTCTCACGGATCTAAATCCGTGAGACGGACCTCCTAAGGGCTCCGTCTTAAGAACATGAACCATGAAAATAAATTTAAAAATAATAATGAACCATGAAGAAACAAAAATAAACCCTAAAAACATGAACTATGAAGAATAAACCCGGAAAACAAAAATAAACCCAAAAAATAAAAAATATAAAAAAAACTAAAAATTCTAAAAACCTAAATCAATTAAAAATAAACCCAAGAAACAAAATAAACCCTAAAAAAACAAATATATACCCTAAGAAAAATGAAGTCTGAAAAAAAAAACCTTTAAAACTTTGTGTAAGGGCTCCGTCTCACGCAAGTTTTTGCCAAACGTAAATTTATTTTTAACCGATCTAAAACCGGAACTTGATCCCAATTAAAAAAACTCAACTATTCTGTTGTTATATGGCTACTTTGGTTAAGGCCCGACCCAAGTGGTTCCAACTGGACGCAATCCATTTAATGGCCCATTTGCTGGACCCAATACATTATACGGGTGATCTTGATGATGTTTGTTCAGTTGGAAAATAATTGAGAAAGAAAGAGAAAATTGTTAGAGTAGGGTGCCCTGCACTCCAATTAGAATTGGATTCATCCTACTTGTAGAAACAATTTTATTGGGAATTATATTAATATAAAGGCGTTTTTCTTTATCTTATGTTTTGCATTTATTATTTAATTGCTCATAGATAAAGTCCTTAGATCATTTTAAGCTATAGGGTATGGTTGCGCATTTGATGGCGATCATGGAACATGCCTCTAAGGCTTTGATCTTAAACTTGTTCCAAGTCAATGGGTTTTTCAAGATAGGACATTGAATAATCCCGTAAGACTTGTGTATATGATGCATGCTCGTGAGACGAGAATGTTACATTCCATTAACATTAGTGTTGAGACGCAAATGCATATATGCGGGTGCTTGTTGGCGAACAAGTTCACTGAACATGACCCAATGGAAATTCTTATATGGAAACTTTGTTTGTCGAATAAGAATTTTCATATTGCAATAATACATGATTAATCCTCGTACTTGAGGCACGACAAAGAAATTTCGCTATCCAATACTTTGATTTATCTTTTGATTGCTTGACAATCACAAAGGGGTATTTTGGGTATTGCACTGATGTACATGGAGGCTTGTTAGTGGCCGACATAGAATTCGACACTTGTCTTTTGACAAGGAATTTCTGTGTTTTTCGTAGTTTGTGATTCAAAGACTTTAAGACGATGAATTTGATTCATAAAAGAATCATTAGAACTTGAAATGGAATCACAGTTATTAAATCAATTGGGTTTCGATAAATCCATACCCAAGATTTAATCGGAAATTAGTTGTCGAAAGGATTGTACATGTATGCAATTGCAATTGAAATAGGTTTACTCGCTTATTTCACCTAATACTAAGTAATCATGCCACTTGCTAGATGTTACCATGATTTGTAGGTTCTTGAAATTAAAGAGTTGATTTCAAGTATATTAATTAATATGATTAATTAGTAGAATATATTATTCGAAAGTTACAAAAGTTGTAAGCCTCATTGCTAGTGTTAGTTGTGAACCTAAAAGGGTCACACATAATTTTGGTTGTTGACATTTCGAAATTGATAATTCAATAGTTGGATGCAATTAATTAATATAGATTAATTAATTAGAGTTTTAATTTAATTCAATAGTTGAATTAAATATTTAATTAAATAATATGATTATCTAATTAAATCTAATTTGATTGAAAGCTCAATAAAAGGAATAGAATAAATTATTAATCAATTGAATTGATTAATTTGGGCTTTGGGTATTAATTATTTGAATTAATTAATTGGACTATAAAGTCCAAATCCATACCATAATCTAGTAGGCCTAATTGTAGAAGCCCACTAGATAATTGAAGATTTATTTATATATATATATAATGATATATATATATAAGAGAAAAAAAAAAAAAGAATTGCCACGTTGGCACATTGAATATGCACGACAGTTTTCACAAGCCACTAAGCCATTTTATTAGTGGTAAGTGGTAACTCCCACTAATTAAATGGTAGGGTGGTTTTAATTTCTTAGTTAATAAAACATGGAGTTTTTATTAATTAAGTAAATGAAAAGGCAAGAAATAACAAATTGTTTTCTAAAAGAAATTTCTTGAGAGTCTGGCCGTGTCTTTTGAGGGAAAAACATTGAAAGTGTTCCTTGGTTTTTTCTTCCTCATTTTTCTCAAAAGCATTATCTTCTATAACAATTAATCTCCTATCACTAGTTGATTGTGAGATTAAGAGTTCTATTTCAATTATCATTTTAAAGAACGGAATAAATTTTACTAGCGAAAGATTTATTCCGGTGTCTACAAACAAAAGGTGGACTCGATTGGAGGAGACGCGTCAATCCCTATTGCGAGCATTTGGAGTTTTGGTGATTGCCACATATCCGGAATTGATTCCCTCTCAATCTTCGCTAAAGGAGAAGACTCTACGAGGGTAATTTCCTTTTCACTTACGAATCAAAATTTGTATTCTCGCATGATAACGAAAATGTCGATCGTTACAATCGCTACGAGAACCTACGGGGTTAATGTTTATTGTGATGAATGCACTTGTTTTAATTCGATTAAAAATTTTAAATTTCCGCTGTGCGAACCCCGTGTGGTATAGCGAACCCAACAAAAATATTCAGAAAATTGAAGCAAAAATCCACCAGAAACGATCGACGAACAAATGGTGAGCTAATCTCATGCAAACCTTAACATTTCTGATTATCAGTCGCCTGGGGAATTAAATTTCAGATGACAGTGTCTCTTGATTTTTTTATTTATTTTTTTCCGATAGGATTGTCTTGCACTGTTTATTGTCTAAAGACATCAAGAATGGGTACTCAATAATGGAGGTCACTCTACCCCTTTTTTTTTTTTTTTGTAACTCAGAACTTTCGCCACTTACCGACTATGCCTCGGGAGACAACAAATCCGCTCCTCATTCTTTGCCAAGAAAACCGCTGGGATGTGCACGACAGGCAAGCAAGTCTCGTTCGGCGAAGTCTGGCGACGTAACTAGATCCTCCCGGTAAAGAGAACAATTATGTTCGACCCAATCTACTAATAACGATCTCTCCCCGAATCGAACCCACACGGATCTTTATTCAAGATGAGTTCCACCAAATCTTCACCACCGCGTATACGCCCTGAAGCGATTTGATGGAGAAGGGATATGAACCCCTGATCTCCACCCCACAAATCTTCACTACCTCTATATTGTTCTTTGGTTGAGAAACTTTATTTAGAGTGATACGTTATTATTATTATTATTATTTTTTTTTTTAAATTGTTGCTGTCATTTGTGCATTAAAAGCTGCTTAACATTGGGGTGTGCCTGTGTGAGAGAGGGGAGGGTTCGGGAAAGACTGAACTACAGTGAAAGCTGGCTCGATTTTTTTATTTGAATTTTTTTTTTTTTTGGAAGATATTTGATAGCACTTGCTAAAGGAACAGTATAATTAGGTTTCAATATCAATTCAATATTTCTGTATTATTAAAATATCTATGTGATCTTTTTCTTGAAAGAAAGAATCATGCTTGTTATTCTACATTGTTCTCTATGTAATTACTTATGATAAAGACATACTCTATAACTTCAATTAGCACAAACCCTTTCTTGAGGTTCTTGTTCTTTTTCTCTTTGTTTATTTGTTGCTGAAATTTTGCATGATATTACGCTTCAGCTCATAAAATGCTGATGGGTCATGCTGAGGGGCTGCCAAAGCTCGGGTCGGCAAAGAACTTGCTGCTTTCTGATCCTGTTTCTGAGCTAGACGTCGATGAAGAAGCTGATGATCCTTCGCAAGTAATATATACCGCTTCATTTGAGGAACTTGCATCAAAACACGTTCAGTACGATACAATTATATGGCTCTCAATATCTCTGCTGCTAGTTTTAGCATGGGGTATTGGGATAGTTATGCTGCTCTATTTGCCCTTTCGAAGATATGTGCTTCAGAAAGATATTGCATCACGGAAACTCTATGTTACATCAGAAGAAATAGTGTACAAGGTATTTAATTTAATCCTCGTGTTTGGTTTTGTTCATGCTGTTTGCACTTTGGATAGAGAAATCCACAATCCTGGGCTAATCTGCAATGTTTTTTTATTTTCATAATTAGGTCTGTAGACCTTCATTTATACCCTTCTGGGGAGAAACAAAAATTGAGAAGCATGTACCTCTGTCGCTGATAATTGATATTATAACCGAACAAGGTAAGCAAAGCCTAATATATTTTGCTTCCTTTTCTATTCGTTCTGAATGTTTTATTCCAATGTCGGAATCTAACTTTCAGGTACTTTTCGTGTGTTCCTATTTATGATGAAAGAAGTGAGTTCTAGTATAAGAAGTGGAGTGAGATTTCCAGTTTCATTCTAGCATTTATAATTCTCCATGGACTTTTGCTAAAGTTTTCATGGATGTCTTTTTTAAGATTTATAATTTAACACATGAATATTAATATATTGTAGTATTATCTGAGGCCTTTCACATAGTGTTTATGTTACAATTCTTTTTATTTCTTTTAACTGCAGAAACATGTGCATTAACTATTTGTCCTTCTCTGTATTTCGAAGATCCTTATGGTTTTAAACAGCTAGACAAGTTATATAAGAACTCTGCTTTTATATTACTCTTCATCAGTGGAACGAGAAGCGAGTTTGCTGAGGAATAACCTTGCTCTAGTGAAAACTTACAACTTCTGAACATATCAAAGCATTATTCTAATTACAAAAAGGTCCAATGCTGAAGAAGTGAAGATGATACAATAATAATTTTGTGAATATGACGTAAATTTTAGGGATAATTACAAAAGCTACCCCGTGGTTTGGTTTTACAAAAAAACCCGCAGTTAATTTACTAAAAAACCCGCAGATTTGATTGTATTTTTACCTCCTTCTAAAAAAAACATTTCAAATACCCCATTACATTTGATTCCTTACTTTAACACACTTTTTTTTTTTTTTTAATTTCAAACACCTCTGAGTTTGTTCATAATTAACCCATACCTCAGAGGCAGTTTTTGTAAATACCTATTTTAGATTGTTTAAATGCCTTTTGTTGTTTCATCCACATATCTTGCTTCCTTGTTTCAATTGTAAAAATGTTGCAATATACGCAGGTTGCTTGCAGTCAGTGTATGGATTACTCCTTACTTTAACACATAACCAAAACTCAAAGGTTTTTTTTTTTCAAACACCTCTGAGTTTGTTCAAATTAACCCATACCTCAGAGGCAGTTTTTGTAATTATACCTAAATTTTAGATTGTTTATGTATTGGTCATGCCTTTTTGTTGTTTCATCCACATATCTTGCTTCCTTGTTATCAATTGTCACAATTTCTTTCTTTTTTTTTTCCTCTTTCCTATGAAGTTAAAAATGTTGTTATGTATATACGCAGGTTGCTTGCAGTCAGTGTATGGATTACATACCTTCAGAGTTGAAAGTATTGCGCATGGTAAAGCAGCACCTGTTGACGAATTACAGGTGTTCAAGGGGTTAGTAACCCTGGACTTCTAAGGAAGGTAATTTTTATTTTGCCCAAGTCACCTGACTCCTCTTCTTTTTGAGATAATGGAAAGAATGATTGACTTTACATCATATAGGTTCAATATTGCTGTGTGATATTAAAGGTTTAATTTTTCTAAGAGGGATAATTTCAAATACAGATACCCCCTTAACATCTACAAATTACACCCTGTTGAGGGGGGCTAATTTGTAAAAATAAATACAAATCTAAAGAGGGTATTTGTAATACTTTAGGGGGGAATTTGTAATTTTAAAAGATAGGGTGTTTTTATTTTTTATTTTTGTTTTTTTTAATTATGCTAAACCTCAGCAGTAATTTTTGTAGTTATCCCGTTTAAAGAAGTCATGAACATGCCAGGTTGTAGTAACACAGGCTTCAAAGGCTATACTACAAGATGTTGGGAGAAGCTGGAATCATAACAACCAAAGTGAAAGCATGTTTCGTATGGAGTCTTTGACGTTGGGTCCAGCAGTTTTGAGATCACCGACACCATCTAAAGGCTGGAAGGTATGTACTAAATTCCTGTCCTTGTTTCAGACAAACATTGTATAAGTGGCTAGTCAAAACCTAAGGCATGAAGCTTTCTGCCAGATGCTGAGATGCCTCTTTCATAAGGATATTCTGTAGCTTCATTTCTTTGAATCCACACAATCAATCTTAGGTAGTGTGCAACCGCTAAAAAAGTGATTCTCAGCTTTTAGGTGAAAAAATAATTGTTTTTTCCACCCAGAAGCTGAAAATCACTTTTTTTTAGAGTTTGCAAACAAACACTCCCTTAAGCTGGCTCTAGTTGATTGAAACCAATAAGAATCATCTCTTTTTACACCAGCCAATACTTTGATAGTTTGAAATGCCACGCTGTTTGGTTTGCTCCTAAAAATCTATATTCTCAATGTCTTAATATTGTTTATCTTGCAGACTATAGGATCTCCACATCATGCTTCAAAGGAACCCAAATCTGTAATACCTACAGATTTGATGCTCCACAAGCTTGAAGAAGTTAACAAGTCGGTGAAGGTGACCTCTTTTTCTGCGGGCGTCTGCTTAAGTTTTTTTAATGCAGCATCTGCAGCAATAAGCTAACCTTCTAATATACTTTTGCATGCATCAAAGGGATAATTACAAAAACTACCCCGGAGGTTTAGCCTAATTAAAAAAACTCCAGTTATCTTGAAAATTACAAATACTCCCTTCAGGTTTGTAATTATCTAACAAATACCCCCCTCTTGGGACTTCTTGATGGTGCAGTTTTGTATGCTAAAATAAATGCCACGGAGTATCTGTAATTTCAAAAGATAACTGTTTTTTTTGGTAATTAGGCTAAACGTCAGGGTAGCCTTTTTAATTTACCCTACATCAAAACACTACAGGAAAAAATTAAACTGGTTAAAAGATATGTATATACTCATGTGACACTCGTCCTTGTGTATTTTACCATGTAAATTGTTTTATCTTTGATTAGGCACTATGTATACATAAATATTTTGCCATTAGTGTGGTGCATATATCATTTGGTTTGGTAATTTGACTCTCTTTCTTGGCTTTTAACCAGAAAATTGAGTTTATCATCGAGAAAAATCAGGCCTCCACCGGACCAATCCTGGAGAATGTATAAGAAATTGCTCCGCAGTGCTGTCAACCCTCAAATCATATCTGGAAAATGAAGTGGGAACGAATTGGAACTCATAGTGTTGTAAATACATGAATTTGGAAGAGGGAAGCAGGTTTAGATTTTCATGTGCATTGTTTTAATTCAAAAGTACATGTACAGTAAATACATGAGACTGTTTTGCTTTTACTGAGTTTGCCTGTAGAGTTGGAACAGTACTAGTTACTGATGCATCTATACAGATATGAATCTTTCAAAATGAATTCTATCATTCCATGGTTTTGATATATCTCTGATCTGTGGATATTCATTTCGGTTCACTTGTTTTAATTCAAAAGTACATGTACTTTGTGAAATGAGAGGATTAGGTTGTGTGATAACCATTAATTAGCTTAGGGGTTATTTTAGGGGACTTAGGGGTTAGTTATTTTAGGAGCTAATTTAGGTTTAGGGCTTAGAATTAACTAGTATAAAATATATAATTTTATACACAAATTTTACACCACATTTCTAATAATTATAAGGTATAGATATTTTTCTACTTCAAGTTTCATATATATATATATATATATATATATATATGTGTGTGTGTGTGTGTGTGTGCGTGTATAGGGATTGTTTCAAATGAGACTAAGCCATTTAGGTGAATCCATAGGAACACTTATGGACTCTTGATTTAAAATTTTGGATGGTGTAGATCAATCCAGTTATTTTAGGCTAGTAAGGGTATATATGTATTTTTCTATGTCATCCGATTTTTAAGTAGGGGTGTTAATGTCATTTAATATTTAGTTTTAAGGCAAATAGAATCTTACATTTTCAGTTGGCCGAGATTTTGGGAGAGAGAACCCATCAACTTCAATCGTGTTGTTCAGTTTCATTTCCATATCCATATTCAGTAAAAAATTGAACGTGCATATTTGTATTATATACTTAGTTAAATATTCTTACATATTTAGTGATGTTTTATTGTATATTTAGTTCAGCGGAATTGTATACTTAGTTAAATGTCATTGTATACCTGGTTATGTTTTATCATATTTTTAGTTCAGTGGAATTATATTTAGTTTAGTGGAATTGTATACTTAGTAAAGTGTCGTTGTATACTTAGTCATGTTTTATTGTATATTTAGTTCAGTGATTTGTAAACTTGGTTCGGTGGAATCGTATACTTAGTTATATAGGTGGTTTAGTGGATTTGTATACTTAGTTATAGAAGTAGTTCAGTGTAATTATATACTTAGTTAATTGTTTATGTATACTTAGTAATGTTTAATGTATAGTTAGTTAGTGTAATTGTATACTTAGTTAAATATTTCTGTATACTTAGTAATGTTTTAATATATAGTTAGTTCAATGTAATTGTAAACTTAGTTAAATGTTTCTGTATACTTGCGGGGGTGTCCCCAACCATAGAATTTAATGGAATTTAAAATTCTATAACATTCTAGGTGTACTCAATTTGGATTTTTATGGAATCCATTAAATCTTGAGGTCCTCAACTTGGATTGTAATGGATTCCACGAAAATCCAGTATCCTCAGACATTCAAGGAATTCCATGGAATTATTTTATAAATGGATTTTGGTGGATTCTGGTGGAATTATAAGCTAGATTTATGAAGGATAAATTCTCACCTCCCCCCTCGGAATTCAAATTCCATTTTTCAATAATAATAATAATAATAATAATAATAATAATAATAATACTAACACAAAAACTTGTGTGAGACGGTCTCATGGATATAATCCGTGAGACGGATTCTATATTTAAATAGAAATTCGACCCAAATTCATACCCATGAAAATAATCCATAGGACCTGTCTCATGAACTTAGATCCATGAGATGGTCTCACATAAGACCTACTCAAATAAAAATTGGCTATGGTATAAAGAAAAAAAAAATATTTTTCTCTCATGTACATCTCCCCACGCATCGTCTTATAATCTCAACAATTCAAAACGTTCTACCTCAATTTTGTGAATAATCACTGTAGAGTAAATGGAGTTGATTTGTCATCTTATTTCAATTTGTAATACTTTTAATTTTATCGATAAATTAATAAGGAAATCTATTGTTATAATAATACTTTACTAGGAATCATTGTTGATAAATTTTCATTCATTCATCTTGATAGACACTTTATTTTTGTGTTAGAAAATATGGTTTTAAAATTATATGATAAGATTTTGATAATCAATGTTGTTGTTGTTTGTTGAATTAATGTTTTAAAAATAATTGTTTATGGAACTATTCCAAATTTTGGCAATTTTAAATTATATTATTGCAAATTTTATGGAACTTTTTTTTTGCTAATGACTTTCTTTCAATATTTAATTCCATAATTTTATTAATTATGTTGTTATGCTACTAGTTTCATAAAAAAAAATTATACTTTTTATAATATCCAACAAATTCTACTAAAATCCACACAATTCCATAGTATAAAATTTCATTAGAATCTACTGAAATCCATATGAAGTCCTTAGAATTCTCTTAAAATCTATAAAATTCCATAACTTAAAAAATCCTTGAAAATTCATGTTGGGGACACCCTCCTTAGTAATGTTTTAATGTATAGGTAGTTTAGTGTAATTGTATACTTAGTTAATTGTTTATGTATACTTAGTAATATTTTAATGTATAGTTAGTTTAGTGGAATTGTATACTTTTCATTAATTGTTGCATGATTCTGTTGCCACATTTGAATAATTTGCAGAAACGAATGGAGCAGTACAGGTTGTTTTGCGATGCAGAGGTTGTTGTTGTAAAGAAGGGAGAGAAAAGGAGGGTAAATCGCATGATTATGGGGACGTGATAAATGACAGATCACGTCCCTAATTTGTAGGAGGCGGTTACCAGTTTTGTTTCATCTATTTCTATTTTACCCCTGCAAGTGTATATTTTCTTATCAATTGTTGTATATATTTGTTCATATCTTGGCCATTGATTTATTTGTTTGATGTTGTAGATTTGTTCCTACGGTCTTACCTAGGAGGGTGGTCTCACTGGATCCCCTTCCTATATACATATTATATATAGATTTATATATATATATATGTATATATATACATATATATATTCACAATTCACAAGCCCTCTTTCAATATTTCACAAATTCTTTCATTAATTAGTTTGATTTATTAAAATCACATATTAATTATAATTTTATTTAATGTAGAAAATGAAGGGGTCGATGATTAGGACTTTTACTGTTCATTTTTCTACATCAAATATCTGCGATTATTAAGGTAGGGATTTTTATAGCATTTGTCTTTATTTAATATTCCATGATTATACTTCATTGATTGCAATATATGTCAAGAGAAAATAAATTCATATACGCTAGAGGCCATGAAAAGGGACCGAGATCAAACATATCTTCGGGGTGAACCCGCAATGCTATATGCGATCGACCGATCGAGGAAAATGAGGAAATTAATGAATTTATTGTTGTATTTATGTGAATGTTTTTCATGTTATATTAAATATTGCAGATATTTCCCTACTAATGAGATGAAGCTCACCCCTATTATTATCTTGACTTTCAGGTTGAGGAATCCGACTGAAGATATAATGTTGTGGATGGTGGAATATATCAAGTTATATTTATATTTTAAATAATTATGATCGGACTAAATTTTAGAATTATATCTTTAATTTTTTCCGGTTTATGCTTGGAATAATTGTTGGATATTTAATTTGTAAGATGTAATACTATTATTATTATTATTATTATTATTATTATTATTATATTTTTTCCTAAGAATTAAAAATTCTAAATCAACTTTTAGATAATTATTGGGATCACTTTAATTTATAAATTTGTGTTTTCTTAATAATATTTTTAGAGTACTTTAATTTCATAAAATTGGGTCGTTACAAGTGGTATCAGAGTAGGTCTACGTTTCTGTAGGCTTGTTAAAAAAAATTAAAATTAAAATGTATAGTTGTTTTTTATTAAAAAAATAAAATAAAAGTTAAACTTTGTATAAGATAAAATAATGTAATAACATCCACCTCCATCATATCTTGCCGATCTCCTCAAGGTATGAGAATTATTAATGCAAGTTACATTATACAATTGTATTAGTATGCTCATTATGTCGTGATGTATTTTATTATGATTTCATGTTACTATATTATGCTTTAGAAACATATTACCAGTTTAAATGTTAGAAGAATGTAAATCTTGATTCCTTAGAAAAAATGTAAAAATAGACTTATAGTTGTAAATGCACATATATATAGATGGCGGGAACTCGCTCTCGCCACACTGCAAGAAAGAATAATAATAATAATAATAATAATAATTGGGGTCCAAACCATCCCATTAACCGACTCAATCATTATTCAACTATCAAATTGAGGAGGGGGATAGCATTGGAGAATATATAGTTAAACTTCACCAGTTAGGGGTGTTCATCGAATCGAATTTCGAATTCTTCGACTTCTTCAAATTGAATTTAATCGAATGAAAATTTTAAACCTCAATTCGAAATTCGATCCTAATTCGATTAATTCGAATCGAATTTAAACGAATTGGATTTTTCGATTTCCGAATCGAATTGAGTCAATCCAAAAATCCAAATTTATCGATAAAGTGAATAAGGTTTGGATTCATAACATAATTTTATTGGACTATACCCAATAAAATTCCAGATTTTGTTTTTTCAAAATTACAAATTATCGACTAACCATTTCTCATTGTTTAATTTAACTAAAGACTATCATAAATTCATAACGAACTCCCTTATATAAATTTAATGAATCATTTTGTGCCAATTTTATACCAGCACTAGTTGCTTGATAAATAAATTTTATACTTGAGTATGAGGTATCAAATTGACAAAGTGTATATGTGTAGATAAAGAGATATAGTGTGTGTCATCATATAATTTATTATTTTAATATGATCGAAAGATAAATATATGTAATATAGTGTATAAATGTATAATGTATAATGCATATTGTAATAAGAATTTAAAACAAAGGAAAAAAGTCAATGACTATATTGTATAAATGTATAATGTATGTTGTATAGTGTATGTACACAAGTTTTATATTTTTCCATACAATGGACATATCTGGTGGAATATTCTTATAGATTATTTCACCACATGCCCTCCACGTGAGACTGTAAGAGCGAAATAGTTTTACCTAAAATATATTTTTAGCACAAAAAATGATTATTTGAATATGATCTAAAGATAAAAATTTGAAGTAATGTAAAATGTATTTCATATACTATTAAGTATAATTATTTCTAACAAAAACTAAAAACAAAACAAGAAGGAAAGAGTATATATTTATAATTTTACATTTTCATTTAAACATTAGTGTTTTACTCATTTATATATATTATAAATGCATGTGTATAATTTACATATATACAATAAATAATTATATATAGCGTGAAATATATGCATATAAATTTCGAATAGAAATACGAATTCGAATTGAAATAAGAATTCGAATTATAATACGAATTCGAATCGAAATACGAATTCGAATTTAGTCGAATTTCACCTCGAATTAGGATTTTCGAATAGAATTCGAAAAAAAAACCTCAATTCGTTATTCGATTCAAATATTCATATTCGAAATTCGAGTTGATTCGAAATTCGATTCGAAATTCAAAAATCTTAATTCGAAACTAAAATTCGAACCGAATCGAATTTCGGATCCATTCGAAAAATGAACACCTCTATCACCAGTTGTGGTACAATGTGAGGAATGTCATCGGGGCTCTAAACGTATGCGCTGCCTCCCGAAGAGTGATTGATAGTTTACCCTCATTTTGGAACGTCAATGCTGAAAAATTTTATGCCTCATTATTGGAGTATGACGGGCATGACGACCGACCCCAAATCAACTACGGGACATTTACTGCCAAGTTTTACGGTAAATGGACTGAGTTTTTGAACAATGAGGCTATGGGAGAAGATGAGGAACCGGAAGAAAACCTGGAAGAAGACCCGGAAGAAGATCCAGAAGAAGATCTGGAGGAAGATGGAAGACATGGATCAGTAGAAATAGATGGGTCTATGTATTGCAATAATTGATAAATAAATCCTTATTATATAAAAAGTTTAGTTGTCCTTTAACTGATACTAATTTATTTGACCATTATATTATGATATTTAGATTTTAAGTTAGATATTTCATGCAAATCCATTAATAACTTGGGATAAATAATAATAATGCATTATGTATGACCTTAAGAATCTGGCTCACCGTCGTGGAAATCAAGTCAATGGTGAGAACTCCACTAACACAAGAAATCAAATCACTGCTACTGTTGGAGATATAATAATTGAGTTCTTTAGAGGTGTGCAGAATAACGGGGACAGCAACAACAACGCACGAGTTGTGGAACAATTCCGCCACTATCGTCCACCCACATTCAACGGACGTGATGGCCCGACAGTAGTAGAAGAATGGTTTCGATCGCTAGAGATGATTTTTCGACTAATTGGCTGCACAGACGAACAGAGAGTCGTATGTATTGTATTCTAACTCACTGAAGACGATGATCATTGGTGGGAAGGGTATTGAAGGACTAAGACAGAGGAAGAGTGGAATACTTTAACATGGGATGAGTTCAAAGTAATTGTAATGGAAAAGTTTTTCCCACAATCATATCGGAACAAGAAGGAGACATAACTCCTTAACTTTAAACAAAGAAACATGACTGTCACAGAGTATGAGAGACAGTTCAATGAACTAAGTCAGTTTGCTCCACACCTAGTGGATACTGATTTGAAAAAGGCTCTGAGGTTCAGAAGGGGACTTCGAGCACAACTATCAGGAATACTATCTGCTCAAGGAGATTTGGTGTACTCGGTGATGGTGAGAAGGGCTCATGAGGTGGAGACAAGTTTTGATGGGGACGAAGAGGAGCAAAAGTTGGTCATTTTACCTGAGAAAAGAAAATGGAACGAGGCAAAACATAATAAAAATAAAAATCAAAATAAACAAATAAAGACTAATGGAAATGCACGCCAACTATGCAAGCAGACAGACCAACTTGCCCAAAATGCAAGAAAAATCATTTTGGAGAATGTTTAGCTGGACAAGAAAAATGCTTCAAGTGTAAGAAGCCAGGACATGAAGTCTCTAATTGTCCTCTTTTAAAAACTGAGCGGAAAAGAGGAGAACAAACATCTGAAGGTAGAGCTTCAATGTATGCTATGACTCAGGAAGAAGCTGATCAGAACCCGGGTACAATGTCAGGTATGCTAACCATCTTTGGAATACATGCTCTTGTACTTTTCGACACTGGTGCTATACATTCGTTTTTATCTGCCAAATTTTATGTTATATTAGGACATAAGAGTGCTAGAGTGTAGGTCCTAAGGGGTGTGAGTGTAAGGTTTAGAAGGGGGGGTTGAATAAACCTTACCAACTTTTCGATTTAGTCATTTTAAAACGTTCAGAGTTAATACTTCACAAAACCGAGTCCTTGATGGACAGCTAAGTTAGTTAATCAAAAAAGTTAGCCACTCAAATGCACTGATCGAGTTGTTGATAGAATAACTTCGTTGTTTTGACTAAAACTTAACTTGATGATATGTTTTTAGCGGAAGACTTAACACCCTTGAATTTGGTTTAAGTTTGTTTTAATACTTGGTTTTAGCACTTTGTTGATTATCAATTGGATAGCAAATTTATCAAAGAAATATCAAAATAATATGCACATAATTAAAGTCTTTGAAATGTAAATGACACAATAAATTTTTATAGAGGTTCAAGATGGGGTAATTCTTCTACTCCTCTCTTCTCCAACTCCCGGAGGAATCCACTAAGTATTGATCAATGTACAAAGTGGTTATCACCCGGATGCAAGTCTTGATCACACAAATGACTTGATCCTTTGAGACTCGATCCGAGATGCCTTGTCACGCAATCGGCTTCTCGTGCGACTCGACTTCTTCACAGGCGTAGGCGCTTTGCCTTGCTACTACACCCACTTGCTCAAGCTTCTTGGATTTGATCACGAAGCCCTCCAAAAACTTGAGACTGGTTCGACCTTGAACCTTTCTACAATCCTTTGTGGAATGTAGACCACTTGATTCTTCAAATGTTTCCTCTTGAACCGATTGAAGTTTTCTTTCCTTCACAGTGAGTGTTGGATTGATTTCCTTCGTAATGTAGGCTTGAGGATTGATCTTGAATGACTTGAGTAGGTTATAGTTTGAATAAGAGCTTGAAAAATCCAGGTAACAATTCTAACCATTTCTCAAATAGATTCCTCGGCCTTTTATAGTGTTCTTTTGAAAATTTGCCCGTTGAAGAGATAGGTTAATTTTCAAAAGACACTTGTGTGGTCGCTGCTTGTCTTGTTGCGCTTCTTGGAATTGACATTTCCTCGTATGAATGAGTCTTGACTTTTCGAGTTCGACACAGTGCGAGCTTCCCATTGGTTTATTCCTTTTGCACGCTTCGGGACCGAAAGCACTTTAAGAAAGACAAGATATGGAAGTATTACTTGTTTAAGTAATTTTCTTGACTTTTGTGCAAATCGGATCTCTTTCGATTATCTCGACTTGACCGCATTTCCTTAACTTCCCCGTGGTGACTTCGAGTCGGCTTTCAATCATGGATGACTCATCCGTCACTTCAACTTGAGACTTGGCTATCTTGAGTTGACTTGACCGACACTTCACTCACCGCACCTTGATCCGATTCATGTCTTCTCTTATTTGCCACACTCACCGCCTCGCAACGAAGTCTTCCTTCTAGTCTCCAAACTGACTTCTTGCATATTCAGCACACACCACTTAACTCACTGACCCGATTTCTATCTATTACAATGCAATTTACAACAAAAATGGGGTGCCAACTTTCTATTCTAAGTTTTACATGGCATTCATCAAAATCTAAAAATTAATTTCCCAACATAGAGTAAGTGAACCCCTTGAGGTTGCTTGCCATCTGGAAATTCAATAACAACTGACGCAGTGAATAAGGATATTGAAGTAAATATAGGGGAAAAATCATAAAGCTGATCTATACATAACTAAGATAAAGGATTTTGACGTAATTAGGTATGAATTGACTTAGATTAACTGTCACGAGAAATAGATAATATTCAAACTGCCAAGAAATGATGAGATAAAATTCTATGGGATTAAGTCTAAGGCAGTACCACAAGTGACATCGGCAATGAAGGCAAGAAAGATGTTGAAAAAGAAAAATTGTCAAGGATATCTAGTGAGTTTAGTAGATACCTCGATAGCCAAAGTGACACCTATTGACGTACCAATTGTGCAAGAATTTTTGGATGTATTCCCAAAAGACTTGTGGGAAATTCCTCCAGATCGCCAGGTTGAATTTGGAATAGATTTGGTACCTGGGGCAGCACCTATATCTAAGGCACCCTATAGGATGCCGCCAAAGGAGTTACAAGAGTTAAAGGTGCATTTACAAGAACTTTTAGATTTGGGATTCATTAGACCTAGTGTATCATCGTGGGAAGCACCAGTTCTGTTTGTAGAGAAAAAAGAATGCGTATCGATTACAGAAACTTAATCGACTCACAGTAAACAACAAGTACCCGCTACCGAGGATTGAAGACTTGTTCAATCAATTGAGATGTGTCAACACTTTCTCTAAGATTGACTTGAGATTCGGATATCATCACCTAAAAATTAAAGAGAGTGATATCCCGAAAATGACATTTACAACCCGATATGGACATTATGAGTTTGTAGTAATGCCATTTGGGTTAAGTAATGCACCAACAGTATTCATGGACTTGATGAATAGAGTGTTTCATCTGTATCTAGACCAATTCATCATAATCTTTATAGCTGATATACTTATTATTCAAAGAATATAGAGCATACTGAGCACATAAGAATAGTGCTCGAAACACTTCGCAAGGAAAAGTTATATGCGAAATTCAAGAAATGCGAGTTTTGGCTAGATCGAGTGGTGTTTCTTGGACATGTAATCACTGCTCAAGGAATTGAAGTGGACCCGGTTAAAGTTGAAGTGATCAACGAATGGAGTGCACCTATGAATACGAATGAAGTTTGCAGTTTTCTAGGTTTGGCAGGCTATTATCGGAGATTTATTGAAGGATTCTCAAAGATAGTTGCACCTATGACTCGACTGACAAGAAAATGGGAGAAGTTCCAATGGAATGAGAAATGTGAAGAAAGCTTTCAGGAGTTGAAGCGAAGGCTAACTTCTGCATCAGTATTAACAATTCCTGACCCCACTAAAGATTTTGTTATTTATAGTGATGCATCAAAATAAAGCTTGGGATGCGTGCTAAAGCAACATGGTAAAGTGGTTGCCTACGCCTCAAGACAACTAAAGCCACATGAGGTAAACTATCCTACTCATGACCTAGAGTTAGCTGTTGTAGTGCATGCATTAAAGATATAGCATCATTACCTATATGGAGGGAAATCATTACCTATATGGAGGGAAATGTGAAATCTTTACCGACCACAAAAGCTTGAAATATTTGTTTACTCAGAAAGAGCTAAACATGAGGCAAAGAAGGTGGTATGAATTGGTTAATGACTACTATTGCACTATTAGCTATCATCTGGGTAAAGCTAATGTTGTAGCCGATGCATTAAGTCGTAAAACATAAGGAGAAATGTCAAGCTTGATATCTGAACAAGAACATCTTGTGAGAGAATTCGCCAGGATGAAAATTGAAATAGTGATGCCACAAAAAGCACAGAGATAGTAATAGCATCTTTGGTGGTGCAACCTACTCTGAGAGAGAAGATAAAAGAAGCTCAACCTCGAGATAAATGTTTGAGCAAAATGAAAGAAAAAGCTCGTGAAGGGAATGTAAAAGTATTTGTTATAACAAATGATGGTACTTTGACTTATGAAGGGAGATTATCCGTTCCTAAATAAGAAGGGCTTAGAAAGAAATTCTCGAAGAAGCTCATTGTACGCCGTACACAGCTCATACTGGAGGTCCAAAAATGTATCAAGATTTAAGAGAAGTATTTTGGTGGCGAAGTATGAAACGAGATATTGGAACTTTTGTGGAAAAATGCTTGATTTGTTAGCAAGTTAAAGCCGAACACCAAAGACCATCTAGTTTGCTCAAACCACTTGACATCCCAGAATGGAAATGGGAGCACATAACTATGGATTTTTGTGGTAGGGCTTCCACCATCAGTCAAGAGAAACAAGGCTATTTGGGTTGTAGTAGATCGGTTAACAAAGTTAGCTCATTTCTTACCAGTTAAGATGACGTTCAGTATGGAGCGATATGCACAAATTTATATTAAGGAGATAGTGAGACTTCATGGAGTTCCCGTGTCAATTGTTTCAGACAGGGATACGCGTTTTACTACTAAGTTTTGGAAAAGTCTACAAAGTGCCTTGGGAACAAAGCTAAACTTTAGTACGGCTTATCACCCGCAAACAGATGGACAAACTGAAAGGACTATACAAATATTGGAAGATATGTTGAGAGCATGTGTGCTTGACCTAAGAAGTAATTGGGAAACATTATTACCCTTGGTAGAATTCGCTTATAACAACAGTTATCAAACGACTATTGGGATGGCTCCATACGAGGCGTTGTATGGAAGAAAGTGTAGATCACTATTATATTGAAGCGAAGCTGGTGAAAGAAAAATTTTGAGGCCTGAATTAATTCAGCAAACTGCTGAAAAGATAGCTATGATACAAGATCGAATAAAGATGGCTCAATATGGACAAAAGTCGTATGCTGATAGACGGAGAAAACATATACAGTTTGATGAAGGAGAAAAAGTATTTCTAAAAGTCGCTCCTATCAAAGGTGTTATTCGATTTGGCGAAAGGGGAAAGTTGAAACCAAGATATATCGGACCATTTGAAATCCTTACAAGAGTTGGAGATTTAGCTTATCAACTAGCATTACCACCGAGTCTATCAAGTGTGCATAATGTTTTTCACGTCTCTATGCTACGAAAGTATGTTCATGATCCAGGTCACATCGTGAATTACAAGGATCTAACAATCAACAATGACTTAACTTACGAGGAAACACCAGAAGCTATTTTAGAACGCATGATTCACCATTTGAAAAATAAAGATATTGCTCTGATCAAAGTACAGTGGAGACGTCATGACAGAAATGAAGCTACTTGGGAGCGTGAAGAGGATATTCGTGTCAAGTACCCAAGTTTTGCAATTCCAGGTAAGATATCGAATTTCGAGGACGAAATTATATTTAAGGAGAGAAGAATGTGACAACCATTAATTAGTTTAAGGGTTAATTAAGGGTTATTTTACGGGACTTTGGGGTTAGAATTAACTAGTATAAATATGTATAGTTTCATACACAATTTTACACCACATTTCTATTAATTATAAGGTATAGATATTTTTTCTACTTCAAGTTTCATATATATATATATATATATATATATATATATATATAGAGAGAGAGAGAGAGAGAGAGAGAGGGAGGGTTATATAGGACCCAATCATTATATAAGTACATAGGACCAAATCTAGACCACAGATCTACCCATTTTAATGGCTAGTATTAAAATCTATTTAATGTTTATAAAATATATAATAAAATCGAAATAGGGCAAATTAGTCCATGTAAAAAATAGGGGGTTGACTAAATCTAGTAAATCCCATGAAAATAGGAGCAATTACCCATAATTGGTTCTATCTTACCTTATGGATCATGATATTAATCTTGATAAATCAATTAAATTCCATAAAAATAGGAGTCGTTACCCACATTAGGAGCAGTTACCCGCGATTGTTTAGAATGTTGCTTAGTTGTGCATAAACAGTTGCTTGAAATGTTGCTTATTTATTTACTGTATTTTGCGTTCTCATAGTAAATATAGTTTTCTGAATAGAAACTGTGATGTTATGCAAAAAAATAATATGCTTATATAATATACTCATAATGCTTGCCTGTTGAGTAATTGTTGCATATAGGCTATAAACACCACTAATGTGTGTCTGTGTTTAAGAGAAAGTAATTTGGGGTGTTGCTTATTGACGTATTAAGTACTGTGCTTATTTTATTGCTTTTTTAGCAAATTGTTCAGGAACCAAACAATTTCTTATTTAATGCATATGTTTACTGCTTATTGACGCATTAGGTACTGCTTATGTAAGCTTGTTTTACTGCTATTTGAGCAAATTGTTCAGGAACCAAACAAATTTGCTTATTTAGTCCATATTTTTTACTGCTTATTGACATATTAAGTACTACTTATGTATGCTTATTTTTCTGCTTTTTGATCAAATTGTTCATGATGCCAAAAAAAATAAAATAAAAATAATTTGTCCATGTACTCAATTATGCATAACACAGCGTATGTTATACCAAAAAACTGAACATTCATCAAAGAAAATACGCAACTAACTCAAAACATTCCTATAGCAAACTACGCATGCACGTCAACTACTCAAAACCAACCATAAATATAAACTCAAAAGAAAAAAATTACAATATTCAACCATTTGATCAAAAATAAAAAATATAAAGTTCCAGCAAACTTTTTCGCCTCTCCCAAAGTCAACTCCCTTTACTCATTCATATCATCCAAACAAATTGCAGCTGCATGTTTCCTTGAGGCCTTCCTTTTCCTACTACCTTTTGTCATTTCCAAACCAAAATCTGCCAAAAAAAAAAGCACAAGTCAACTATATGAAAAATAAACAGAATATAAAGCATACATGAGCATTAAAACAAGCATATATAAGCATAAATAAAAACATCAATGAGCAGCCAAAAAGCATGTTTAAAATATAAAAAAAGAGCAATCCAAGTTTAACCATATTTCACCAATTAATATAAGCAGAATATAAAGCATACATAAGCAGTAAAACAACCATATATAAGCAGTGAATATAAGAGAAATAACAATCATATTTAACCATGCTTCACCAATTATTTTAAGCGGAATATAAAGCACACGTAAGCAATTAAACAAACTTGAATAAGCATTGCTAAAAACCTCAATAAGCAATTTCCAGTACATAAAAATACGTAACAATCCTAATTAACCCCTATTTTTCCACTTTGTTTTTTGCAATTAAAACAGAACACTCCTAATTAATCTCTATTTTCCCAATTTGTTTTTCAACTAAAAAGCCTATTAACTTAAAAACAGTAAACAGAGCCTACCTAAGCAGTGAAAAAAACATAGATAAATAATATTCAGAAAATCAACAAGCATTTGCCACATACTTGAACAAAACAGAGCAATCCTTAAACCATATTTCCCTAAAATTTCTTCCTGTTACAACAAAAACTAAAATAAAAAACATTGCAATTTACATCATCCAAAAACACAGCATCTCTTTGACTTACATCATCCAACTCAAAAACACAGCAATTTAACCCAACTAAAAAACGTAGAATTTTACCAACAGATGAACTTACCCAAATGCAACAATACACCCTAAAAACTAATAAACTGTGTCATCTCGATCAACACCTTTCCAACTACACGAGTATTCCCGCTTGATCTTCTCATCATTCTCTGCCTCTAAATTGTTTTCCCTAGTCGGTGTGCGCATTGAGGAAGGCAAGGATGGTGGATAGGGTTTTTCCATCGACGTTCTCGATGGGGATTATATTTTCCACGCAGTCGTCTTCCATTAGGTTGTTTAGGGTTATGGATAAAACGGCGGCATTTTCGGGGACCTCGAATATATGGCCGTCGGAGCTTCTTAGGGTTGTTGTATTTGTTATGGGTTTTTTTCTGGATTTTCGATGTGGTTATTTTGTGCAACATCTAGGTTCAAATCTGAAGTCGCCATTGATGGTTTCATGAAGAATATGGGGGTTTTGTGTTTGAAATTAGGGTTTAGGCGATGAAGGAAAATAGATAGAGAGAATAGGTGAGATGATGAATGGGGGATGGGTGGAGACAGAGTACCGAAAGAGAGTTTGAGAGTGAGCGTAGAAGATTTGAGAGAAAATCATGTTCCCTTAATTCTAGGAACGTGAAAAACCACTACCAAATATATCTCCCTCCCTAATAACTGATATAAGTTGGATTTACCAAAAAGTCATTTTCTTCAATAAATTAATCTTTAAAAAGGACAAAAACTGATTAATCTAGACCGTTTAAAAAATAAGTAAATGATCCAGATTTGGTCTCATATACTCACATAACTTATGTGGACTCACCTGATCCAAATCCTATATATATATATATATATATTCAAAATTCACAAGCCCTCTTTCAATATTTTTCACAAATTCTTTCATTAATTAGTTTGATTTATTAAAATCACATATTAATTATAATTTTATTTAATATAGAAAATGAAGGGGTCGGGGATTAGGACTTTTACTGTTCATTTTCTACATCAAATATCTGCGATTATTAAGGTAGGAATTTTTATAGTATTTGTCTTTATTTAATGTTCCATGATTATACTTCATTGATTACAATATATGTCAAGAGGAATAAATTCATATAAGCTAGGGGCCATGAAAAAGATCCGAGATCAAACGTATCTTCGGGGTAAACCCCCAATGTTATATCACGAATCGACCACGACGATCGAGGAAAAAAGAGGAAATTAATGAATTTATTGTTGTAATTATGTGAATGCTTTTCATGTTATATTAAATATTAACAGATATATCCCTACTAGCGCCATAAAGCTCACCCCTATTATTATCATGACTTTCAGGTTGAGGAATCCGACTGAAGATATGATGTTGTGGATGGTGGAATAAATCACGTTATATTTGTTTTTAAATAATTTTGATCGGACTAAAATTTGAAATTATGTCTTTAATTATTTCGGTTTATACTTGGAATAATTGTTGGATATTTAATTTGGAAGATGTAATATTATTATTATTATTATTGTTATTATTATATTATTTTTTCATTAAGAATTAAAAATTCTAAATCAACTTTTTGATAATTATTGGGATCACTTTAATTTGTAAATTTGTGTTTTCTTAATAATATTTTTAGAGTACTTCAATTTCATAAAATTGGGTCGTTACAGGTTGTGGATGGATAAACAAGATACACAAAATCTTTTGATTAGGTGCAGAATACGATATGAACACTTAGTGCATTAGCTACACAAAAACAATGGAAGATATCCCAACTCAGATGTGAAGTCAGCATTCCTCAACGGCTATCTTGAAGAAAAAATATGTGTACAACCACCTCTCAAGGGTTTGTGGTGCAACGGCAAGAAAGCAAAGTTTGTTAGGAATTTTATTGTTTAGATTTTGATGAATGCCATGTAAAACTTAGAATAGAAAGTTGGCACCCCAATTCTTGTTGTAAAATACATTGTAATGAATAGAGTGGCCAAGGCCGAGTTAAGTCGGCCTACGCCCTAACATGCAAGAAGACAATCAAGACGGAAGGAAGACTCTGTGCGAGACAAATGAGTATGGCAAAGAAGAGTAGACGGGAACTCTCTTGAAGAAGCGGTGAGTGGAGCATCACCAAGTCAACTCAAGAAAAGCCAAGTCTCAAGTTGAAGTGACGTAAGAGTCATCCAATGATTGGAAGGACTCTAAGTCACCCGGGAAAGCAAGGAAATGCGAAAAGTCGAGATAATCAGAAAAGAACCGTTGCCGTAAAATCAAGAGATTTACTTAAACAAGTAATATCTCCATACCACCTTTATTGGAGTGCTCGACCCTTAAGCGTGCAAAATGAATGAACCAATGGGAAGCACTACACCGTGTCGAACTCGAAAAGGTGAAAGAACAATTCATACGAGAAACGGCAATTCCAAGAACGCAAGCCAACGATCGCAAATGACTTTCAAAAATAAGCTATCTCTTCAACGGGCAAATTTTTGAAAGTTCACTATAAAAGGCCGAGGAGTTTGTTTGAGAAGAAGGATGACACACACGCAAGATATATAAGCACATCGAAAAAACTCGAAACATTCTCAATCCTCAAGCTCACATTACGAAGACATCAATCCAACACTCACCCCTGAAGTGAAGGAAAGAGAACTTCAATCAGTTGAAGAGGAAAATACTGAAAACAAGGGTCTACATTCCGGGAAGGATTGTAGAAAGGTTCAAGGTTGAACCAAGTCTTAAGCTTTTTGGAGGGCTTCGTGATCAAATCCAAAGAGTTTGAGCAAGTGTGAGTGAGTAGTAGCAAAGCGCATTGCCCCGCCTGAAGAAGGCTCGAGTCGTCACGAAGCCAATTGTGAGTGATCAAGGCGTCTCGGATCGAGTCCCTAAGGATCAAGTCGGTTGTTGTGATCAAGACTTGTATCGGGCGGTTACCACTTTGTAAACCGATCATTACTTAGTGGATTCCTCCGGAGTTGGAGAAGAGAGGAGTAGAAGAATTACCCCATCTTCGAACCTCTATAAAAACTTTTTATGTGTCATTTACATTTCAAAGATTTAAATTCCTGCACTTTTAACTCGCTTATATCTGTGATAAATTTGCTATCCATTTGATAATTTATAAGTACTAAATCAAGCTCTAAAATTTTGCTTAATCAAACTTAAGGGTGTTAAGTCTTCCAATGAAAATAAAACCACAAATTGAGTTAAATTATAGCCAACAAATGAGTTACTCCATCAATGCTCACCGAGTGTTGAGAGATTAACTCTCTTGAGTGACTAATTCGATTGTCCATCAAGGACACAACTGTAGAATCAACTCAGAGATTTAAAAGGACTAAATCGAAAATTTGGTAAGGTTTATTCAACCCCCTTCTAAACCTTACACTTACACCCCTCGGGACCTACAAGTGGTATCGGAGCGGTTGGTTCATTGAACCCTCCGCACCGTTCTTGAACTAGATCTCCAAGCTTTTCAAAGTCCGCTTTAGTACTTAAACCTTCAAATTTTCTTATTAAAAGTCATTATCATGGAAGCAAATTTAACACGCATCCCTATGTTCACTATTGAAGAATTTGATGATTGGAAAATTCGTATGCAGTTCTCATCTATCGGATTACATGATGAGATGTGGATAGTGATAGAAGATGGGCCTCTGCAAATATTAAAGGTGAACACAAAGTATGCGAAGAGTTGCGGTGAAGGAGAAGAAGATCTTTGCTCTCGGACGATCATGGTTGAAAAACCAAGAACTGAGTGGACAAATGATGACGAAAAAGATACAACCTGGACAATGTAGCCAAGGACATCCTTTACAAAACTTTGGACAAAGCCATGTTCAATAAAGTCAAATCATGGAAAACGGCTAAAGAAATATGGGACAAGCTTACATTAATTTGTGAAGGCTCGAGCAAATCAAAGAAAACAAATTATCGGTGGCGGTACAAAAATTTGAAAACTTCAAAATGATCTCGGAGAGAACCTGGATCAACTAGACGTTCGGTTTGAAAATCACAAATGAGTCTGTCTACACTTGGAAAGGAATATACACGAAGGAGAAATGTGTATGAAGATCCTAAAAAGTCTTCCAAATGAATGGGAAATGAAGGTCATGGCACGAGACACTCCATGGACCTATCAAAAACATCCAACCATGAGCTATTCTCGGATCTCAAAGCCTACGAATTTGAGCCGAGAAGGAAAGACCGAGGAAGAGACAAAACAGTGCCCAAAACAATTGCTCTAATTGTCAAAGATGGGAAGAGAGCCGAGGTCAAAGAGGCATTGACCCGGAAGAAATAGCCCGATGGTTAAAAGATTTAACAAGTTCTTTAACAAGAACTACAAGAGAGGAAAGGGTGAATCTTCCGAAGACACTCGGCTCCTCCAAATCAAGGAAGACAGGCCAACCAAGAGAACAGATCATCAAAAAGTTGAGTATCAAAGTGGCGACAACTCAAGAATAGAAAGAGTGATCAAAAAGTCAATATCTATGTTGAACTGAGACAACCAGGTCACTATGCCATTGATCGCTCATATCCTCGTAGTCAACAAGACAGAGATGAAGAAGAAAGGAAGGTCTTGAGAAAAGAAGACAAGAAAGGAAAAAGGCAATGATGGCTGCAGAGACTTTAAACAATAAGTCAAGAGAGACAGTTGATTGAGAGAGCGAAGAAGCCGACTACTCAAGTGACTCACGAAGAAGAAGCCCGATCCGCTTGATGGCCAAAGAACAAGATCAAGAAGATGAGGTACAATCTAATTCAACAAACTCGGAGACACTAGTGATAGTGATCGTGACACACTCACTTCATCACCTCGATCTTTATGATTCATTAAGCAAAATGATGAAAGATTTTGAACACATTAAATCCTCACACACACTATTGAATGAGGAAAACAGCCTACTCAAAAGTCAAAACTCAAAGCCGACTAAGGAGCCGAGTACTCTAAGTCAAATAGCCGAGAATGAAAGTTTAAAAAATGAAAATGCTAAATTAATAAGCGAGAAATTGCTTTGCTATAGAAAAGAGGAGAATGACCTCAAAAATGTTATTGCCTCATTCACTAAGGCATCTAAATCATTGGATGATCTTATTATGAGTCAAAGAGAATGTGGAGACAAGACAAAGCTTGGGATTTAATTCCTCTGTGCCATGTCAAACCTCAAGAGTAATTTTGGAAAAAGGATCTTCAAGTCATGAAGAGTCCGAAAAATCCAAAACTCTAAATGTTGCACATACATTCACTCCAAAGCACAACACTAAGCAAACTGGCCTTGGTTACAAAGGAAAAGGAAAATAGGCCGATTGAGTGTCTTTGAAAGAACAATTGAGAAGAGGTTCAATGAGTCCTCAAAGAAACTCCAAACAAAAATACTCAGTAAAGAAGAAGCGAGCTACCAAAAATCCTTAAAACCCATAAAAGAAATACATATGATGGGGATGGTAGAAAATATCCAAGCCAAGCCGATTGGAATAATGTGAACTATCGGCCACGACTTATGGAATATAAGCCCAAATGGCAACGGCCTGGAACTCAAGAAAGGCCATTCCAAAAGCATAAGAGCTTTCATCAAAGACACATATGCACCTAGGCACTACACTCAAAGACACCACAATTACCCAAGGAAGGCAATTGCTAAAACATATATGCAGCGTCTGAGACAAAAGAGACAAAATTGTATGAACTAGAATCCCCAAGCAATTTGCCAGGATTAATTATGATTATGGCACCGATAGATGGAAACCCCTTAGAGTCAAATCATTTGTCTATAGGTTGGTTGGATCATCTTACAATTCTAACCCCTCAGACCCGCACAAGCATGGGTACCTAAAACTTAATTTCCTTGATTGCGTTCAAGGAATGGTGAGTGCGAAGGAACCTGGTACATGGATAGTGGTTGTTCCAGGACATATGACAGAAATAAGAGAAATCACAAAATTCAAGGAAGTCAAAGGAGCAAAAGTCATATTTGGAGGAAATGAAGCTCCTGGTGAAATAAGAGGCATTGGATCCATCAAGAGGAATGGATTAGAAATCACGGATGTTGCATATGTTGAAGGACTCAACTTCAACTTATCGAGTATCGATCGGCTACGGACAAGGGCTACAATGTTGGATTCAACATGGGTATATGCCAAATCAAAGAAATTGAATCAAATGAAGTGGTCTTTGCAAGGATGTAGACGAAAAAATATGTATGTAGTGGATTGGTCAACCGCAACACCCAAAGACATGTCTACTAGCAAAGAGTCAATTTGAATCAAGTTGGTCGTGGCACAAAAAGCCGAGTCACCCGAATTTGAAACACTTAACAAGTTCGGCAAGAAGTCATCTTGTAGAAGGACTTCCGGACTCGAGATACAAGAAGGAGAGTATATGTGATGCATGTCGGAAGGAAAGCAAATCAAGTCGTCATTCAAAGAAAAGACATGCCCATCCTCAACAAGAATATTGCATCTACTTCATATGGATCTATTTGGCCCAAAGGAACCAAACAAGATAAGTGGAAAGAAATACACCTTGGTGGTAGTAGATGACTACTCAAGATATACATGGACAATATTTATGTGCAAGAAGAAAGAAACTCTACAAAAACTACCACAGTGATGAAGAGGATTCAAAATGAGAAGAGTCAAACCATTATCAAAATAAGATCGGATAGAGAACCGAGTTTGTCAATGGAATAATAACTCGATTGTATTGAGAATGGTATTGGTCATGAACTATCGCTGCAAAGGACTCCACAAAGATAATGGAGTTACGAGAAAGAAGAATAGAACCCTCAAAGAAGCGGAAAGAGACCATGTTAGGTCGAAGCGGGGTTACCAAAAAGATTTTGGTGCTCAAGCAATCAACACGACTTGCTACACCCAAAACAGATGTATGATAAATAGACAAATGACAAAGACTCCTATGAGATCCGGATCGGAAGAAAACCAAGTGTTGCATATTTGAGAATATTTGGATGTAAATGCTTCATCCACAACAATGGCAAAGACAACCTAAAGGCTTTTGATGCTAAAGGCGATGAGGTATCTTCTTAGATACTCACCAAAGCAAAGCCTACAGGGATACTCAACAAAAGAACTATGGTTACGAGAGAATCCATTCATGTAGTATTCGATGAGCCAAATGTAAATGGAGAAGACATTGAAGAGTCACCGATAAGTCAATCATCCAATCATACGAAGAGTCCCTATCTTTGGAAAAGGCTTGGAATTATCAATTAAAAAAAGATGAGATAGTGAATCTCAAAACAATGAAAATTTGCGCTAAGTGATAACGAGAGAGCGACCACACCAACACAACCGCAAGTCGATCAATCCAGCTAACTTACTCCAACTCTGATGTAAGATGGCCGAGAGACCATCCACGAGACTTGTCATTGGAGATATAAGAGAAGGTGTCAAAACAAGATCCGAACTCAACGAGAAGCTATGTTCACATGCTTCATCTCGCAAATAGAGCCAAAAGATGTGTCACACGCATTGGATGACACACATTGGATTCAAGCTATGCAAGAAGAGTCAAATCAGTTTGAAAGAAATAAAGTATGGGAATTAGTGCAAAGACCCATGCATCAAAATGTTATTGGCACCAAATGGGTATTCGAAACAAAATGAACGAGGAAGGCTCGTGGTAAGAAACAAAGCAAGACTAGTAGCCAAAGGATATTGCCAAGAAGAAGGGATAGATTTTGATGAAACATTTGCCCTGTAGCAAGATTGGAAGCTATAAGGATGTTTCTTGCCTATGCGACTCACAAGAATTTCATTGTATATCGATGGATGTAAAAAGTGCATTCCTAAATGGTTTATTGGAAGAAGAAGTGTATGTTGAACAACCTCCAGGATTTGAGCAAAAGACTCTTGGAGACAAGGTATACAAACTCAAGAAAGCCCTGTATGGATTGAAACAGGCACCCGAGCATGGTATGACACCATGTCACAATTCCTAATCGAAAATGGATTCACAAAAGGAAAAGTAGATAGAACACTTTTTCTTTAATTCAAGACAAGAAGAGTATACTTTGCTTGTTCAAATATATGTGGATGACATCATTTTTGGATCCACCGACAAAGAGTGTGTGAAAAATTTTCAAACCTCATGCAAAGTAAATTTGAAATGAGCATGATGGGAGAGTGACATTCTTCCTTGGACTCCAAGTGAAACAAATGAAGGATGGAACCTTCATAAGTCAAACAAAATACACCAGAGACTTAATGAAGAAGTTTGGTATGGAGGAGAAGTCTTCGTAAAAAATACCAATGAACACATCACCAAAATGGACATGGATGCGGATGGCAAGCCCAAGCAGATCAAACAAGATACTGAGCACTTATTGGATCATTGCTCTATCTCACAACAGCAGCCGTACATCACCTTTCAGTAGGTGTATGTGCAAGATTTCAATCGCTCCAAAAGAGAGCCACATGACAAAGAAAAGAGAATATTGAGATACTTGAAAGGAAGCCAAGAAGAAGTAGGCCTATGGTATCCAAAGGAAGGTGGATTCAAGCTAATTGGCTACTCGGATTCTACTATGGATGCAGAGTGGACAGGAAGAGCACTTCAGGCACATGTCAAATGCTTTAGAAACAGTGATTTCCCCGGTTTAGCAAGAAGCAAAACTCAATAGCCACCTCTACAAATGGGCGAGAATACATAGGCTGGCGGGCACATTGTTAAAGTCCTATGGATGAGACAAAGAAATGTGAGAGACTATGAAGTTGAAGAAAAAGGAATTCCAATCATGTGTGATAACACAAGTGCCATTGCAATCACTCAAAATCGTGTTGCACTCAAGAACAAAACATATTGATGTCGGATATCACTTCATAAGAGATCATGTTGAAAAGAAGGACATTATCTTGGAATATATCTCAACCGATAAACAACTAGCTAACATCTTCACAAAACCATTATGTGAGTCAAGATTTGAAGAACTCAAACATGAGTTGGGGTTAATTGAACTAAGCCGAGACACGGAAGAATCAAAGAAAAGAAATGGAACAGAAAAGGGGTGAAAAAGAGTGAAAACAAAATCAGCTTCGAGAATCACCAGATGTCGGAAGACAACTGACACTGAGTCACCGATAGGCTGAGTCACTAAGAACTCGTGAGAAGTAGAGTTAAATCGGCTAAGGGATAAGTTGAATAACTTATGAGCAAAGTGACAAAAACGCAATCGTTTTGACTAAGCGGGAATGTTTTAAGGAATACGTCAAAGATAATGATGATGTGTACAGACATAAAAGCTGCACACCAAGCTTATGATTGGATAGAAATCTTTGCCGCATTAAATACGAGACATGACATGCTCAATAGGCGTGCGAAATCCAAGCCGTTAATTTCGATCACGATTCAAAAACCACCCGCACGTCCTTTCATAAACCATATTTAAACCATTTTTCGTCCGTTTCTCTCTCACACTTCTAAAAACTGTTCATCTCTTTCTCTCAAAAGCAAAGGCAGAATACTCTCGAAACCCTATCAACCCTCAAATCAATTTCTGAGCTTTTCCTTGATATAATCCTGAGAAATGGCACCAACTTATGACTTTACCAAGTTAGGAAAACAAATCCACACCGGTTCGACGGTGGATTTTGACGGAATGGTGAAGCGAGGGTCCGACGACACCCTGGTGAAGAAAATCGCCGAGAAGTTGGAAACGTCCGACTAAAACCGTTTCTAACGTTAGAATATCCGATGACCTATGTGGAGGAGGTCGCATAATTCTACGTGAATCTTTGCCGAGATTCACGATGAAGGAATCAAGTCATCTGTTCACGAAAGCGGTGACTATCTCTCGCCAAGGATTTGGCTGAACATTGCTCACTACCGCCAGAAGGAGCATCCGAGATTAAAGAAGCGATGTAAACTTGGGTGACGATGAAAAGAAATAGCCAAGTCCGACTTTCTTTGATAAAATAATATACACACAAACAAGAGAAGCTGGCGAAAGAGGACTATCACAAGTTGTTGGACATAGTTGCCAAATGTATCGACATCAAATTTGGTAGCTTTGACCAATCAAAAGGCAAAGCTGATTGTAATGGCCGCAATCATCGAAGAAAAGAAGATAAATCGGCTGAGTTTGTCTATAGCGATCTCGCCGAGCAACGTGGGAACAAGTCCTTCAAAGAAGATGGTTCATTTGGAGGATCCTAGGATATGGCCTGGTGATTGGCCGGCTATTGGAGGTGAAAGGAGTCCTCTTAGACATGGGAAGGCATTCCATGTTAACAAGAGGATGTTCGAGCTAACCTCTCTGGGCGCTCGAAGCGAGCTTACGCCAAGAGAGCGACACGATGAGGGGAATCACCGACCCAAGATACAATTGTTTCCTCTCCAAACCGAGAAGAAAGCTGCCCTGCGGCCAAGAAGAAGATCACCCTGCAAAGAAAGAAAACCAAACATGCTCCCCCCTGCAGCAGAGTCACCCGCCTAGCAGGCCGTGTCTCTCCCGCCCTGCGGCCGGGGATCGAGAAGGACTCACAAATACCTTCTCCGATCGTCAAAAGGAGGAGAACCGACAAGCCAAGACGGCCACTCCTCGAGAAAAAGACACCGGACAGCCGCGGCCGCACAAGACTCAAGACAACATCTCTAAACGAGAAATTCCCCTGGTACAAACCAGGAGACGAAGAAGAATCGTCAAGCGATCCGAATCGGAGAAACCAAATGAGTCGATTACTCACCAAAGACAAATACGAGACTACCGGAGAAGTAGAGTCTCCGGATGTAGTTGATGAAACAGCCAAGTCTCGGCGTCGCGATCAAGAGGCAACTGAAGACACAAACAGAACTCACACACCAAGCACAAAAGAACCTACCGGAGCGAGATAGTGATGTAATGATTCTATCTCCACCTTACCCGCACATCCAAAATCGTCTGCGTGAGTGGAGAAATGGAAAAGGCTTGAGCAAGTCAAGGGAACAGTTCCAACGGCCTGAGTTCATAGAAGAAGAAGAGAATCTGCTAAATTTCCTTGGATTAACTATTGTGCTCCCAGCTGGATGAAGACAATCGCACGGACATCCCGCAGATCTACAAGGACAGGAGAGAAAAGCAAAAGCAAGGGCCAAGCACGTGAGAAGGCAAGCATCCGCCCTATCTCCGCACCACAGAACACACACATCCTCTCCTTGATGTCTTCTCCGACGGTGACGAGGAACCAGAGAATGCTGCGCCCACGAAGAGTTGCAAATCGCAGCAAGCATTGCACGAGTCAAGAATCCTTCACGAGCAAAGACTAATGGAGGGACCAGGAGAGTCCTCCGTAACACACGGTGAAATCGATCCAATGGGAGTGGTTCGAAGAAATAGCCACCGATGTTGCGCTACCACTTCCCCACTCACTCGAGAAGAAAGCATAAGGGAGATGGCGATGAAACGGGCTAGTGGGGACCCCGATCGAGCCAACCCCTATTGAAGGTGTGCTACCACCTGCCCCAACGGCTGAACAATCAATCGAAACAAATGGAGTTTGGAGACGAGTGACCCCATTCCAAGTCACTCAGCTAGTGCGCCACCGAGGGGAAACTCCTCCACTGCAGCAAGGTCGGAGGATGTTGCGAGATGACTCCGCTACGAATCAAGGAGGCGAAGAAGAAATTACAATCACAAGAAGAACAACAAGTTGCCATCAACGAAGCTCGCAGGCTTGAGACTGTCTCACTGAGGTGCCAACTCGCTCGAAGGCTAATGACGACTTCGATGCGGTCGAGGCACGAGGAAGGAATGACGACCCAGGAGTTAACACTGGGCGATGAAAGTGCAATCCATGGGGTTGAGACTCCTATGGATGCCACCGTAGAAGACCCTAAGACAGACACCTCGTCGAAAGGGAGGACTAAGCCTCGCAGCAGAGAGACTGGCTGAAGGTAATGAAGGCCCACGGGAGGTTGAGACTTCCCGGGTAAAGAAGTCAAGTAGAGAACATCCCTCCCCGCTATCATCGACCCATCTCGAGAAGGAGATCGCGCACTTCATGATTCCCAGGACAACCCCGATGTCACTTTTCCGGGATCGGAAAGGCGAAGAAGAAGCGAGTCATCCCCATGACAAATCCAAAAGACTCACCAAGAGTGTTCCAAGCACGAGCAAGTCGATCCCAAGACTACTCGTCAAAACTTTTAACTTTGATGATGAGCCACCACTGAAATCTCATCATCGTCCGATGACGCTTGATAAGGCCGAGGACCGATCTCTGAAATGGAAAAATCACCGAGACCAACGAAGTCAAGACAGTTGAGGCTCGACAAGCCGGGTTCGCTTCACAACAAGACCAGCTCAACAAGAGACCACTCGCGCGCTCCTCAAGGCTGCAGCAGGATCGATTCCCAAAAGAACCGCCCGCGCACCACTCATCATCAAATAGATTCCATTAGCGGTGATGAATCCTTCGTAGAGTCTTTTCCTTTTTCACCGAAATACCGGAACTCCACGAAGAGTCGAAAACAAACAAGCACGCTATCACGCACTCACTCCTGTTTTTCACTCAAGCACCATTGTTCCAGCCGATTTTGATTTTGACGCTATATGGCCATCACCAATGAAGAATCACCAACAAGTTCGAGAAGTGTTCAAAGCACTCTTTGCTTTGAGGTTGAACGGATGGAGAGGCATCGAGCCTCTTTGGACATGCGATCGGACAACAGAGATGCCAACCTTACAAATGACTTGAGAGGCATCACAATCGAGGATAAGGGAATGGTGGCACAAGAAGAATCAATGCGTGTGGAACAGGTGAGATACTTGAACTTTGTTCAACAAGTTCTTTGGTGTGGAGAGTCAAAATGCTTGATGCAAAAACGAAGCTGAGAGAACACATTGAGCATATGCATGAAGCTCACACCGCCGAAATCAAGGCTGCTGCGTGAGCAAAATACAAATGATATACAGCGTTTGGAAGAACACATGACTAGAAAATTCAGCCTTCTCATGGCCGAGAGATGAAGCGATTTCAGCAGAGTCCAACGCTACTCGATCCGACTCGTCGTCGCTTACAACGCAGCGGACTTGAAGCGAACTTCGACTATCCGCAGGCTCGATTTCATGCTTGCCAAAGATGTTCCCTGGGTTCCTCTATCCTTTGATGATGCCAAAAAGGGGAAGAGGAATACCTTAAAGCAAAAAATCTGTCAAAAGAAAGGAAGCGGTGAGAAGGAACAAATGAGAAGGGAAAATCACCGAGAAATATTGAAACAAAAGAAAGGAAAATATCTTTGGGGAAGGATCAAAAGATATAACCTTGATGATTGCACAAACCCCTCAACAGGTCTGTCACGGTGACATTACAAGCGAAACTCCCCAAGACTCTGCCACTCCAACACTCTGATCTATGGGTGAGAAGAGAAAAACAATTGAAGCGGGATGAAGGAAGTGGAAGGAAGAATGGATGCCAGGGTGATGAACATCTTGAAAGAACATGGAGGCATTCCGGTTGAGAGACACCTATGCCATCTCGGATGTCGGGACGAGCCACGTTCGATTGACGAATTCAAAACGCTCGAATCAAGGATACTTTGCAAATATGTCATGGCTCAAGCTTGGGACTTGTCTTGGGAAAAGGGTCTCACGTTATGTGAAGAGGCGACAGCAGCAGACTTCCTCATCGCTCCCCGCCGGTCACTCACCGAAAGAAGAAGACCCCAAGATCTGATATCGCCCCAGGTAGAGTAGAGGAAGAAGCGATGAGTGGAGGAAGAAGCTTGGACCCAGGCCTCGCCCAAAACATTGAATACGTGGATCCAGGAAAGAAAGGAGGGATCTATCAAATTTTGAGGGCTTGACCAAGTGGCAAATTTAAAAGTGGCTAAATCTAACGCCGAGTATGCAAAGAGATTAGAAGAAAAAACAAGAGACAAATTCAGCTATGGCGGGAGAGACAGGAAAGATTAAGAAAAGATGAAGGCTGCCAGGAAGGCATATGAAAAGAAAAAGAAAGCGGTGACGACGAGAAGAAGAGAAGAAGAGAAGAAGATCTTGATCAAGATGAAAGAAGGAGATAAAAGGAGATGAAGTGTTGTTGTCCAACCCTTCGTGTATTTTATTATGAAAATACATACAATGTAAGTCTTCTGTAATAAAGCCATAAACTCTTTACTTTTTTTTTTTTGTGTGGAGACAATTATATACTCGATGACACCTTGTAAACTTGTAAACATTGTGTTAAGTACAAGAATGATATGATCAATAAAAAGATTGATTCTCGCATACATTCTATGTCAATACACTATCCAGTATGTATCTTTGTTATTTGCATCTTTGTATGGTTTAAGTTTTGGCATCATCAAAAAGGGGGAAATTGTTAGGAATTTTATTGTTTAGATTTTGATGAATGCCATGTAAAACTTAGAATAGAAAGTTGGCACCCCAATTCTTGTTGTAAAATACATTGTAATGAATAGAGTGGCTAAAGCCGAGTTAAGTCGCCTACGCCTAACATGCAAGAAGACAATCAAGACTGGAAGGAAGACTACTGCGAGGCAATTTGAGTATGGCAAAGAAGAGTAGTAGACGGGAACTCTCTTGAAGAAGCGGTGAGTGGAGCATCGGTCAAAGTCAACTCAAGAAAAGCCAAGTCTCAAGTTGAAGTGATGAAAGAGTCATCCAATGATTGGAAGCCGACTCTAAGTCACCTGGGAAAGCAAGGAAATGCGGTCAAGTCGAGATAATCGTAAAAGAACCGTTGCCGTAAATCAAGAGATTTACTTAAACAAGTAATATCTCCATACCACCTTTCTTGGAGTGCTCGATCCCGAAGCGTGCAAAAGGAATGAACCAATGGGAAGCACTACACCGTGTCGAACTCGAAAAGGTGAAAGAACAATTCATACGAGGAAATGGCAATTCCAAGAACGCAAGCCAACGACGCAAAGTGACTTTCAAAAATAAGCTTTATCTCTTCAACGGGCAAATTTTTGAAAGTTCACTATAAAAGGCTAAGGAGTTTGTTTGAGAAGAAGGATGACATACACGCAAGATATATAAGCACATCGTAAAAAAACTGAAACATTCTCAATCCTCAAGCCTACATTACGAAGTACATCAATCCAACACTCACCCGTGAAGGAAAGAGAACTTCAATCGGTTGAAGAGGAAAATATCTGAAAACAAGGGGTCTACATTCCAGAAGGATTGTAGAAAGGTTCAAGGTTGAACCAAGTCTTAAGCTTTTGGAGGGCTTCGTGATCAAATCCAAAGAGCTTGAGCAAGTGAGTCAGTGTAGTAGTAGCAAGCGCAATGCCCTGTGAAGAAGGCTCGAGTCGTGCACGAGAAGCCGAGTGATCAAGGCGTCTCGGACCGAGTCCCTAAGGATCAAGTCGGGCCGTTGTGATCAAGACTTGTATCCGGATTTGTTACCACTTTGTAAACCGATCATTACTTAGTGGATTCCTCCGGAGTTGGAGAAGAGAGGAGTAGAAGAATTACCCCATCTTCGAACCTCTATAAAAACTTTCTTGTGTCATTTACATTTCGGCATTTAAATTCCTGCACTTTTAATCGCTTATATCTCATTTGATAAATTTGTTATCCATTTGATAATTTATAAGTACTAAATCAAGCTTTAAAATTTTGCTTAATCAAACTTAAGGGTGTTAAGTCTTCCGCTGAAAATAAAACCACAAATGAGTTAAATTATAGCCCACCAAATGAGTTACTCCATCAACGGCTCCGAGTCATTGAGAGATTAACTCTTTACTTGAGTGACTAATTCGATTGTCCATCAAGGACACAACATTGTAGAATCAACTCAGTAGATTTAAAAGGACTAAATCGAAAATTTGGTAAGGTTTATTCAACCCCTTCTAAACCTTACACTTACACCCCTTGGGACCTACAAAGTTCTTGGACCAAATAAAACATTATATATATAATGATTTTCAATGTACTTATAAAAACATTAAATTTGTCCGGCAACTTTCTAAAAATTATAATAACTATAATACAATTTTAAGTTTTTACTTCCGTCAACTTTGGTGAGATGATCAACCGAGTTTAGAAAATTCTATTTCGTAATTAATATTTTATCAATAAGAATCATATGGTTAATACCAAATTTCAATTACAATGATAAAAATATAATACAAAGCTTTGAGTGCATCTTTCATGATATCGAGGTATTATTTAGATTTTCTTAATTATTGATTTTTAATATTTCGACGTTGTGTTGATATAATTCTATGGAATTGTTATTAAAATAGTCTGTGGATCGCATGGGATCAACACGAGTTAGCTCGAACTAATTCATTTAATAACTCTACTAATTATTAAGAGTATATACATCGTACAGGAGACTCATCTAATATGGATTAAAACGAGCCCTATTCGAAAATTGGCAAGAAGGGGAGAGTTTCTATTTTATAAACTCTATTTCATAGAATCTGATAAGTACATAGAGCTAGGAATTTGGCATATTTTGGTAGTTGAATCATGTCATACTAGAAGATTAATCTATGAACTCACCACTAAAAATAAATAAATTAATAGCAATATTTTTTTTAAACCCTCTTTGTTAACATGAATGTGATCAAAAAGAAGGAAGTTATCAAGCCATTTATCTTACCAAAAGCTAATATTACCATTACTAATACTCCAAAATAGTATGTTTTTGCATTAGATGTCTCATTTTACAAATTAACCTCTAATTAGGACTACGAACAGGCAAATGTGGAACAATGAGATAAGACGTGCCTTTTACATATTTTTTCTTGGGGTATTGTAAAAAAAGGCCTAGCCAAGCCATTGACAACCTTTTAAGGCCTAACTTACTAGAAATAAGTTTTTGAAGCCTCTTTTAAGGTAAAATGTTCATATTATACTTCTACATATTCAGTTGCTGATTTGGAATTCGCGTTTAAACGACTATAGTTTTGTAAAACGATTGTAGTCGTTTCATTTGAAAACTCATCATAAACTATTACATTCAATTTTAATTAAAGAGAGCTTATCATTAATGAAAATAAAATGAATTAATTAACTATTTGCCAACTTTCTAAAATGTTACTGTTTTAATACAATTTTGAACTCAACAATAGGTACTACTATATTTTATTTTGGAGATTTTATTAATGATGATTAAATAAAATAGATATAGAAATAAAGCCGAAGCGATGAAATAGTGCGTGAAATTCCAATATCCTCATTAGAGCTGTCAAAAGACCGGGTCGGGATGGGCCGAGTCCGCCGTGATTTTCGAAAAATCGGGCTAGGCCAAACAGTACCCCGGGCCGCAAAAATGGGAAACCCAGCCCGGCCTATAAACGAAAATTACACTGAAAAAGTCGGACCTCCTGGGCTAGACCGCCGGGCCGAGCTTTTGAGGCCCTACTTTTTTTGGGCCTTGAAAAATATAGCCCGATCCATTAGAAAATTGGGCTGGTTTGGGCCGGCCCGTCCGTCCGGGCCGGAATTGACAACTGTAATTCTCATACACTTCATATCATGATCTATATCATAAATTGCTAAACCACGAGATATGCACACACTAACCAGTGTTATGGTAGGGTCTGCTGACGTACAATCAGATCCTCCCACGTAAAGAGAACAATATGTTCGACTCCCCAAATCTAATAATAGTTGATCTATCCTCAAATCAAACTCAGACGGATGCTATTCAGTATGAGTTCCCACCAAATATTCATCAGCTCGCATATGCTCAGACCTCCATCCCACAAAAGATTTTAAGGCCCTTGTGGTGGCCAGGTGGGTTAAGCCACCTGGTTTATGTAAACCATCATGATCAAAGTTCCAGTTGAGCATCCACAAGAAGAAGATAACGTAAATTTGCATCTTTATTTGTATTGTATGTTCGTTTATATTTATATTTTTGGACGAAATGGTTTGAAATTGAGCCAAACACGACATAAAATGTTATAATTATGACTTAACTTATTCAAACCAATCAATTGGATACTTAGTAATGAAACTCCTCTCCCAACTCATGAAGTTTATTTCTCAACTTATATTGCATTATACATTATATTGTAAGTCAATATTTAGAATCTAAAATACACTAAACTTGGAAATTATTCGTATAGTACGATGAATTGTATATAATGGTGTTCATCATCTTATTCATTGTAATGTTAGAGTTATATTCTCCACATTATTGCAAGTCATACTTAGAATGTAAAACATAGTATATTATTTTTATAGTTAATATTAGTCGTTCAGATAATAATTCAAATTTATTTGAATTTATTACAATTTATGAAAACGACTATAGTATTGTAAAACAACTATAGTCGTTTTGACAGAACGACTATAGTTTTTTCAAAAAGACCGGAGTCGTTTGGACAGAATGACTATAGTCTTTTCAAACAGATTCAAGTCATTTTATTTTACAAAAATGACTATAGTCTTGTAAAACAACTCTAGTTGTTTTTGGAAATTTGCATATCTTTTTTGTATTCATTTTTGGACGAAATAGTTTGAAATCAAGTCAAACATGACTTAAAATGTTATAATTATGATTTAGTTTTATTTATATAATATTAGAAGTTTTATTATCGGACATTTTGTAAGTCGAATATTTAGAATCTAAAATACAGATACACTTACGATGAATTGTATATAATGATGTTCATCGTCTTATTCATTATAATATTAGAGTTAGATTCTCCACATTATTGTAAGTCACATACTTAGAATGTAAAACATAGTATATTATTTTTATAGTTAATATGATGTCGTTCAAATAATAATGCAAATTAATTTGGATTTATTACAATTTACGAAAATGACTACAGTCTTATAAAACGACTATAGTCGTTTTGACAAAACGACTACAATTTTTTCAAAAAGACTCATGTCATTTTTTTTTAAAATGACTATAGTCTTGTAAAACAACTATAGTTGTTTTGGTAAATTTGCATATCTTTTTGTATTATTCAATTTTCTATATATTTTTTGACGAAATAGTCAGAAATCAAGCCAGACATAACTTAAAACATTATAATTATGGTTTATTTTATTCATAGAATGGTATAGGTCTTATTATCGAACATTATTATAAGTCGAATAGAATAAAAAATACAGTACACTTATGTATTGTTAGTACAACACGATAAATTTTGTACAATGATTTTCACTCATTGTAATGTAAAAATACGGTATATTATTTCTAATAGTATGTGGTTCAGATAATAATGCAAATTGATTTCAACTAATTATAATTTATAAAAAAAATAGTCTTTAAAAAAATGACTAGTCTTGTAAACAGACTACAATCATTTAAAAACAAGACAACAGTCATGTCACAACGAATTCAGTCGCTTTATAGAAATGATAATAGATAATTAATGTTTATTTCCTTTAGAAGTAGATTGAGAAAGATACTAGTAGCTTCAAGTTGTCTTTGAGTTGAAAATTCTCTTTCTTATTCATTTTATTTTTCTTCTTTTTTTTCGTTAATGTGTTACTTCAGTTTCTCTTCCATATTTCTTCTTCTTCTTTTTTTTTCTTCATTTTCACTGAACTTCAAACTTCAGGTTTGTCATTTGTGTTCGTTTTCTAAAGGCTTAACTTGGAGGGTAAAATTGGAAAATGGAAAAGAATAGCTTTTATTGTTTTTTTTTTTAAATTTGAATATAGTCAAAGAACCAAAAAAACATTCATGTGTTAAAGGGCTAAACCAGCTCTATCAGCAGACCCTAGTCTCTCATGGCCGGTGGCCCAATTATTATTACAGCGTTCAGCCATTTCCACTTTTTTCTTCATTGTAATATACTAATATAGCCCACAAATCACAGTGGCTTTTTGTTCCCTAAATCTCCATCAGAACCTTTATTAGAACTCAGAATCAGAAACATCTCTCTCTCTCTCTCTCTCTCTCTCTCTAAGATGAGCAAGACGCGAGTGGTGATAGTAGGAGGCACAGGCTACTTGGGGCAGCACCTCTTACGATCTTTCGCCGATAATTTACAAGCAAATTTCCCTTTAGCTCTCGCATTCACGCACCGCTCAATCCATCCTCCTAAAGCGCTGCTCAATGCCATTCCTCAGGCTCTCCATTTTCAAGTCGATTTAAGCACCGGCGATGGCCTCAATGCCATCTCCGATGTATTCGGACAGGTTTCAGTTTCCCCATTTCGGAATGAATCAGTATACTGATCTATGCGTAGTTATTTCTTCTCATTTGGCTTAATTGTTTTTCAATTTTTGGCGGTGAAGTGGAATTTTCGTTTTTGATACCTTTTCATAGTTGTTGATTTGTTATGTTTGTACTTGGGTGATTTAAGGTTTCTATATAGGACGTAATTCTTTTGAAGAAGAAAGTTTGGGTGATTTCTATCTGTGTTTGGTGCTTGGTGTTTGATCCTTTGGTTGTATAAACTGTATTTGGTTTCAGCCAGATGTGGTGATCAATTGTGCTGCTCTTTCTGTCCCTCGCGTGTGCGAGATGGATCCGGAAGCTGCCATGTCTATAAATGTACCTACTACTCTTGTGAAATGGTTATCGAGCTTTAGAGAGGATACTCTTCTGATTCATTTGTCAACTGATCAAGGTTAGTTGCATTTGTCTGACATTTGTACTCTAGGTTTTGAATCCTTTAACTTTAAGGGGTTACTATGTCAGTGATGGTAATTTGAGATTCTTATGCTCATTTTGATGTTTCGTATTTTTGAGAATGTGTTCTCCCATTGCTTATTCACCCCACAGTCCATGAAGGTTTATAAATCAGAGGAGCTATCACAATCTTCCCCATTCCAGATTTGGAATAACTAACATGAAGCACCTAATGGCTCTTCTGATCACATCAATGTGACAGTCTAACATATTCTGCATGCATATTGCTATTTTTTTTTTTTGAAGCACTATATATCATAGTTATTAAATCGTTGCCTAGGTGTGGCCATGGTTTATCCTCTCGTTGTCACGTATGCATTGCATTTTGATAGGCAATAAGCGACTGCTAATTGTGATGTTGTATTGTTGACATCATTGACTATTTGACTAGTGCTTTTGTTGTTTGATGATTGATATTGGTGTTTGATAACTATGCTATGTACTGGATATTTATTTTCTTGTACAAGTTGCTCTGTTTTCTCACCCTCTCGCCAGAGCCATACAGAAAGGACCATGTATAACTAAACAAAAGTGATGTTTGATATTCTTCAGTTCTTATCTTGAAAATGATTTGGATTTTCTGCAGTTTATGAAGGGACCAAATCCTTCTACAAGGAAGAAGATGAGACTGTTCCTGTGAACACTTATGGAAAATCGAAAGTTGAAGCAGAGCATTATGTATCTGCAAACTGCCAGAACTTTGCAATTTTGAGAAGCAGTATAATTTATGGACCTCAAACTCTCTCTCCTGTTCCTAAATCACTTCCAATCCAGGTATCATAATTCATACATATGCTGCAATACTGTCTTGTACTTGAGTCCATTGTGTCTCCATTCTATGTAAATCATATGTGAATGGTCGAAATAGTGGAAATCCTTTACATATGCTTCATAAGGTACAACCGTACAAGAGTAATTAGTTCCATTCTCATCTTCCTTTTTATTGGGATTCTCAATAATGGAGATGTATATGGTGCAGTGGATGGATAGCGTCCTTGCTAAGGGAGAGGCATTGGATTTCTTTCATGACGAGTTTCGTTGTCCTGTATTTGTAAAGGATCTTGTTGCTGTAATACAAATATTGACTAACCAATGGATCTCAGGTTAGATGCTTCTGCGTGCAAGTGCCACATAATTAGTTTAGAGAAGTTAGCATGAGAACTTTGTCTGTTTGCTTCTATTTTAAATGTTTAAGGATCATGGCTAACAGTTTCCCTCAAATAATATAGAACCCTTCTTGAAGTGCTTTTTCAGCTATGACTTATCTGTGGACATAACTATTTTTCCTTCTATTCACATACTGATTGTGTGACAGCTTTGTCCTTTTCCAGATTGGTATTGTTTTCCTGCTGTGAAAATGCATTCTTATTTTTCTCTGTTTTATTTGTCACAATTTTGCCTTGAGTCTTCGTGCTTTTGCAGAGGCTAAGCAAGTCCAGTTGATTCTGAATGTTGGCGGGCCAGATAGGTTATCACGGGTTCAAATGGCTGAGGCTGTTGCACATGTTAGAGGCTATAATACCTCGTTGATCAAACCAGTATCTGCGTCATCAGTATGTTTGTAGAAAGACTTCTGCCTAAATATTCATTAATCATTAGTCATGACTACCTCTCAGAAAAACCCTTTGTAACAGGATATTTCTTTTTCACAATCATTCAGCATCAATTTTTTAAAGTTTTTTTTTTTTTTCTTATAAATGGATATATGAGAAATTTGATTTGTGTGAACCCAAGAATTGGGCTCTCCTGTCTCTCTTATTTTTCCTTTATCTCAATACTATCTGCATTTAGCTTTACGGTAGTCTAAAACCTTGATTTTTCCGATATTTAGGTTGATCGTGGTGTCAAGTCCCCTTCCGATATTTCCATGGATATCACTAAGCTGATTCAGACAACAGGCATTTCTCCAACTTCTTACACAGAAGGTGTCAGGTTAACGCTTGAGGCTGAAGATCGTTCATAGTTTCGAAGTTCACATAAACCACTCCATGAATTCGGTGAATGAACTGGTTTAAAAGGTCTGATTCCTTTATTACTAATTCTGGCTGTGATTGAACCAAAATCCATGACTGAAGTTAAAAACTTCCCTGGTTTCCCTTGAGAATTCATATGTATATTGCAGACACAATTCACAAAACATTGTACATGTAAGGAGTTGCATCATTCAGAGTTTTTTCCTTGCAAAATGATGAACTCCCACTCAAAAGGACACTTCTATTCTGATGTTGTCGAAGATGTAACAAACATTCCCTTTTTTTTTTTTTTTTGACAAAATGATGTATAACAAACATTAGTGTACTTGATTTGTTGAACTCGGATGGTATCATATTCCCAAGTGTCTCTTTGGTACTCTTTATTTCTATTGAGAAAAGTAAGAATATTTTCTCAAGTTGTGTTATTTCAGCATTTCATTCGTATGGTTTATATTTATTAATTTTGATTTATAGATGTATAGCTAAAATAAGAATATAATGAAATATTTTACTATGTAAATATGATTTCTATATTATTATTGTATAATTTGATTTATACTTATAACATAGTATAAAGATAATTATTTGACCATGTTTATATATTTGATGTATATTAAAATTTTTGCTTTTATGTGTTTAATATTCAAGTAATAGTTATACGTGGTTTTTCGATATTATAGTATTACTAGAAATGTATATACAGTTAAATTTCTATAAATTAATAACTTGGGACTAATTTAGCGAGATATTCAATTAACGAGTTATTAATTTTGTTTGTTGTTCCCAAGTCGGGACCTGACCGAAAGTATTATTATACGAGGTTATTAATTAATCGGGTATTAAATTTTGGAGGTTATACTGCAGTATGTGTACTAAATATTTCACTCCAAAAAGTATGCGTTATTTGTTGAGTTTTAGGATGTTCAATACTACAAGGAATGAAATATAGTTTAATTATTTATGATGTATACTCTGTTACAATTTATAACAATTAAACAGGCTTTATATTTTGACTGAAAAAAATCATACATTTATCGAGATACAACTATCAACAGTAAAATAGACATATTTTTTGATTTTGAAAATTTATATACGTAACGAGGTGTTAGTTTTGGCTAGTAATATGTTAATAACTTTATTTCCAAAAGTTTCTTCAATAAAGAAAAAAAAATTATTTCCAAAAGAATTACACTCTCTAAAATTGATAATCATAAAGACTATTAAATTCTGAAATTTCACTATTTGGGAAGGCCCAATATACCTCCAAAATACTTTCTTTTTCAACCCAAAATCCCGGCCCGTCTATAGTCCACATTTCCTGGGTCAGCCCACCCAAGTCAAACCAACCGATTTCATATTCATAGCGAGGGTCGAACAGCTTCGGTGCTTCTCTTTCACACACACACAACTCAGTAAGAAATAAGAATTAAGAATGGGAGCGGAGGGGAACACAGTAGAGCAGCCGCCCCAAGATACGACGTCGGAAAGCGTCGATGCTTTGCTTGAGGTACCCTCAACCCTAGAGCTGTACATGATCCAATCAATTATTTCTTTTAGTTTTTTTGCTGTTGTTTATTAATAGTTACCAAAGTGTTTGGTGATAAGCTCACAATTTTAGTTTCTTAAATTTCCTGAACTTGCTAAATATATAGATAGTAATAAAACATTGTTTGGATTATGATGGTGTAGAATCTTTTTTTTTTTTTTTTTGAATTTTGATTGAAAAACGGCTGAGTTCTGTGTACTCCTATTACCTGTTTGAGGCAGTTATTCTCATTATCTTTTATGTCATTAATTTTTTAGTTTTTCTTGAATTAATTTACGTGATTTTTACTCACAAACAGTAAGCATATTTGCGTATTTCGAGAACCTTATAATTCGTAGTTCGATTATCACTGGTTCCTCTTTGTGCCATCTAATGTTGATGTACTTGAATTGGAGCTGTTTCCGATGTTTAATCCAAGAAAATTTAGAATGGCCATCTTGGGCTGTTCGTCCTTTCTATGTCCTGTTGGTCTGCTAGTAAAACGCGTGTTTTCTGTAATCTTCGTCAGTGTTTGATGATTGCAAGCTGCTTATTGACTCGCTTATACCATACTATTTACAGGCTGCTAGATATGATGATATAGATGATCTCATGAGCATAGCATCCGTTGGTGTTTCTCTAGATTCTAAGGATTCAGAAGGCCGCACGGGTTTATTACTCTAACATGCATTAGCTTCTCTCTTTTGTTTTGTCATTTAAAATGTTATTTATTGTTTTACAAAAGATAGTTTATTATTTACCTTACTGTTTTGCTTCCGTTATGTTTGTGCTTTTTGTTTTTTCTTATCTGTTTTTGTTGCTCTTGTAATTTTGCAGCACTACATATGGCATCAGCTAATGGGCATCTTGGCATTGTCGACTATCTTATCAGCAATGGTGTGGTGAGGGAGCCATGACATGTTTTGATACTATTGCTTTCACATCTACATATGAGAAACTTTAAGTTTTGGTTATTTTGCTGGATGTCCATTTAATGAATATTGTTTTTTTTAGTATATATTGTGCTCGTTATACATTGTGAAGTCATATTTTCTCTTTTCACAAAGTAGAGCTGAATAAGTAAGTATGATGAGACATTACCAAGAATTGATGTAACATTCTAGGTTCTTGTTGCCTGACTAACACCTTGTATGATACACAATACACCTGTACTTCTTAATAGTTAATAGTATTTTATTAATGTTAAAGTATCCGGAAGGCTTAAAATTTCTAGTCTCTGGAGGAGATTCTTTTCATTGTATCCAACTTGGGAAGACGAATATTGGGTGAAAGCTTTTAAAACTGATGGGAATGGTACTTTCTTTTCCCGTGAAAGGATTAGTATGAATGGAGATTGCAACTAACAGCTCTTTTTGTAACATGGGGCTGCTAATTTTTCCTTGTTGAGGGAGCACATTCCTGAATCAAATACATTGCAATTAACATCAGTTATTCCGACTCTATTTGAGAATATCTTATGCATTGCTGCATGTTTTATGGGCAAAGGACGGGTTATTTCACAAAAATTAGAGGTATCTTTGGATGACTCTTTTACGTTTGCTGTTGGAAAATTACTGTTAGCACTTGCTCAGTTTAAACTGTCTTGACATGATATTTGGCATATTTCGATGTCATTCAGAAATTCAAATTTGGTGGTTTGTTGGCTGATTAGTTTGGTGCGAGAAAAGTAGGTAAATAAAAAATTCATAGGTGTGAGCAACAACGTGATATTCATGTTTTGACAAAATCATTGAAGTGGCTTGTTTATTTCAGACGAAAATTATATTTCATCGCCCTCTCTGTACCCATGCTTCCATTTTTATTTTGTTTTTGTTTTTTTCCAGTGACATAATTAAGCTTTCTAGATTGGAAAAATTATGACTTCTCCTTTTCCTTGGACCAGGATGTTAACGCTTCTAACACGGAGAAAAATACACCTCTTCATTGGGCTTGCCTGAATGGCCACATTGAGGTATTTTACTGCATTACATCTTACATTACCAATCAGTAGTTTTCAGTTCCGTCAAGCTCATATAGTTATTTATTTTGAAGGTTGTCAAACGTCTCATTCTTGCTGGTGCCAGTCTATCGTTACTGAACAGGTTAATCGCTTCTGACTTATATTTTAACCATAGTCTAAGTTTGCTCGTTTTATTCCCATCTAAAATAGTTTATGGTGTTGAATGATCGTTAGCCATGAGAGAACTCCCGTAGATGAGGCCGTCAGTAGGGGAAAATTGGATGTCATCGATGCAATCAACGAAGCAGCGGCCCAGGTTGAACTCACGGGAACACGAGTTTCAGAGTCCGTAAATTTGTCGGGAGATCAAATAGATGCTGTCTTAGATTGATTTCGGTATCTTTAGATGTGATTTATTCAGTGCTGTCAACTATGGTTTACCAGTAAAAAGGATATCTCACAATATAGGAGATTTGTGTTTTTGGTTTTTAGTTGTAAGTTGATAATCCATCATAAATTTATTGTCTGGTGATCTGAGCTCGATATAACGTCTTAGGGGCGCCCTTATTACGGCTTTCTAATATCTATTTATCTCACACTAATATAACAATTTAAAAATAACTGAAATTCTTCTCTTATTGTTTTCATTTTTTACTATATTTTTGGAGAACTTTATTGTGTATTTATCTCACACTAATATAACAATTCAAAAATCACTGAAATTCTTCTCTTATTGTTTTCATTTTTACTATATTTTTTATTATAACTTTGGGGATTGGTTGATGGCATTTTAGGATTTTTATTTTTTCAATTTGCACTTTATGACTTTAATTTAAAAATATTGGTACGTTGAAATAATTTTGGCCAGTGAATTCAAAAATTAGTCGGAGAGCTGTCAAAATGGGCTAGGCCCGTTAGGCTAGCCCACCCCGCATTGCCAAAAGTAGGGGGTGGGTTGAGGGTTTAGTGGCCTGCTAGGAGGCGGGCCTAAACGGGCTTAGCCTGCGAGGGCTGTGGGCTTTGGCGGGGTGGACTGGTGGGTTGGCGGGCTAGCCTGCCTGGAAAATAATTGCAAATTTTTAATGTTCCTCGCACATGAATAAATCTCTCTCCATTCTAAGAAATAGCTTTAAAAAACGAATATAAAATGTAAATTATACGAATTGATAAAATGCAAATTACACAAAAATAAAATGCAGATGGACATCAACTTGCAGATAACAGAAGCTATTGCTTATTCAAGATTCCAAACCTTAACTTCCACAAATTGAGATGAGTTGTTCACATATTCTTGATTAGCAATTTTCGCATGGCATGACGAAAAGGCCGTTGGAAACTCGTCATATAAAATAATGTTTAACTTATTTTTAATCAATAATATTTAACTTTCAGCAAAAAAATAACAATTCTGGGGATAGAATTTTCTACAAGCCAAAAAAACAACTAATTTGGGCCTATAATCTTAAAGATAGAAATAAGAAACTAGATTAATTTCCTTAGGAAATGCTACAACTTTTCAAGTTTCAAAACCAAAACCACAGAACACAATAGCTTGAACAGTAGCTAAAAGCTACCATATCCAAATTCATCTAAAACTAAAAGAACAATGAAATTAACAATCTTGTTCTGCAATTCAAAGGCTTACGGCACATTAATATATTGTCTCCAAGGCTCCAACTGGAGTGTTACGGAGCAATGTAGCTACAACACAAACTACCATTAAATTACGTAATAGATGAAACCTAACCTTTTTTTTTTTTCAAATTTAGAGAAAAACAAACAATAGATTTAACCAAAATTGAATGCATAAAAGATGAGAACGATAATATTTTAGTGAAAGACGAGGATATAAAAGATCGATGGAAGAGGTATTTCAATAATCTTTTTAACGAATCGAAGGGGAATGATGTCACATTAAATGAACTAGGCCAACCTGAACTGAATGAAACCGTACTTTTTATCATAGGATTCAACTTCATGAAACAGAAAAAACACTAAACAAAATGAAAACTGGCAAAACAGTTAGATGATATACCAATTGAAGTATGGAAATATCTAGGTGGAGTTGAAATTGCATGGCTTATTAAATTATTTAATGTTATCCTAAAAACTAAGAGAATGCCTAATGAACGGAGAAATAGTATATTGATACCTATATATAAAAACAAAAGGGGTATACAAAACTGTGCAAATTATAGGGGAATTAAATTAATAAGTCATACAATGAAACTATGAGAAAGAGTTACAGAGGAAAAATAAGAAATGACACTAGTATATTAGATAATTAATTTGGCTTCATGCAAGGAAGGTCCACAATTGAAGTTATACACTTGATTAGACGATTATGTGAACAATACAACGAGAGAAAACAAGATTTAAATATGGTTTTTATTGACCTTGAAAGGCATACGATAGAGTCAACCGAGACATAATATGGCGCGTATTAGAAAAAAGAGGAATAAAATTAGCTTATATAGATGTCATAAAAGATATGTATGATGTTATAACAACATGTATCAGGACACCAATAGAAGTATTTAGTGAATTCCCAAACACTATACACTACAAGAAATTCGCAAAATACCAACGGAATTTTCTGTCGGGAAATCTAAAATTTCCGTCGGTAAACTGAATACCGACGGACAAATTATGCCGACAAAATTGTCATCGGAAATCCATCACCGACGGATTTCTTTGCCGTCAGTAAATTACCGACGAATTTGTTTTACGAATTCCATCGAAAAATAATAATTGGACCGACCAATTCCGGGACGTTTTGTCGTCGAAATATCGACGATAATGTCCGTCGGTATTACTTACCATTAGCAACGGCATTTTGTCCATCGGTAAATTACCGACAGAAGTTCCGACGGATAAAATCAAAGTATGTTACAATTACTGACGGATTTTTCCATCGGTATGTTTTCATTTTTTATTTTTTAAAAATATTTTTAGTTTTTATTTTTTAATTTGTTTTAAATCTTGATACTTGTTACATGTGCAAGAAATGCATATCCAATACACAAACATAAATTTACCCCGAAAAAAAAAAACTATAATTCAGACTACTTATACTACAACAATATCATTCTTATTTACATAGAGAGTTAAATAATCTAATAATATCTAACGGGATATCATTGGGTCTGGACGGTGGCTATGTAAGAGGTAGCTACAGTCCTTGTTGCTGCAAAAGTTTGCTGGTCTGCACAAAAGAAGGAAAACATCACAATAAATATGAAACCAAGCCAAAAAAAGGTATAAAATAGACTGCACATAAACTACCACTAGAGAAAAAATAGTCACACCAATGCTTCAAACACGGTTGCTTCAAATAACTGCATCCACATTTTGATGACCAACAAATCATATACACTACATACAAGTTTTGCTTCTGTAATGAAAACTTTTGCCAATGACCCGAAATTTCTGAAACAAAGCAATTATATAAAGTTCATATCATTATCTCTCTGCTTATAGTTGTACATGCAAAAGACCTTTTTCACCAACCAATTGCCACTAGATCAAAATAATTCAAAGCTCAGCAATTTCATAAAGCTTGACCAAAAAACCCAAAAGCAAATACCCACTGTACATTAACAAGAGAATTTGTCGAAAATTCCACCATTCGAAATTTATAACATCATAATCAAAGTAATAATCCAGGTGGACTAGTAATAACCAAACACCAAGAAGAGGAACAAAATTCTGATGTTTTATTTATGGGTGGCGCTATTTGCACCCCAATATTTGATTAATACACCACATTTCTACATACACCCTATCCCTATTTTACAAACTCATCTAATTAATAAATTCACCACACCTATATTTCCAATTTTAGCCTCCAAACTAAAAAATCCTAACTTAAAAAATCAGCTTTTTTCGGGAAAAAAAAAAGCTGGGAAAAATCAGCTTTTCTTGGGAAAAAAGAGATACAGCTTTTTTGGGGAAAAAAACAGCTTTTTCTCGGAAAAAAACCTGGAAAATCAGCTTTTTATCGAAAAAATCAGTTTTTTTTCCGAAAAAAAATCAGCTTTTTTGGAGAAAAAAGCTGTTTTCAGCGTTTTTTGGAAAAAAAAAACTGTTTTCAGTGTTTTTTGGAAAAAAAGCATTTTTTTCCGGAAAAAAGGTGGAAAAAATTAGTTTTTTTGGGGAAAAAAGAGAAACAACTTTTTTGGGGGCAAAAAAACTGTTTCCAGCGTTTTTTGGAAAAAAAACAGATTTTTCTCAAAAAAAAAAAGCTGGACAAATCAGCTTTTTTTGGGAAAAAAGAGAAAGAGTTTTTTTGGGGGAAAAAAGCTGTTCCAGCGTTTTCTTGGAAAAAAATAGCTTTTTTCGGAAAAAAAAAACTGGAAAAAATCAGCTTTTTTTGGAAAAAAAGAGAAACAACATTTTTTGGGGAAAAAAACTGTTTCCAGCTTTTTTTGGTAAAAAAACAGTTTTTTTGGGGAAAAAATCAGCTGGAAAAAATCAGCTTTGTTTGGGAAAAAAAGCTGTTTCCAGCGTTTAAAGAGGTGTATTTATATTGTTTTATTTATTAAGGGTATCATAGTCTTTTTAACTTATGACATTTTTATAAATATTGGGAGTGAGTGTATTAATCAAATCTTGGGGGCAAATATCGTAACCCTTTATTTATTTATTTACCTGTTGTGCTCCTTCACCAAATTCCACAATGCCTCGGCCAATCAGGTGGACTAGTAATAACCAAACGGAGGAGGATGAGATTTCCCATTTTTTTCACAAGCTTCTTCAACCTGCATTGAAGGAGAAAATAAAAGAATCGAAAATCAATACCAGTTGTATTGTCATACTGTGAGCACTTATATTTTTTATTAGGATATCCATATTTGTTGTCCACGTCACATCTTGGATGTAGCATAACTATGTACCATACAACACATTCCATCCATCAACATTAGCCACTCAACACTTTAGTCTTTATACACCACACTCATAAACCACAACACATTCCATTCCATTCCACCAACACTTTATACACTTTATCAACACTTTATACAACACATTCCATTCCATTCCGTCCATCAACACTTTATACACTTTATCAACATATTTTTACCGACGAAGCAACAATCCTCGGTAATTATAATTATAATTTTAGTTTTAAGTTTTCTAAAAGGTATTTTTTACCGACGGATATCCGTCGATAATGTTAAAAAAATTCAAAAATTATTATTTTTATCTTGCGAAGAGCAAGGCAACGACGTCTTTTGACATTTGGTAGTTTTGAAATACTTCAAGTTACCGATGGATTATTCCGTTGGTAACCAAATTAAATTATAAAAAATATATACCGATGGATTTTTCCGTCGGTATCGTGAATATTTTTATATTTAGCGACGGAAAAATTTCGTTGTTATTCCGTCGGTAATCCGATGGACTGTTCACGCGTCATTTGTTGGCGTAAAATGTACCGACTATTTACCGACGAACACATAATCCGTCACAAATATCATCGGTATTCCGTCGATAATTTGCCAATATATATTTAAAAAAATTATTATCCAAATTTGACGGTACTCCGTCGGTAAATAACGACGGTTACCGTCCATCGTTAGTTTCCGTTGGTATTTCGCGAAATTCTTGCGGTGATAGGTTTACACTAGAGTCCGTTTTAAGCCCTTACCTTTTTATCCTAATAATTGATGAAATCACTAAACACTTACAAAAATCCATCCCTGAATGTATGTTATTTGCATACGGTATAGCTTTAATTGATGAAACAAGAGAAAGAGTAAATGCAAAATTGGAAGTTTGGAGAGAAGCACTCGAATCAAAAGGTTTTACTATAAGTATGGCTAAAATAGAATACATGGAATGCCACTTTAGTAAAAACAACAGGAACAATGAGACAAAGGTTAAAATTGATGGACATGAAGTGAGTATAACAAATAATTTTAAATATTTAGGATATATAGTTGAAGAGAACGGAGAAATCAATAAAGATATCACACATAGGATCCAGACGGGTTGAAATAAATGGAGGAGTGCATCTTATATCCTTTTTGACCGTAAAATACCATTAAAATTGAAAGAAAAAATTTATAAAACGGTCATAAGGCGCGCAATGCTTTATGGAGCAGAATGTTGGGCGACTAAATATGAACACGAACAAAAAATGAGGGTAGCAGAGATGAGAATGTTAAGATGGATGTACGGACACATAAGATTAGATATAGAATGAAAAATGAACACATTAGAAACAAAGTGGGAGTAGCACCACTAGATGAGAAAATTAGAGAAACACGATTAAGATGGTTTGGACATGTTTATAGGAGACCTTTAGATGCACTTGTGCGATGTTTAGAATGTAGGGAATCACTCACACAAATCAAAAATGGCAGAGAAAGACCTAAAAAGACTTGAAAATATACTATTAAATAAGATATGTTATATCTAGAAATAAATAAAAATATGACTTATGACCGTAACGATGACGCGATATGATTCGTATAGCCGACCCCACATAGTGGGGTTAAGGCTTAGTTTGTTGTGTTGTTGGGTGGGCTGACCTGCCTAGTCCGTGGCCCGTGGTGGGTTGGGTTGGGTCGGGATATTCTCGGTCTACCACTTTGGTGGGCCAGCCCACCCCGCACAACGAAACGGTGGGATTTTCTAGCCTACGGCCCGCCCCATTCCGCCCCGCTGGCCCGATTTGATAGGGCTATTGTTGACATGACCGCCATAATGACCCCCATCTCACCACCCAAAAATTGGGGATTTTCAATTTTCCTGCGAAATTGCTAACTAGGATGCAGATCAATACACATGTGACATGTATTTTTCGTATGTTTATTAATTAATATTATTCAAATAGAAAATTACTTAATTAGCCATTTCGTAGGAAAATGGAAAATCCCTAATTTGGGGTAGTGAGTTAGCAACCATGTCAGCAATCCGACCAATGTTTGGATTTTCTAGTTGAAATTGTCCTCAGTATGCCGAATTTTTAATATTAAAGTCCTAAATTACAAATTTAAAAATTTAAAAATCTTAAAATGCCACCACCCCAAAGTTATTAGGACAAAGATGAGATATCATGAAGGAAACTTATTAGTTATTATCACTAGTAATTTTAATCTTACAGAAAAAGTTTAACTTGTCTTATCAAACCATTTTTAGGAGCCATGGATAAAAATGATCATTTTAACCAGTGTTTATGCCCAATTTATAATACATATGTTTGGTGTGATGCTATAGTTACCTATTTTAAATGATGTTAAATGATGTTACAATAATTATTTTTAGTTTTTGTGTATCTAGTAAGTAGTAATCCCTCTGCCATTTCCTATGGCCCAATTATTGCTACAAAGTTATTCAAAATAAAATTACTATTAGATTAACCATAACTTTTACATATTACTTTTTAGAATAATGCACAACTATTTTTTCTGAATTACCCTTTTCGCTTTCAATGTATTTCTAAATGCATTATGTTCTTTAGCCAAAAGTCATAAAAATAGCAAGAAAAAAAAAAGATAAAATGACGGAAAACATTTGCAATCTTTTTATGCCACTATTATTTGTGTCCGAATAAAATATCATAATTATAGTATTCGAACAGCGATTGTAATTTAATAACATTTTTTTTCCGAATTACCACCGCTATAACAATTCTTTTGAGTTAAATCATATTCATGAGACGTGAGAGTCCTTGTACAGTAAAATATTATAATTATTATACAATCAGTACAACAATTGTGTTACGTGTAACAAGAAGAATTTCATATTACAAGGTATTCAAATCAAATTATAATCTGGAATCAATCTTGTGCTCCATTGGTTGAGACGTGTATTGTAAAGACGAATGATTTGGGTTCGATCTCATACGAGTGTGTGTCCCTTCCCCAAATTCCACCCATTGTGCTTCAAAAAAAAAAATCAAATTATAATCTGTAGAAATGTAAACCTCTTCACATATTCAATTAAATTTGTTGGAAAAAAAACTGATGGTGTATACTGAATGGCCACAGAAAATCGAGCAGAGTAACAGAAAGTCGAGGCAAGAGTTGGACTCTTTGTCTTTAAGACGAAATTGCCCCGCTCACGGTGTTAACGGCGGCAATCGCCTCCCAAGATACAACGACTTACGTCTTGTGATAGCAACACTACAAATCACAAGACACTTCGAACTTTTAGTGTTTTTGAACTCTCAAGACTTTTTATGCTGATCTATGTGAATTTCGAAATTTTCGATGCATAAATGATTAAAATGGTTTATATAGAGCTCCTGCCTCCTCTTCAGACTCGGTGCAACCCCCGATTGGATCGATCTTGGCCGATCGCGCCCAGGTTACAAACCGCGATCCGATGGTCCCGATCGATTTGTGCGAAGAACACACCCTTTGGCATACACCTCAGACACTGGGATGTCGCTGGCGAGCGTCGATCGCTAGTGCCTTGTTAGCGAACAGATGCATCCAATCAAAGTGCGCCTTAAAGCGCCTAATGCGACTATGTGCGACGTGCGCGGGCTGGCCGGCTCGGGCGGTGCTCCGCGACTGCCCCTGCGCTTTGAGCTAGCCCAAAGGCTAGTCAAAATCGACTTGTCCACTAGGGTGTACTATAAGGAGTTCCACTTGATTACTCCTTATTAGTGGTGAATCTCTTTATTAACTAGTCAAACATTTAATATGTTTCCTATGTGGGATATGGCTTTCCATATTCTCACCCTTTTATATTCCATATATAAAAGCATTTTAAGTGGCCAACTTTATGCATTTATTTCTCATTCACCCGATATTGGTTTTGAGAAATTCAAAATGCTAAACTCATCTACCCGCGGCGTAGATGACGTTTATCTCATTTATTTCATACTTTGAATAAATGACCCCACTTAAATAATTGGTCAAAATCGGGTCAAAACCCAATTTAATAAAACCAATTCCAACAAAATTAAATTGTAGTAATTAAATTTGGGATCATATTTCCTATAATGTTTTTCTATTCTACTTCTATTCCACTCAATTTTGGTGAATTACATGTGTCATTGATATAAATATAGATTGTTGATTGGTTTAATATATCTTCACGAGTTCATATCTCGTGTTTCGCATTTTTATTTTACTGTATTAGATAATGTATTAAATGAATGACATGCGTACAATCATGACATCATCGTATATACGTGTTATTTTATCCAATACAATAGGAAATGGAATAGAAATATGGAACTGAAAATCTCAATCATTACTACACAAAGTCATTTATTCTGATGATGGAACATGAACATTAATTCAAAGAAAGTGGAATAAGAATGTGGAACGAGTGTTGTAAACATCGGCTTGGGCGTTAGGTGCCATATGCCGAACCAATTTTGCAAAATAGGTGAAAAAATCGTTTCGTACAAAAATCAGTCTAGATGCCTACTTAGGCGACCAAAATCAGGCCTAGACGCCTGTCTATACAACCAATATGTGGCCAAAAATCGAACAAAATTATTTAAAAAAAATAAAAATAGTATAATTCCTAGGCGCAAGTCTAGGCGGCTAAGGTGCCCGTCTAGGTACCTTAGGCGTCAGACTGTTGCCCGACTAACTGCTAACGAGTTTTGCAACCTTGTGTAGACTAGGAAATCTCAACCCTATCTACACAAGTCATCTATTCTGATGAGGAAGTGGAAGTGGAAGAGGATTTGAATCCATTGAACCCACATGTATAATGAATTATGGATATTACCAAACCGAATGAATTAACCTACACACTTGAATACCCAAATGGGCATCATCATCACATTGGTTCATTTTGTTGTTGCTATGTCAAATTGTCAACCGCATATTCAATGACTTTTTGGACAATTCCCAATAAAAAAAGAAAAATTAAAAAGAAAAACCCAACTACCCAAGTGCTCTTTTGCTGAAGCAGAATCCCTAGGATTATTCTTCCCCAATGCCCACCAAATAACAATATAAAAATCATTTTAAAAATGAAATTTTGAGATCTGCACTGCCAAGTCGGACAAGTATATAATTCCACTGTAATTTGCTTGAGAATCTGCCACAGTATTTTAGATCTGCTATTAATTTCTCTGATTTTTTCTGTTCATTGAGCTCCAGATCCCTCGAGATTTTGCTACATTGAACCAGGTAAGCGAATTTATCCCTTCAATTTTACAGCATTTTCAGTTTTTTTTATGTAGTTGAGTTTCGATAGCTAAAAACATCACAAATTTGGGTTGCAGTACTTATTTGTTATGGCGGCAAGGGTACCTGGTTTAATTGCTCTTTTTGATGTTGATGGGACGCTTACTGCTCCCAGAAAGGTGTGCAATTGCTTTTCCTCTTTTTTTTTTTTTTTCTGTCGCGTTCGATTCATCTTTGATTAACATTCATTTTTTCAGGATTTATTGCAATACTGTGTTCAACTGAATTTTTTGTGTATTCGGAAATTCTCTTTTTTGGTTAAAATTGATGTTTTTAGATAACTGCATTTAATAATTTGATGGGGACTTAATTGTTGATTTGAGTTGAACATATGGTGTTTTTTGTGATGGTGCGTGTATGAGTTTCTTGTTAGTGGATATTGTTTGGATACTAGTGGCTGAAATTATAGCTGCAATACATAAGGTTTGAAAGCAATGGTTTGTGGGATGATCCAAGACAAAGAATGTGTGGCCTGGTTTACTTGAATTGGGTGAATGTTTGTATGAGTAGTTCTGAAGTTTCACTATTGCTGTGTGCTAAATGATAGAGAAACTATTAATATTATGCTTCTTAAGCATGGTCCTATGTTTGACATCTCTTGCTGTAATATTCTGGATCATTTTGACTTCATATTACTGTACATTTGCGAGTTAGTTGAATGTCTTTCAACCTAATTGCTGCAGGTGGTTACCCCTAAGATGTTAGAGTTTATGCGGGATCTTCGGAAGGTACTTTTTTTTTCCCGTTCATTTTCATGTCATGTCCATGAAGAACACGTTGAAAAGAAAAATAGCAATATGGTTTAAACGTTGTATTTTTTTCTTCCCAGGTTGTTACCGTTGGTGTTGTTGGAGGTTCTGATCTTGTTAAGATATCGGAGCAGCTTGGGCAAACAGGTCACCTCCGTTTGACCCTGATCATCTCAATGCTGGATAATTTAAATTTGATTCTACTTACTTTATGTTTATCTTTCTAAAGTTACTTTTTATTCTTTGCCTTTGCAGTTATTAATGACTACGATTACGTGTTTGCTGAGAATGGTCTTGTGGCTTACAAGGACGGAAAGTTAATTGGAACACAGGTAGTGTCTAAGAATTGGACCTATTAATTTCAAGGACAGTGGTGGTAGGAATATTTCTCATGTCACTTCGTGTAGAAGAGTAGTAGTTGGAATATGTTTTTTTTTTTTTTCTGAAACATCAAATTGCAGGTTATAATAGATGATAAAACATTGGAAACACTTGAAATGCTTTATGTTTCTGCTAGTAACTGGAGATTATAAGATGAATAACATTTCATGATTCAATTTAATTTTTTCAGCTTGCTAGTTTCTCACTTTGACAAGTTATTATATCTCTTTGCAGAGCTTGAAGTCATTTCTTGGAGAGGACAAGCTCAAGGTTAGAATTTACCGCATTATTTATGAAAATATTGGTTTCGGATAATAAAATTCATTTAAACATACTTTGTCTTCATAAAGGGTGTCATCATGAATGATTGATCTCCAAAAGACTTGAAGAAGAAAAACATAAGTCTCATGAGTATAAGTCATGTCCTTTGGAAAGGAAAAAGATATTCTATGTAATGAGAATGAAGAAATGTTATTGTTTGATTTTACACTAGACTGGTTTTGTGGATGCGCAAACCAGCAAAAAATGATGTTAGGCCTTATTATTCAATGTTTTGAATGCATAACATTGCTAGTTTAACATTACAATTTTTGGTTAGTATTATTTTCATATACTGTGAATCAATATTACAGGAATTCATTAACTTCACTCTCCATTACATTGCTGACTTGGATATCCCTATTAAAAGGTAAGTAAAGCTAAAGCTCAAATAGCTCCTTATCATTTATGATGTGCTTCATAGATCCACTATTTTTATTTTTTATTTTAATTTTAGGGGAACGTTTATTGAATTTCGAAGTGGGATGCTTAATGTATCTCCAATCGGACGAAACTGCAGTCAGGAAGAGCGAGATGAGTTCGAAAAGTATGACAAGGTATAGTTTTTAAGCATAAAATATTTAAGGGAAAAAATATAAGGAGAAGGGATTATATCTTGACTCATAATATAGTGAAATATATATTTGAAGAGTTTTTTCTATAAGAACTCTTCTTGTCATTTACTTCATTACTAATAGAATGAGTTCATAAATCTCATCAGGTTCACAACATTCGCCCCACAATGGTGTCTGTTCTCCGAGAGAAGTTTGCACGCTTTAACCTAACATTTTCTATTGGTGGACAAATCAGTTTTGACGTAAGCAAATGTTTACGTTCACTGTCTTTCCATTTATTGTAGAATATATATCTCAGCAAAATGTTTGGTGACAGGTTTTCCCTCAAGGTTGGGACAAGACATATTGCTTGAGATACCTCGATGAATTTCATGAAATTCACTTCTTTGGAGACAAGACCTACAAGGTTGTCTAGCACTCATTGTTATAGCATTTACTCGGGTTTGGATTTAGGGATGAACTTATTCGTAGTTATCACAATAAGAATTGACTTATTATTTCTTTTTTTCTTCTTCTTATTCGTTAAGTTTTTTTTTTGTGTGTGTATTTGTGTGTTCTGAACAATACTTTTTCGACTTGAGGGCATCTAATAGATTTTTTTTCCCTTTCGTTTTTCACTTAAATAGGGAGGAAACGACTTTGAAATTTACGAGTCAGAGAGAACCAAGGGCCACACAGGTCAGCTTATCTTTGCCTGTTTATTAAAATTTTCATTTGATTATTGAATGTGACAAATAAAAATCTGGAACTTTTTCCAGAGATATATTTCAGTAATATTGCATCATGGACATGCTGCCAGAGATGGCAACCAAAATCTACTTTTTTTTTTTTTTTTTTTTCTGTAAAGGCTCTTTTCTGAACTGAAATTATGTTATGTTTGAGCTACAGAACATATCCTGCAAAAAAACGAAAAAAACAAATGCTTGATTATAACCAAAACTCTCTTCAGCATCTTTTATTGCAACTTTATGATGTGAATATATTTTTTGTTACTTGTTATCAGTTACAAGCCCCGACGACACAGTAAACCAGTGTACATCTCTCTTCCTGAGCTAGCAAAGATGGATATTCTCTGATTTTTTTTCGCTCCGTTTCAATGTTTCGTCACGTGATATTTGTGATTTATAGACATCAAGAATAATCCATAAAGCAGTGGGTATACATTTTTTGTTTTCTGCAGCAAATCAAGATAGTGTTCTTTAAGCTTTTGTTTTTTTTTCTTTTTGTTATAATGTTGGCTTTTGTAATCTATTCATGTGTAAGGATAATTACAAATACTAGCCTTGATGTTTAGCCTAATGACAAAACAATTCAATTCTCTCTCAAACTTATAAATATCCCCTTGACATATGCTTTTATTTGACAAATTGATCCTATTGAGGTGGTGCTGAGGGGTAATTTGTATAACAAATACAAATCTCAATGAGTATTTGTAATGATATATTTGATGCAGCTTCGATCCAAATGAAAACACAAAAAGAAATAATAATAATAATAATAATAATAATAATAATAATAATAATAATAATACTTTTTTTTGGAAACGATAGATTGCATTAAAAACTCAAAAGGAATTACAAAGAGAGAGGCTAACTAGCCTGTGATGTCCAATTGGATACAACGGGGAATTCCAATTTAACTAGCCTGTGATGTCCAATTGGATACAACGGGGAACTCCAATTGGGAAATCAGAGCACTATCCCAAAGGAGATGGGCTAATCATAGCTTTAAAAGCTAAATTACAACAAAATGACATAGATCTAGTGGGAACGAAAATAAAAGAGCATTGTATCTGAGAAGTAAGCATCTGGTTGATGTCCTTGGCAATTGAGAACCACTTTCGTGTAGAGGATTGCTTTAAGGTTTAGATTCTTGACAATTTCCTCAACATCAATCATGATAGTAAAACTTCCCCATCTGTGAAGCACAACATCATAAAGAACATAGGAAACATCATGCATGTAGAGATCAACTGGACCATTGGAAGCATCCCAGACCTTGTCCTAGCCTTCAAAATGTTGTCCATATCATCATAATAAATACCACAAAAACCAGACACAGCAAGGGTAGAGAAGCAAGCACTGATGTAAACAATTTTACATCCTACTTTGCAAACAGGATCAGAAGAAATGACAGATGGAGAGAAGATGGGAGGGGCAAGTTTAACAGAGAAGGTATCTTTGAATTCTCCCCACTCTGTTAAAGCTGCATTCAGGGCTTCAAGTCAGTCGTCCAAGTATGGTTGAAAATCCAGGATTTCCTGGTTTTCCAAAGCCACTAAAGAAGATAAGTGGAGAGTTGAATTCTATCTTCAGAGAAGTTATCTTTGACATTAGAGCAGATGTGTTCCCACCATTGGCAGAAGGACTGGGGCTCATTGGGGGGGCGGTGGACCACTGAATTGGAGATAACTTCCAGTATCGAATTGCCCTGGTGCAATTGAAGAATAAATGAGGCAAGGTTTCAGCAGATTCTCCACACATTTGGCAAATGGGATCAAGATGGCAACCTTTCTTGAGCAGTGGTCTTTTGGTGGGAGAAAGTTCTGGCAACATTTCCAAGGAAAATTTTTAGGGTGCGATTGGATATGCGTTCATTTTGAAAATTTTCATTTTGCTAGAGGATAGTGGTGAAAAAAAATTTGGGAGAAAAAAGATAAATTTTGAGAGTATGATTGGATGTGATATGAAAAAGTAATGATGAAAGTTGATTTGATTTAAAAATAATAAAATAATGATTGGATGCGATTGGTAGTTAGAAATGTGTGAGTGAGTGAATAGTGAAATTTGTGGGAAAATGTGTAATAATGATTAGTTGTTTGTGAAAAAATGTGTAGATGTGATTGGTGAAAGAGAAAATGAGAAAAAGTGAAAGTGAGAGAATAATATATTTTCTGAAATTTTTCATAAACAATCGCATTTTTTGTCAAAAAAATTCTCCAGCGGAACGAAAATGAAATCTCGTTCATATCCAATCGCTAAGGGTACGATTGGATATACTTTCATTTTGAAAATTTTTATTTTGCTAGAGAATAGTAGTGGAAAAATTTTTGGGAGAAAAAAGATGATTTTGAGAGTGTGATTGGATGTGAGATGAAAAAATAATGATGAAAGTTGATTTGATGTGAAAATAGTAAAATAATGATTGGATGTGATTGGTAGATAGAGAGGTGTGAGTGAATGAATAGTGAAATTTGTGGGATAATGTGTAATAATGATTAGTTTTTTGTGAAAAAATGTGTAGATTTGATTGGTGAAAGAAAAAATGAGAAAAAGTGAAAGTGAGAGAATAGTATATTTTCTGAAAATTTTCATAAACAATCGCATGTTTGGTCAAAACAAATTCTCCAGCGGAACGAAAATGGATTCTCGCTCACATCCAATCGCAACCTTAATTTTTCCTTCACTCTGAGCTTCCAGATTGTTTTCCACATGGATTTTTGAAGAGCACTTGACCTACTACTTTCAGCTAATTCTGTCAAAGCATGATTAGAAGACCGCAGCATTTTATAAGCAGAGTTGACAGTAAAAACATCATACTTTGAGAAATGCCAAACAATAAAATCTTTCTCAGTCTTATTAGCAACAGGAATATTAATAATAATAATAATAATAATAATAATAATAATAATAATAATAATAATAATAATAATAATAATAATAATAGATGCAGGGGCGCGGATCTAAGGGGGGGCCGGAGTGACCCCAAAATTTTTTTTTCCCATTTTTTTTAGTGGGAATTTTTTTAAAAAAAATATATGTTTTTTATAAGGGGAAAAAATAGTTGGGCTAGGGGGAAAAAATTTGGACTACGGGTAAATGGTGCAGCTGGCTACTGTCAGAAAGTAAAGTCATTTTATTTGACTAATGAGCAAATTTGATTTGTTGGTTGAAAACATTTGCTGGCCAATTAATTGGATGGTGATGTTTTTGGAAGAATGGAAATGAAGACTTCAATTTGCAAACCGGGCAATTATTACACCTACCCAACCAACAACAATTAGATATAATTGTTGTCCTAATTAATGCTTGTTTAAAGCTTATAAATAAGCTCAAAGGTTTAGCATTTGGGATCATTCCGTGTGAAGCAACGGAGCAATCAAGAAAGCTTGATTGATCATTTCTCTAATTATTTTCTCACTAAAAGAGTGTTAGTTTTCTCCTATTACAAGAGAGAGTGTAATATTGATATCTCCTTGTATTTAGAGAGAAGGTGTTGTAATCCCTATTTTTATAGTGAATTGCTCCTACACTTGCCCGTGGTTTTTACCTCAAATTTATTTGGGGTTTTCCACGTAAAAATATTCGTGTCATTTTACCTTTATTTTTCTCACATCACTATTGTCATGGGTTTGTTCCGGTCCGTAATTTCCTAACAGTGGTATCAGAGCCATTGGTTTAGGGGTTACTGTTCACGGGTACTATTCACGCACTATTCACGTGAATAGTGAAATTGATTCACGTAAAAATCAAAATCGGTGTGAACAAAATGACGACAAAGTTCGATGTAGAAAGTTCAATGAGAATAATTTCTCATTGTGGAAAATGAAGATTAAAATGGCTATTTTGAGGAAAGACAATTGCTTGTCGGCAATTGGAGACAGACCGCAGATATCACGATGATGCCAAGTGGAATGAGATGGATGGCAATGCAATTGCTGATCGCACTTAGACTAGGCGATGGAGTGTTATCCAGGTGTGGCGGAGAAGAAGGCAAAAAGGAGATATGGGATACACTGACAAAATTGTACGAGGCCAAGTCACTTCACAACAAGATTTTCTTAAAAAGAAAATTGTATACTCTTCGTATGGCGGAAACCACTTCGGTGGATGACCATATCAACACCTTGAATACTCTATTTTCGCAACTCACCTCAATGGGTTACAAAATAGAAGTTGTTGAACGTCTGAACTTTTACACCAAAGTTTACCGTTAAATTTATCAACTCATCATCAACTTGACGAACAACGTCCTTTCGGACTATCTAGTCTTGATGAAATTGCGGCCGCTATACTAGAAGAGGAGAGCGGCGCGAGAAACAAAGAAGACAGACAAGCAAGTTCGCAACAAGCGGAAGCTTTTTGGCGGTGGTGAGAGGAAGATCCACGGGCGTGGCTCCGGGAGTCAAAATCATGGTAGATCAAAATCCGGGAGTAAAAAGAACATCAAGTGCTACAACTGTGGCAAAAGAGGATACTTCAAGAAGGATTGTTGGAGTAAGAAGAGTGGCGACCCCGAGTCATCAAATCCTCAAGGAATATTGCAAGTACCTACGAAAATGGAGAAGTTTTATATGGCGAAGCAACAACCAACGCCTGAAAGGCGAAAACTATTTTCGATGTTTGGCTTTTAGACTCGGAGCAACCTGGCACATGACCTCCCGACGCGAGAATGGTTTCACACATACGAACCAATCTCTGAGGATCTCGTATTTATGGGGAATGATCATGCCTTGGATATTCTTTGGTATTGGTACTATCAAAATAAAAATGTTTGATGGTACATTCGCACCATTCGGGAGGTACGACATGTGAAGGGCCTACGTAAGAATCTTTTATCTTTGGGACAATTAGATGATGTTGGATGTAAAACTCGTATTGAGGATGGGATCATGAAGATCGTAAAGGGGCTATTGTAGTAATGAAGGCGGAGAAACTCATTGCAAATTTGTATATGCTTAAAGGTGAGACAATGCAAGGAGGAGAAACTTATGTTGCAGTTGCAGGTTCAGCAGAAGAATCAACGACAATGTGGCACCACAAACTTGGCCACATGTCGGAACAAGGGTTGAAGATTCTCTCGAGCGGGAAGCTACTACCTGGTCTTACAAAGGTATCTTTACCATTTTGTGAGCATTGTGTTACAAGTAAGCAACACAAATTAAAGTTCGTGAGATCAACATCTAAGAGTAAGGGCATCTTAGAGTTGATTCACTCGATGTTTGGCAAGCACCACTATCATCCTTAGGAGGGGCGAGATACTTTGTATCTTTCATTGATGATTACTCCAGGAGATGTTGGGTGTATCCTATCAAAAGGAAGGCCGATGTGTTTTTCGATCTTCAAAGTTTACAAAGCTCATATAGAACTTGAATCGGGAAGAAGATCAAGTGTTTAAGGACCGATAACGGAGAAGAATTTACAAGTGATGAATTTGAGTCTTTCTCACAAGAAGGCATCAAAAGACGATTCACGGTGGCGTACACACCTCAACAAAATGGAGTGGCGGAGCGAATGAACGAACCTTGTTAGAAAGGACAAAGAGCAATGTTGAGAATCGCAAGTCTACCCAAGACATTTCGTGCAGGCGGCGATCAAAACCGCTGTTATGTGATCAATCGGTCACCATCAATGCGATTGATCCGAAAACGCCTATGGAGATGTGGACTGTAAGCACTGATTATTCTCGCTTACATACATTTGGAAGTCATGTGTATGTGATGTACAATGACCAAGAAAGAACGAAGTTGGACCCAAAGTCCGAAAAAATGTATCTTCTTGGGGTATCTTTGATGGAGTTAAGGGTATCGCTGTGGGATCCCACTACCCACAAGGTCGTCATCGTCGCCAGAGATGTGATATTTGAGAAGATAAACCGCAAGACAAGGGAGATAGTAGTGATGTAAAGAGAACCAGGAGACTACTACGGTCTTTAGTGGAAAATAACCTTCTGAATGAAGATCCAAAATCTTACGGCGTGCAGCACGAGTACAAGAACAAGTCGAGTCTGATGTCCAAGAAGTACGTCGGTCAACTCGTGAGAGAAAACCGCCAGCTTGGCAATCGGAGTATCTTATGGAGAGTAATGTTGCATACTATCTTTTAACGGAGGATGGAGAGCCATCAACTTTCCATGAAGCTACAGAAAGCTCAGATGCATCTCGGTGGATGACAACAATGCATGAAGAAATTGAAGCTCTCCACAAAAATCAAACTTGGAAACTTGTACCGTTACCACATGGTAGAAAAGCCATTGGTAATAAATGGGTCTACAAGATCAAGCGGGATATTAATGATCAAGTAGAGCGGTATCGTGCAAGATTGGTGGTGAAAGGATATGCTCAGAAAGAAGGCATTGATTTCAATGAGATATTTTCCCCGGTGGTTCGACTCACGGCGGTGAGGTAGTCCTGGCGATGTGTGCTATATTTGATTTACATCCGGAGCGATTAGATGTAAAAACGTGTTTTCTTCATGGAGAGCTTGAAGAAGAAATTTATATGCTTCAACCGAGGAAGGTTTCTTTGAAAACAGGCAAAGAGAACTTGGTTTGCGGGTTGAACAAATCTCTGTCTGATCTCAAACAGCGCCGAGGTGTTGGTACAAGAGATTTGATTCCTTCATAATGAGCCTTGAATACAACGAGACTTAGTTCGGACCATTGTGCGTACTACAAAAGGTTTAATGATAATGATTTTATTATTTTGTTTGTTGTATGTGGATGATATGTTGGTGGCGAGGCCCCAATAATGATCGGATCAAGAAATGAAGGCACGATTGGCTAGGGAGTTTGATATGAAGGACTTGGGACCAACAAACAAGATTCTTGGGATGCGGATTCACCGAGACAGAAATAATAGGAAGATCGGCTTTCTCGGAAGAACTACTTGAGAAAAATTTTGCGGCTTCAACATGCAAGATTGTAAGCCGTTTCTACCCCTCTTCCTATTAATTTCAAGTTATCCTCAAGTATGTGTCCTAGCAATGAAGCGAGAGAGGAGGGGAAATGTCTCGAAATCTACCGTATGCATCGCAGATGGGGAGTCTAATGTTCGCTATGATATGTACAAGACCGGACATTGCACAAGCGATGGGAGCGATCGATCGATACATGGCGAATCCTGTAGAAAACATTGGGATACGGTGAAGAGGATTAAGAGATACATCGGAGGAACCTCGATCTTTGCATTATGTTATGGAGGATCGGATTTTTCTTGTCGGGGTTATGTTGATTCGGATTTTGCGGGTGATCTTGATAAAAGAAAATCCACTACGGATATGTGTTTACACTTGCGGGAGGAGTCGTAAGTCGGGTTTCAAAACTACAGATCACAGTTGTAGCTCACAACAACAGAAGCGAGAATACATGGCACTACAGCTACAAGCTTGCAAGGAAGCGATCTGATTCAAAGGTTACGGGAGGAGCTCGAGCACAAACAAGAAAAGATTGTTGTTTGTTTTGTGACATCGAGTGCTTTGCATATTGCAAAGAATCGACCTTACATTCACGGACAAAGCACATTGGAGTTCAATATCACTTCGTTCGAGAAGTAGTGGAAAATGGAAGTGTGGATATGCAAAAGATCCATCTTGATGAGAACTGCGATTGCATGACCAAACCAATCAACACCGCAAGTTGAATGGTGTAGATCCTCGTGTGGCCTAGCGAAACGTAAGCGGCAAAGAGTGGCAAGTGTAGAGAAGGATGAAATGATTACAAAATGACTTTAAGTGGGAGAATGTCGAAAAGTAAAGTCATTTTATTTGACTAATGAGCAAATTTGATTTGTTGGTTGAAAACATTTGCTTGCCAATTAATTGGATGGTGATGTTTTTGGAAGAATGGAAATGAAGACTTCAATTTGCAAACCGGGCAATTATTACACCTACCCAACCAACAACAATTAGATATAATTGTTGTCCTAATTAATGCTTGTTTAAAGCTTATAAATAAGCTCAAAGGTTTAGCATTTGGGATCATTCCGTGTGAAGCAACGAAGCAATCAAGAAAGCTTCAGTTGATCATTTCTCTAATTATTTTCTCACTAAAAGAGTGTTAGTTTTCTCCTATTACAAGAGAGAGTGTAATATTGATATCTCCTTGTATTTAGAGAGAAGGTGTTGTAATCCCTATTTTTATAGTGAATTGCTCCTACACTTGCCCGTGGTTTTTACCTCAAATTTATTTGGGGGGTTTCCACGTAAAAATATTCGTGTCATTTTACCTTTATTTTTCTCACATCACTATTGTCATGGGTTTGTTCCGATCCGTAATTTCCTAACAGCTACGCCCCTAATAGATGGGATTCCAGTGTTTTTGAAGCAATAGCACAATAATTTATTTTTAAATATTTTATTATTTTTCCAGTAAAACTGTCATGACTCATGAGGTAATTCATAGTATTAAAAGTAAAAGTTTTTATACATAGTAGACAAGTAGTATCTCGTACTTGTTGAACTTTTATTTTCACCAAGTAACTTCTAAGGCCAACTCCAACAACGCACTAAACTAGAGTTGGGCGCCACTTTTTATACTCCAACAGTGCGCTACTTACATGCGCTATTTTAGAATCACTACAGTGTTGCGCCACAAATGGCGCAACACTGTTTAAGCGCTATTCTACTTTTTTTTTTCAATTTTTTATATGTTTTTCTTAATTTTAAATATTATTATTAAATTCCTTTTACAAAAAGTATTCTTATTAGTTTTATATTTTAATGAATCTAATAAAAAATAATATTAAAGTTGGTTCAATTATATATGATAAATTATTTTTAAATAATGTATAATTTGAATAATAATATGAGATTTGAAGTACTACACACAAAATTATAATTCTCGCATAAAATAATTTTTAATAAATATGATATCAAATAAAATTAATTATTTAATATTTTTATTAATTATAAAGTAATAAAAATAAATATTAAATGAACAAAAGAAGGAATCTTATACAATATTCTTTTTTTGTGGATAAAGTAGTGCAAACTGCTGGAGATGCAATGTAAATTTTACACCAAAGTAGTGTAATTTCTGCACTAAAGTAGTGCAAACTACTGGAGATGGTCTAAAGGAGGTCATTTAGAGTATGTATTCCGTAACAAATATATGGATGTCTGTACGCCAATATTTTTAAACGGGGAAGTCTCACAAGACGTCTCACACAATTTTTTATGTTTTTAAACTTTGTGAGCTTATTGTGTGTTTAGTCTTGTTAAATTATTCCGTGCCACATTTATATGGTTCTTGACTTGTCCAACTCTTGTTGAACCAGTACTGATATCATTTAGGGTTAATTACAAAAAAAAAACACTGGGTTTGGAGTAATTACAAAAACAGAAAAAAAAAAAGGCTAAGTTGAGTAATATTTATTTGTCGATTTAAAACTTAGCAGAGTTTTTTTTGTAATTATTCCAAACTTCATAGATACTTTTTGTAACTATCCTATCATTTAGGGATAATTACAAAAAGTACCCCTGAGGTTTGACCTAATTACAAAAAAAACACAGCTAACTTTCAAAATTACAAAAACTACCTCTTAGGTTTGATTCAGTGTTAAAATTAATGGGTAAATTGTAACATTTTTATAAATATGAGGGGGGATTTTGAAATATTTTTTGGTTATGGAGGGCTAAATGTTAGACAAAATAAACCTCCAGGGTATTTTTGTAATTTTGAAAGTTAGCTGGATTTTTTTGTAATTAGGTTAAACCTCAAGGTACTTTTTATAATTAACCCTATCATTTATTAGTACTTGGTGGCATCATAATAGCTTTCCGCTTAGGCTTTGGTGCATGCCAAAGGAATAAGAAAAATGCATCAAGAATTGTCAATTCATTCCATTTATATCTCAGGTAAGCAGTAAGGAATACTAGAAATGTAATTAGGAAAAAAAACAATAAATGCAAAAGTACTTTTTACATAAAAAAAACTTATTTCAATAATATTTATTATAGAATATAATGTACATTGATGTCTGTATACTAATTGATGAATGATATTTCAATAAATACATCTCTAAGAACAACAAAATGTACAAATGGATTTCGATAAATATTAAAAGTACAGACAACTTCTTGAACACTAACAAGGGATAACAACATTAGTATGAATGTGGTCAAGAACTAAAAATCAAACAAAAGATAAAGAAATTTATACGAATCTCATCATAAGCTTTTTCATAAATTTTGTAGGGAAAAATTAAAATTAAAAATTTAAAACTCGAAAATACGTCGTCGTAAAATATTTTGTTCTAGGATTGTTCTTGTGCCTTGTCAGATTCTTCTTCGGATTTTGCCTCAGCCACCGTTTCCTCCTCCGCGTCCGCCTCGTTCTTTGGCTGCTCAGCCGCGTCGGACTCCGGCTCGACAGCACCCTTTTTATGATTGGCAGCATTGAGGACATGTTGGTAATTACCTTTCTCCATGAAGAGCTGCTGAAAATGGACCTTGCAGTAGAGGATCCCATCAAGAGCAGCATAGGATGAGTGTGTAAGGGAGCAACCCCCATGAGCACACTTGAAACATGACTTGTGGAATGATTCTCCTTCCATAGTCACCTATTTTTTATTTTCAATATAAAATAAAAATAATAAAAATCATTCTCTATCCAAAAACATGGATTGGGATTTCAAGGGAAGTAAATAGTTTTTCTTGTGCAATATAATAAACAGTGAAGGAGCCAGAAATTTCAGTTTTGGGGAAAGGACTCGAGATAGATATCTTGAATCTCATTGATGGTCAATTTTCAAATTTAGAGGGGCCAAGTTATGTATAAACTTCAAAATATAGACAAAGTGATGGCACAACTCAAGTTAAACCTAATTGCAAAATGAAAACACATTTATATTTGAAAATCACAAATACCCCCTCGACATGTTTTTATTTTACAAATTGCCCCGATTGAGGGGTAATTTGTAAAACAAATATAAAACCTCAATCAGGGATATTTGCAATATAAAAGATAACGGGATTATTTTGTAATTAAGTTAAACCTTAGGGGTAGTCGTATAATTATCCCTAATTGTGGTGAAAGATGAAAAGTAGAGACCTTCTCGAGGGGGTAGACAGTTTTGTTGCAAGCAGGGCATTTGTCTTGAGTACCAGAGAACAACGCAGATAGCTTGCTAGGCGCTCTTGTCTGCATAACATATAAAAAAATAATAATAATAATAATAATAAGAGTTGGTAGAAATTGTAATATTTTTTCTTACTTTAGAAAATTAGGTTGATTAAGATCAAGAAGATGAAGAACATAGATATTATATGACTTTCAATTGTCTTATTTTTCATTTCATTTGTTATTTTCTGGTAAAAGCATCTGGCACTTACCAGTGAATTTTCCCTCTCTGGCTTTCCTGCTCAAAACATTAATCAAAACACATAGAACAATTAGTGAACACAACATAACTCGAATGAAATAATGAAGACAAAGGGATGTAATAAAATTTTAAAAAAAATAAGGTTATTACCATTTTGAAAATTCTTGCTAAAATTTCCAGACTCCTTGAAAAGTTGCTCAAAATGAGGCTTGCAGTAGAGAACTCCATCCATGGAAGAGTAGTTGCTCATCTGCCAACCAAACAATTTACAAAGATACATCAATTCTATGTCCTCAAATCTTCTTTATGCGAGTAAAACAAAAACTGATAGAGCATTGAGCCATCTTTACAACACCTTGACAAGTTATAAGATACGATTATGCGAACATTTTTTGTTCCTAGATATATCGATTATCGAAGAATCATACATCATACGAAATTCTAAAAAACAATCCCTCCTAATGCAATATTTATCAAACTCAACTAATTGTTATTTGAGCCAGAAATTTCACAAGAACCACAATTTTGTAGCAAATAAAAATTGTTATTGTTGTGTATTTTAAATACACGACAAGTGTACATTAATGATGTCAGCAATCACTAAGCTCAGAGCGTAATTGTGAAATTTGGGACATGAAATGTGGAATAGAAAATCTCGCGTTAGTAAAATAGAAATAAGCATCATACTTATATGAAAAAGGAATTCACAATCAACACAAGTTAAAGACGGAAAAAAAACACACACATGTACACATGCATACGTGTATATATGTATTAAAAAAGAAGAAGACGAAGAGGAAGAAGAAGGAAAACATACGACGAGGGTCCCTTTGCAATGGCTGCATTTGAAGCAATATTTATGGTAAGTAGCTCCATCAGCAGACAACAAATCAACAAAATAAACAGTCTTGTCACAAGCCTTGCATTTATCCAGAGTTCCTGTGAATGCTGCCATTTTTTCTTCTTCTTTTTCTTTTTCTTTTTCCCCCTGAGAATCTCAATAACTTATGCTGCTCTGTTTCTAGGATCAAAATGAAACTGCAAATTATTGAGACTAAAGGAAAATTCTTTGATCTCTAACAATATTAAGTAATTTTATATCAACTACCCAAAAATAGGAAAATCCTTTTTTTTCACCTTATTTATTATTTTTCTTTTACAAGAATGGATGGATCAGTTTGCAAGAATACTGGTGAACAAAATATTGGACACGTGATTGGAGATCCCATAATTATTGAGGAAAATGGGGGGATTATATATTAATGCTGTGAAAAATTTGGATGGAATCCGGCTAAAGTGGAGAGAAAAAAGGTTGACTCTTTCCACTGGAAAATAAAAATAATAATAATAATCATTAAAAAAAGAATGGGAAAAAAAGTATTTCCTTTGTCTGTGTTTGTGGTAGTTATGTTAGTTACAAATAAATGGTCTTGTCAATAATTTTCAACCTCAGTTTTGTGCTGTTTTTCCCGCAGAAAAGGGGTTTTCATTTGTTTGACAAAGAAAATGAGAGGAAAATTGTTGATGCTTAAATTGAATTATATATATCGAGTCAACAATCTTTCTGCTCGTGCATTTTAAGCTTTGAATCAGGTTGATTTTATATCTTTTGTTTTCCTTTTTTTTTTGCTTATTGAGACCTAATGAAAAAAGTGTTTTTGGATTTACATATTTTTTTATTGTACGAGGAAAGTGATAATAATAATAGTTAAGTATTCACAATTTATTAAAGCTATATTACATTCATAAAGTAGTCGTTTTATCAATAATATAATATAGCTCGTCATGTTAGCTTATAATAATTCAATTAACAATGACAAAATCATAAATGTAACATATCTTTGAGAAATATAATGAGTAAGAAACGTAAGAAAAAGTTTCAAATGATAAGTATTAGTACATTACTCAATCAAGTTCAAAAAATATTAGATTATATATACAAGAATATAACTGTATTGTAAAAAAGTAACTCTACAAAAAAAAAATATATTTTTTTATATATTATTGACATAAGAGGATTATAATATTTTTCCCTTCATTCGATGACCCAAGTGAATAGTGTCCAATTCCCCTAGGATGTTGACATGTGTCACATTATACAAAACATGGTTGTGTTGATTTCCATAACAAAAAGAGATAAAGGGCACATGTCTACATCCTACGGGAGTTGGCACTACCCACTTGGGTAACATCGAATTAGCCAGAGGTAAAGTAAGGTAAGTACACTAAATAAGTACAGGCAATATGACAATACAATTGGAAATACAAGGATAAAAAAATTATAGTTTCCAGTAAGAGAGAAGTAAAGTCGGAAATACATTTTATTTTCTATTAAAAAGAAATGCAATATGAGGAACAATAGGACTCCCCACGGTCATCCATCCTAGTACCGGTTCAATCTAACCAAGTTTAGAAATACAAATGAAACCTTAATGTTCACAAAATAAATTAAGATATAGCTACACAATAACAACTAACAAGAGTGCCAAAAAAATTGCAATTTCCCTAATATGACAATTCAAGAAAGAGGCTTCATGATTAAAAGCTCTCGTCAGTATTACAAAATCCATATGCTGTCGTCGGATTAAACCAAGATCTTCAATTTAACTTTCAACTTTACGAGAAAAAAGTACATGATAACAGCAAAACTAACATGGTCATTGGAGATTTGGAGTTACTTCAGTCTTCAGACATACATAGATCTCTATTCAGAAGAAGATTATTGAAACTCCCATTGTGAAGCATCCCACCGCCACCCAAGGGCTCAGTCTCTCACCTGTTCCAGAGAGCAATACATAGTCACAGTTAGAAAGAGTACAGAAAGTTTTCGAAAAACACACAAAAGATTAATTTAAAGAGTATCAACTAATTATACTGCATAGATTGGAAGTAACTATAGCAGAAGTAACCAACAAGTAGGTCAAAACTCATTCAGCAGATGATTTGCTATACTTTAGTAGGCCACAGAGCAAAAAGAAGTCTTTTTTTGTAGCTTAGAATAATTAGGACAACTAGTACAAATACTACCCTTAAGGTTTAGTCTAATTACAAAAAACGCCAATTATGTTTCAAAATTACGAATAACCCCTTAAGGATTATAAACACACCCTTGAGGTTTGTATTTACTTGAAAAATACCTCCCCCTCCCCCGACAGAGCAATTTAAACAAATGTCACTGGGATATTTGTAATTTTGAAAGATAACTTGATTTTCTTGTAATTAGACTAAACCTCAAGGTATTTTTTGTAATTATCCCAAATAATTATAATGTGATGCTCATATGCAGAAGCAGTTAATGTTAAGCAACTGAGAACCATCTAGTCCGGGTTGAGCTTATTTAGCCACTAGAAATTGGTTAACCATGTTTTGAAAATTGAAAAGCTTATATATTGGGCAGCATCTAAGGTTCTGGGGAAAGATATCATAAATAAATGAATAAATAAAACTTAAGCTTTTGTAATAAAGATAGGCATCTTAGTTATGATAAGCTAGTAATTATTTGAAACCTGGTCATTTCCATCGTACCAGACTTGTTCTAAAGGTTTGTTTGCGGAAACCAAATACATGTGTTCATGTTTTATACATTACATTACGAACCTCCAAGTCACACAAAAGAAGCATTGTACATGTTGAAGTTAAGTAAATGATACCTATTCTAGCAGCCTTCCAGAAGACACCTCGAAACCTGTCACATTAGCACCGAATCAGAATCCAGATGAAATTATGCTGAACCAGTAACAAAAGACTTAATCATGAAAAAACATAGCATATAAAGAGGTAAAGAATGAAGATGCATGTACAAACTTGTACAATGGCAAAATTCTCTATCATCATTCAAATAAGGCAAAGTAGTATACGGCAAGAGGTGTAAGAAGCCGATCACAATAATTTCCACAAATATATGAATGGGCGTCACAGGCTGGGCATAAAGCAGACAACCAAGTCAAGTATTTAATTTTGATAAACCTTGTGAATGCACTAAACTCCAGTTGACTTTGAATGTCCTGCCTTTATTTTCACAGAAGGTATCACTCAACTAGTTAGAAAGTTGAGTTTGCAACGGATTTGGTCTGTCCTCAAAGGATGGAAACAGAGAAGTTTAACATCTTAGGAAACGGAACATCTTGATAAAAATGCCAGAAGAAAGTTTTGCGTTCTTTTGTTCTTTTCCAATGGAATGTTCTTCAACTTAAGTTTGGCACAGAACAGGATCGAAAGCTACTAATTCTCTGACAAATTACATCTTGCCATTCTGTGGAGCAATATTACAAGAAGAATTTAACTACTCTAATTTTCTTTACAAGTTAAGGCATCTTGCTAATCGGTCTCCTTGACTGAAGGAATCTATTTCACTCAATGATATTTTAAAATTGAAAAGCTGCTGGCTGCTAGGAGATTTTCCTTCTCCGTCGTGTCTTTAGTTATAAGCTCTTTAAGAACAAAACAATGTTCCCACAGGAAACCATCATTTTGGGTTCTCACAAAATTCACATAATATAAAATCTCTTTCATCGCTGGAGAAAAAGAAAAAAGATTAGAAAAAGAGATTGCTCTAGTAATTTCAGGAATGAAGCTTTATCAGTTGGTCCATTACCTAATACAATCACACGATAATATTCTATCTTAGACTAAAGCTGGCGCCACTTAATGTTACAATATAACTACATATTAATGGTTCCCAAAAGTTTGAATTTGCAGAATATCAAACCCCATAACAGATGGCCTTACCCAGTTCTCTGTTCAAGAAGCGCTGGAAACTGAATCTTCACATATGTGCAGGCACAGATGCCTAACAAAACTACTGTGAGGAAAGAATGGAAATTGAAGAGCGCCGACTGAAAATCCAAAATAACAATCACATCAGTACTTAAATCTTATGTGAAATAAAAATCACTGCAGAACTCAAATGTCATGATATCAACATCCACATAACAATCTTACCATGTTTAAATTACCCTACTTTCGACACTTCTAAGCCTCGCAATATGTCTACAAACACAAGAAGCAGTTATTAATTCATTGCAAGACAAATACAGATAAATCGCGGACATTGAGAAATACAAAAACAAATGCAATTTCAGCACCGTATGCTGAATCTATCTGCTTCAGAGATTTAGTGGAGGAAAACTTAAAAAAAAACACTGAAGCTAAATTATGTCACATTTCCATCTGGACAAAACAAATATGAACCTCAAAAGCATTGCAGATGTAAAATCAAATGAAAAGGATGTCCAAACTAATAACTATTTCTCAAAATTTGATCTGCAGAAGCATTTCCTGGACATAAGTTAGAGCATTTGTATTATTCCACCGAAAATGAAAAACAAAAAAAAAATAATAATACAATCAGAATACAAGATAGTAAAATTGCAAAATCAAATTATGGATTATAAGCACCAGGCAGCAGTCGCAGCACTAAACATACTCATAAGAGCAACATTATTAAAACCATAAATACTGAAATGTAAAACGATCCAAAGATTTACATTAGAAAAATGCGCTCTTGCAGAGCAGAAGTTTTACCAAAAACCAAAAAAGAAAAGAAGACTTGAATCTATTACAACCTAATATGATTTCTATAATACATTAGTTGTGAATTAAGAAAGAGAGATAACCGAAAATTTGAAGTGGCGTTTCAGTTATGACGGAAATCGAAGCTTTTGTTTTGAGTTCAGGTATAGGCAATCCCTGTGCGCGCGCGCGCGTGTGTGTGAGAGAGAGAGAGAGAGGGCTTTACAGGAAGTCAGGAAGGAAGAGGGTGGGGGGGTGCGGGGGCGGTGGAATAAGGAGATTTGTATGCTGACAAATCATGTTTTGACACGTCACGAGTTTACTTACCTTTTATTGTGAATGGCGAAGCAGAGGATAGTTCCCTAAGGACTTAAGGAGCCCTTTGTATTCTCGCTCCTTCAGTAACAAACATCATTTACTCATTTTTTCACTAACAAATAATCGAGTGATTTTTGCTCAAAAAAAAAATAATAATAATCGAGTGATTTATAGTTTAATTTTTTAAGTAATATATTTCCTTTGACACAATTATTAAGTAATATATTAAGTGGCCTAACAAGTATTAAGTCTGAAACTTTACAGAAAAAAAAAATTAAACGTGGCCTAACAAGTATCAAGTCTGAAACTTTACAGGAAAAAAATAAACAAAAATTAAATATAATCAGTAAGCCAGAAAAAAAAATTGGCAGAATAGCAAATATATTAATATAAGTAATATTTTTGCTGCCCGATCACGGACCCAAATTAGAAACTTTGAGCCATTAATTAATTGTAGTTGCCTGATCTGTAAGTGAAAAGTTTCAAATGAAGACACTTCATAAGAAAGACATTTGAATGAACAATATAATTGTTTTCTATGGAATACATAAATAAAGGCGTTGATTCAACCAAAAAAAAAGGGGATAAAGGGCAGTACTAAATCGAAATATTCAGAATATCACTAAGATCTCACTTGAATTACTTTGAAAATGCAAGGAATGAACAATGAAAAGCCTCTATTAGGTACATGAACTGCATATCATGGTGGCAACAACACTTGTTGACATAATATGACGTCCGATATAGTCTTTCCATGCCTGTCGATTCTTCTCGAGCAGTTTACTCCACCATCCAAAATATTTCGAACGACGACGTTCAGAGAATGAATCCCTCTAACCTCATAGATCTCCACCTTAACGTGTTCATCAGCCCATGTGTCTCTTCTCTCAATCTCGTTAGAATCGGGGAATGATGAGGGATTCAAAAGAGGTGAGAGAACTTCCTTTACCCACTCTGGTGTTATAATCTTCTTAAGCCTCTGGATATCAGGTGGATAATGTGGAATGATGGAGAAATTCAAGTCATTTCCTTTGTCACCGGCCCTGCTATGAGCTACATCGTAGAGACAAATCTCTTGGCCAGCCGGAGCAGCAGAGAGTTGATTCTCTGTGGTTAAAGATTCTTTGCTTGAATTATGGATAGTTTCTCTTGGGACTGATGGCGAGTTTGACTCATGCCGAGCAGAATTCTGGTTTGTAGCCACATGGCTGGTGTTCTGATCAGTCGAGCTGATTATGTTGTTTCGAGCCACAGAAACTTGCCAATGAACGTATTCACGCCCTACCTGTACGACCAAAATATCTATATATTATTCATATGGATATGGACCGTTTTATTTGATGAAGTGATTAACAAGACATGATTGCCCATGATTTGTGCACAGATATTTATATGAATATATGTATACATACATGTAAATGCACAGAACACACACGCATACACAAATATACATACAGAGTCAGAGAGGTACCAATTCTTTTTCGAGAAAAATCTCTTTCTTCCATCCGGAGCTTCATATATAAAAAAAAGGTTAGACGACATAAATCAGCTACAAAAATGTACATAAATAAAAAAAAAATGTAAAACAAACCATTAGGTATAGAAAACTTTAAATGGCCAAAATGAGATGATAAAATTTCACAGTAACAGCAAGCTAAGAGCTTCAACTATACAAAACTTCCTGATAATACAAAAGTTCTCCTTAACAACTTTAAAATGGTGGTTGCTGCAAAATATTTTGTACAAGTACAAAAAGCAAAGAGTATTGAGATGGTGTAATACTTTATCTGGATACCTAACGTGTCCCTTTAGACTTTAATATCTCCAGATTATCATGGAGTTCATGAGACAATGAGATTCACCAGTGAAATATACTCACGAATCTTAAGCCACTCAGCGATTTCTCAAGGCATGCCTAAAGAAATAACACATAATTGATGTGCAATGGTTAAGATAGAATTGTAATCTTTGACCCAGCTCAACTAGATCATTCACCTAAAAAAGAAAGCTCTAATGATGTGAACATTAGACAGTCACGTGCCAAAGCATTGTTAGAAGGAGACATGTAAAACAAGTGAGAATAATAGACCTGATAACAACCTAAAAACTGTGAAGGAAGAGAAATAAAGACCTGATGCCACCACCACCAGCGGGGCCATTGGTGTATAACGATGTGAACTCCTTCGTAAACTGGATTGCGTGCTCCTCTTTCTGAAACAAGCCATCTATTCGTAATCTAATATCTTCACAAGGCTTCGACAATATATTGCCGATGCACATAGTCTTTAGACTATCCAGACCAATAATGTAGGAAATAATGTTTTTGCTTGTACCAGGATATAATTCTTCCATCCATGCCCTTACCTGATGCCGGAGAACAATATTATCATGCTATGTGTAACCAGATGCTATTGATGATAATAACTAAAATAATAAATCAGAAAGGAAATTCCTTTGCCTTCTCAACATGCCTCGCAAAGAATACATTTGTGAAAAGAGTACACTCGCCTAAATTCAACAGCACTCTGGAAAGAATACATATATACAAATAAATGCAGGAAATATTCACCAGAAACTCAGCGGCTTTAGCGCGTTGTGTACATCCATAACCTCCATAGGAGATTTCTCCCCAGCCTTTCCATCCACACTCCTGCAAACAAGAAAAAGTTGAACTTAATAATCGATGTCTGTCACCTTTTTATCTGTTTATTTAGGAAAGGTCTATCAAGAAGGAGAAACACATAAAGATGCAAATATTATGCCCGCAAATGAGATAGCCAACATGAATCTTTATCAGATTTTTCTTTTGAACATTATTTTGATGGCATGGAGCAGGAGGATACCTTTGATCTTAGAAGCAATAATTTTTGAGGAACGGATTCAGGAGAAGGCTTTGCTCCAGAGCAGAGGACTTTGCTATCTGACAATGGTTGAAATGTAACATCCTGAAAATCTACAATCTGTTTACAGAACAAAGGATTCAACTTCTGAATCATTTGCCTCTCTTTGTTATCCCTCATTCAGGTAAACAACAATTGTCGTCAAGATGCAAAATCAAAACCCAACTTACCAGATCTGGGGTAATGTAAGCACCAGGATCCCCAACTTCATAAAGAAGCTGTTCAGCACAAGTGCTAGAATTTAGTACCCCTCCGGTGCCTTCTGCCTTTGCTACACATACCGTGCCATCAAAAGCAACTTCAGCAAATGGAAGAGACAAGTCGAGGAGATTTTGGAAAGACATATTTCGATGTTTATCACCTAACAGAAATTATACACAAAAATGTCTTAAAATAAATCTACAAGTAATAGAAATGTAAAATACAGCACATAAGTATTTGTATTAGCTCGACCATCATATGAGGCTGAAGCAGAAGATCACCTGGATGCATATAATATCCCCCTGTGAGTTGACAACCACATTCCAGAAGGTGACCTGCCAGAGAACCTTGTGCCAGGAGCTGCAACTCATCCCAGTTCCATCCTAATTCAAATACCTGATCACACCAGAAGCCATTCATCAGGTGGTGTCAAGACAAAAGTCCTCAAGGGACTGCAGTTTGGGGGAGGAGCGGATATTCCTAGTGTGCAGCACATTTCTCTCCAGAAACAAAAAGAAATATGTGTGTGTGTGTGTGTATGTGAAGAAATACCAAGTGGAAGGGGGTAACACGTGATTAATATGTCAAACAATGCCAGTACAACACATTTAGTAGATAAAAGGGCGATTAGATTCATACCATTGGACCTAAGAATAAAGAAGCATCTGCAACCCGAGAAGTAATTATAACATCTGGTCTGTACCTCTCCAGGCATTCAACAATTGGAGCTGCTCCAAGATACACACTAACATCCTGCACCGGTCAATGCTATGACTTAGATATAAGATGTAGAAGGTGCTCCAACCACAAGGGAAATATTGACTACTCTGAGTCGTATTTTCGGATTAGAAACTCAGTGTTTAACACAACATACAAAATCATAAAATTACAATATGATGAGTGCTACTCACGGAAACAGTAAAGAGTGCCAAAATCTTACACCATCGACATATTTCAGTTGATTTTCCACCCCTGAACAGGTTCCAAAAAAAAAATAGATTGTTAGCATCATACTGTCTACCTTCTGATGATAGAAGATTCATCTACTATCTTTCTCTGATGTCAAAGAGTACCTATTTCTGAAACTGATGATTGGTAAGCCAGGCCAACACTTATATTAATCCCCAATTTGCTTGCAAGTTGTAAAACCTCCTCCCGAGCACCATGTGGAGACTCTACCCATGAGTTAGGAAATGTCAAGAACAACATGACAGTTTTCCAAATCATGAATTAAAAAACCAGCCCAATAGTAATGAGGATGAAATTGAAAAGCAAGCAAATTTTGATGGGAAATGATATATAAACCACTTAATACTCACTAGCACCCATATTGGTAATAATGCAAACGCCTCTCTCGACAGCCAGAGGTAAAAGCAACTGCATCCATTCTGAAACTGCACAATTATTGACAACTTTCAGAAGACATATTGGCTAATCCTTAAATTAGTCCTAATTTTTCTTCCTTTTTCTCCTATAGGTAAGCATTGTAGTTCCTTAATCATGTATTTACATCTTATAAATTTCTTTATCATTTTCCAGACATAACTTTTCGTAATCACATAAAAACAATGTCAGGCGATCATAATTTAACAACTGGAATATGAATATACACAGATACTAAAAAGCCAGTAAATAAATACAAAAAGGAATATGAATATACACAGAGGAAAGATAAATCAATCACATGCAGTTGAGAACTAAACATACTGCGAGAATCGTAACCCTTGCCACCGGATTTCATAGCACTGTAACGCTCCGCCAGCGTGCGTTCCGCTAAGCATTCGAGTACTAAGTAGTCCAATTCTTTCACTCTTCGGAGCAATTTCAGTGCTGCAATTGGCCGATCGCCTCCAAAACCAGCTCCGCAGCCTATGACTACCTTCTCTTTTCGCCTCTGTGGATTCAGCCTCTACAATCGAAACAATTATCGAATTAAACGACCAAATAAGCTAAAGTTGTTAATTTTAATCATTTTATTTTTTCCAAATATTTTATGATCATTAGATAGGAAATATAGTTAAACCGACCAACTTAACCACGCAGTCGTGGGTCTCCGGGGTTTCAATGCCCAAGTCTTCCATTGTCGCCGCTAATGCAGATGCAGTGTAAACTGTTGATTATACTGAAAAACATCAAAATCACGCTATCCGATAAGAACGAACCTAATAAGCAATCATGCCCCCATTAAGATATTTTGTTATTTTTCTCAAGTCCGTGGGTAGTATTTGCTAGTGACATATTTCATGAGTATAACCATTATCATTTGGACATTTGTTGGGCTGTGTCCAGTGTGTTTAGAAAATACATAAAAACTCCTATCAGACCGTCTAACGGGACTGACCTATTAGATGGATCTGACCTGCGGATCCGGTGGTATTTTCGTAATATTAGCAGTGGTATTTTAGTAATTTTTAGGGACCACCGGTATTAACAGTCATTCTGAAAAGTATTAGTCGTCCTTTTAAAATGTATTAGCAGTTCTTCTTAAATGTATTAGTAGTTCCCTGAAGAATATTTTAGTATTTCTCTTGAATATACTCCCGAAATGTATTAGCAGTCCCTCAAAAAAGTATTAGTAGTTCCTCGAAAAAATATTAGTAGTTTCCTTGAATATAACTAAATTTTTCTCCCGAAATATATTAACAGTCCTTCTAAAAAGTATTAGCCGTCCTTCTAAAAAGTATTAGCAGTTCTTCTGAAATGTATTAGTAGTTCCCTGAAGAGTATTTTAGTATTTCTCATGAATATACTCCCGAAATGTATTAGCAATCCCTCAAAAAGGTATTAGTAGTTCCTCGAAAAAGTATTAGTAGTTCCCTGAATATAATTTAATTTTTCTCCCGAGATGTATTAACAGTACTTCTGAAAAGTATTAGTCATCCTTCTAAAAAGTATTAGCAATCCCTCAAAAAAGTATTAGTAGTTCCTCAAAAAGTATTAGTAGTTTTCCTGAATAGTATTAGTTTTTCCAATAAAATGTATTAGTAGTCCCACTGAAAAGTATTAGTTGTTACCTTAAAAAGTATTAGTTTGTCTCTTGAAAAGTAAGTTAAATGAAATCTTCCTTAGCCTCTGTTAAATGAAATCTTCCTTAGCCCCATCTATAAAAATTCTTCTAAGCAAATGCATGTAAATGGGCTTATTTATGTACTTATTTGTTGACTAATACACAATAATTATTGAGTTTTCTTCAAAATTCCACACAAGATAAAAAATGATTTTTTTAAATAATGCACCTACTTGTTTTGAGGTTTTACCTCTATTTCTAATGCCCTATTGTTAAACTTGCGTCAAAACAATTATGTACCTCTGTCTACCTTCAATTCTGATTGGAACTCTTTATTTTTTCTGCAGCTTTACTCAACTACACCAACCTTAATTTGTTGGAATCAGATACTTGCAAATATATATATAACAAATAGAGAAAAAAAAAAAGGAATGAAGATTCCCAATTTTTAATGTAAGAAAAAGAATGATATGAGGAAGACTTTTAAGAGAGAGGGAGAGGAAACACATAGGAAATGAGAAAGAAGGAAGGATACTTGGAGCGGATCTCGTTTTTTTTTTTTTAAAGATCCGAATTAAGGTGTTGGGGATCCGTCTAACTGGTTTAGATCCGTTAGATTAGGCCGGTCGACAGAGACTAGCTCTAGAAAATATTATATCAATTTAGTGGTTTCCAAAAATTAATTGGAAATATTTATTTTTATAAATATATGGGAATTATAATGTGAGTTTTGTTGTATTTTATACAATTTTTGCTATAAATTTCATTTTTTTTCAATATCCATTTAGTTAAAATTGAAACCAGACTTGCGGTTTAGACATCTTTTTCTTTAAGTACAACCAGGGGTATAAACAAGTCGAGTCGAGTCGACCAAACATGGTATTGTTCAAGCTTGTTTGAATTTTAATCGAGCTTCAAAAAATATGTTTGGGCTTGGTTTGTTGATAACCAAATCAAGCTGAAACGAGCTTTGGTCGAGCCGAACACGAATCGAGCTCGAGTTGCTTGATATTTTTACACATATTTTATTCTTTTTTTACTAATCGAGTCGAGTTCTACATCTTATCGAACGGAAAAATGTGTTCAATCTTGGTTCATTGTATTAATGAACCGAGCTCAAACGAGCTTTTAATGATCGATCTCGAATCGAGTATCGAATAGCTTGATTCGTTTTTCAGCTCTAAGTACAACGTCCGTAAGAGTGGATGATTTTAGGGGAATCCTCAACTTGTGTTATTTAATCAAATGTTTGTACAAGATTTACAAAGTGAAACTGAATTGTGCAAAGAATTATACCAAAATTATAATGGACCTATCAAGTTCTATTTCTTATCCTAAAATTTGGTATCTTCGGTTGATCTACTCGAGCAAGTCCCATAATTTGTCTAAGAACAGTATGTGTAGTTAGAGGTGTCAAATGGGCTACGGGCCATGTCGGCGGCTCACGCCAAAGCAAAAATTGGGTTGGGCCGGTGTGGGCCAAACAAGAATCAACCGCTATTTTGGAAGCCCAACCCGGCTCAACCCATGAAAATACAAAGGAAAATCAATGATCAGTAGCGAGCGATTCGGACCTAATGGGTGGGGCCAACAAAGACCGGCTCAGTTTGGGCCTAAGAAACCACAGTCTAGCCCGACCACTTTACCGGGTCGGGCCAAAATTGACAACTCTATGTGTAGTGTACAAAGCATAAGTTTGAGTTTGGAACCCAATGTTTGCAACAATATCAGGAACTTGGTTGCTTTCTCTAAAAATATGTAACAAATGTACATCAAATGGAGTGAGAAGGCCTCGTATGTGAATGAGCATATTTGTATCCTTGGATTCCAGTGAAGATGATGAGTCATACTGTCATAGTATTGAAAAGTACCATAGAATCAATTTCTATCCAAAGTTTAGGATACTCAGAAGCATTCAGAATTTGTGGAGCTTTGTATAGAGTTAGGGCTGGCAAATTGTATAAGCGTATTGTGTTATGTGTCGACATGATACAATAAGGGCAAACATAATAGGATAAGAATACGTTCATACACGAACACGAATTTGTTTGTGTTAACATGACATGACACGATTTAACACGATAACTCAAAAACAAAAAGAAATTGATTTACATGTTAATACACGATAACAAATTACACGATAATACATGATACAAACATACAATATATCAATTTATTGTGTCATTCGTATCACTAACATGTAAATGTGTCATTATCGTGTTACTAACAGGTAAACGTGTCATTATCATGTCATTGTCGTATTACTACCGTGTCACCAACAGATTAACGTATCAATATTCTATCGCTTATCTTTTATCGCCTTTACACGAACACGGATTTTTGTATCGATACGATAAGGACACGAACACAATAAAGCTAAACACTAACCCGTTATTTTTGCATTATCTTCGTGTCATGCTATTGTGACATGTCAAAAATTATCACCCCTAGATAGAACATATATATCAGCTATTAAACTATCATGACAATCCAAAACGAAATCAGCAAGAGCCCAAAAAATATTACCATGTCAGCACCTAAGAAACCTCCCACCCTACAATGAGTAAAGTGAGCTTTTTTAGCACCATCAATATTAAGTTTATACCACCATTATCATGAGGTTTCCAACATGAATAAAAGTTTGAGTAAGCAAACTGTTAGGTATCGATCCCGTTGGTTCAAGCCCGAACACCATAGCCAATTACAATAATCTAACAAAATAGAGCTATTACAAAATATAGCCTATGGGAATATGAACTAGGGATTACAATCCAACTAAACAAAAAGCGATAAATTACAAGCTAATGCTTTGCAACACGAAGGCAACCGGAAGGCACTTTACCCATTCAAAACGCGAAGCAAAGCAAAAAGAACAGAAACTAAAATAGATACAGATTATACCAAAACCCTTGGTATCACCAGAGCCGGACAGAAACGGAGGGTAAACATGAAATTTAACTCTAGATTGTTTGCTAAGAACACAAGAATCACAAAACGACATACAAGACAGTTTATCTTTTCCAAAATAGCCATTTTTATACAAACTTTCAAGACCTTTAGCACTCATATGACCCAAACGTTTATATCACAAATCAATTTTGTCATCTTCAGAGGCATTCACAAAGATTCACGGAATTTTGCAAGTAAGATTCAGGTTCAAAGCAATGCAAACATACAAATTTCTCTTTTTAACAGCTTTGAAAATTGCCAAATTTCCCTTGAAAATTTTCATTAAGCATTTTCCCAATTTTCCTCTAACCCATCATCTTCAAGAGAAGCACAAGAAATCAGATTGTTACTTAAACCAAAGTGCATGCTTCACATTTTTCAAGGTCAAAATATAGCCAGAATCAAATTGTAAACAAATATCACCAATTCCATCAATATTACACTTTTAATTAGCCATTGCTTTTAATTAGCCATATGACACAAAACCATGCAATACTTCACATGCATAACCTCACCACATTTAACAATTTTGCTTATAACTTCTATTAACTTTTAAATCAAATTCCTCACTTTTATTAGATTTTTAGCTTTTAAGGCCATTAACAATAGTTTCAAGGGTGATCGTGTTAACCTCCTTTTAGCACCCTTTTTAACTTACTAGAATTTTAATGTGGAAAATAATAACTAAAGAGAAATACTAAAAAGATGTTTAAATTACGAAATAGTAAAAACTTTTATTTCATTCGAAAGATTTACAAATGGAATAAATACTAATAATTATTGGTCCAAAATATTCATATCGAAAACACAATGACATTCAACGTTTAATGAACTAAAAAGTCAAACTTTGAAAATAAAAGAATTCCATTGACATGGGTTCCTCGAGTCATCAAGGTCCGTTCATCTTCTTCCTCTCATGCATTCTCATCTGAAAAATTTAAAAATTCGTGGAATGAGCTAAAAGAGCTCAACAAGTAACCTCATGCATGAATGTATGTCTAATGCAATATCTTACATTTATAACTTTGTAAAACTTTACGTTTTCTTTACTTAAGAATCTTTCATATACGTACTTAAACATTGTCTTTTTTTTGTAAAATATTCTTAGGACGCGAGCTCACTTGGTGACACATTGTTCTAATCAGTGTCGCAGTGGGCCTTATTATTTGGAACCCGATTAATATTTTGCTCGAAGGCCCATTTCCATTCATTTTGCCCGAAGGCCCATTTCCTTGAACATTAACATTAGCCGCAAGCGGCACATTATCGGAATGTCGGTCCCCCGCGCCCATTTCCTACTCACTCCACCATCATAGAACAATGTGCACCCATTCCTTTTTGAAAAACATTATTAATTCTAAACTTTAAAACTTAACTTTACTTAATGTTTGGGTGCTCATGAAATACTATGAACATACATTAACATGATGCATGAACCTAAGTGATGCAATATTTTGTTAAATATGAAAGTAAACATAAATGACATAAACATAGTAATTATATCAGATTAGATCAAACAATCACGTTTAAAGTAAATTCTTGTCTGACCTAAATTATACAAAAGCTCAAATAATGTATATTTTAGAAAGTAATAGGAATGTCTTCGCAAAATATCTAAAATATCATTTTAATCCAACTTGTTGAAAAATCTATTAAATTATGTCTTTCGTTGAGATTAAATATCAATTGTCAATTAGTGAGATGTCTAAGTATAAATAGGGGTAGCAATGGGGATCAAACTTGTGCTCCAGTAGTTGAGACGTGTTTTGTAAGGAAGAATGACTCGGGTTCGATCCCATACGAGTGCATGTGTCCCCTCCCCAAATTCCCCCATTGTACTCAAAAAATAAATAGGGGTGACAAACCTTACAAACATTACATTCAATTAATTATTGAGACTTTACATTCAATGATCCACGGCTATTTAAGGAATGTCTATGTTCAACTAATTAAGAAAAAAACATTATATTCAATAATTCAAAACAATTTAGGGGAAAGCCTTACATCCAGTTAGTTGGGGGGAAGCCATATATCCAATTAGTTAGAAAAACAAACTTACATTTAATTATTCAAATCTTTTTAGGGGAAACCATATATTCAATTTGTTAAAGGAAAACCATACATTCAACTAGTTAAGAGAGGAGCATACGTCAAAGCTACATTCAATTACTTATGGAAATAACTAACCTACATTCAATTCCTTACGGAAATAACTACATTCAATTAGTTAAGGAAAACCCCTCAATTAACTAGTTAAGGGAAACATTCATTCAACTAATTAAGAAAAACTATTCAAAACTATTTAAGAGAAAGCCCCGCATTCAATTAGTTAATGGGAAAATCTAATATCCAATTAGTTGTGAGAAACTCTACATTTAATTAGTTACGACAAAAACATATATCCAGTTAGTTTAACCCAACATTCAGTTAGTTAGGAAATACATACATTTAAAGAAAAGCTTACACTCAAATCATACATAGTTGGCGGCAAGCCCAATACATGAAATTTATAACATTTAAGGCGACAAGTCTTATAGTCAAACATGAAACAAGTCTTAAGATCAGCATAATGAAAATCACATACACAACATAGTCAAACATGGTAAGAGGACAAGCAATTGAGATTGGCATAATGAAAATCACATACATAACAATCCAAACCTAAATCGACATGAAAACAACTAAAGAGATTACTTGCTGTTCAACTTATGGATAGTAAAATTCTCTTTCAAATCAATCGCGTTGGGGAAGTCGCCTCTCTTTCTTCTCTTTTCTCCTTTTTTTTCCTTTTTTTCTTCTCTGGTCGTCTCTCTCTCTCTAACGTGTAATCTGGCCGATTCTTTTTCTCTGTTCTAGCCGTGTATTTTTGTGTTCTCTGTGTGTGTTTTGCGTGTCTTATATATGTGTTTTAACCTACTCCTAATTGAGCTAGGTTTGTACATGGGATTATAATTAACTTACTAACAATATGAGCCTGATTTAATACTCTAACTAATTCAAGGTCCAAATATTTATTATAAGGCCCAAATCAAATAAATCATCAGTTTAAATAAAAAGACACTTTTATTATCCGTATTTAACAAATTAACTATCTAGTAAAATCATTAATACATTTCATATTCTACATTATTATTCCATAAAATAAACCAATAACATAATTAATAAAATTCTTATTAAGGCATAAAAATTCGGTCGTTACACCTACCATACTTAATAGCAAATTTAAAATCATTATAAGACTCATGAATAACATTCAAAAGCACAATCGGAGTATAATTATCAATATTTGTATCACCAGTTAGTTTAATGTTTTGAATTAATTCGGTAAACGCATCCAAAATTTCATCCATATCCTCGTTTAAATCAAGTTTAAATTCAAAAAAAAAAAATTCAAGCAAAAACAACTTACTAGGCAAAGAAGTTTCAGTATACAATTCTTCTAACTTTTCCCATAAAGCTTTTGGAGAATCAAGCTTACCAACTTTTCTAAGCACAAGGGGTTTACATACAACTACATTGATCTTAGTAAAAGGTGCTTTAGATGCACGCGGTTCAAAATTAATGCCAGATAAAAAGGATTTCGATTATAGTTTTCCGTGTGATGGCCCGGGGCGAGGGGGTATCAGAAAGATTTAGAATAATAGAAAAATAAGCCTACTCATCAATTTCTCAAATTTCTTTTGAGCATTATCTTTTTCACCATAAACACCAGTCACAACTTTATAAACTTTTTGCTGAATTAAAATTCCTTTCATTTTCTGTTGCCATATCGAAAAATCAGTTTTTTCATTGAAAGGTTCAAGATTATAATCAGACATATAGCCATTATAATAAAAACACAACAGTTTTTCAGAAAGCTAAAGGCACACAAGGTAGTTTTTAAGCACAGAACAATCAAATTCACACAATTCACATAGAAATCAGAGAATACGGCAGAAGCTAAAATAAAGGGCCACAGACAAGAAACCCCTCTCACATGATTCCACTACACTCGTAATGTAGGGTCAAGTTGCTTTTTAGCTTGAAGTTCTTTTTATATGAAATAAAAAAACTCAAATACGAGCAACTAAAAAGCATATTAACATGCAAGTAATGACAGATATGGGATCACACAGAATCCCTCTAAACTACAACAACAAATCCCAACACATAAACCGCGGGAAGCGGTGTTTACACTACGAAAGCAATAAACGTGCGGCTAGCAGTTATGCTACGAAAACTAGTAAAAGTGAGTTATAAGCCGCTTTACCATAGCAAAACCATATGGTAAGGGTTTCGTACCACCACAACGGGAGATGCTTTCATACCACTGTAAGGTACTGATCCCATTGGTTCAAGCCCGAATGCCATAGCCGAATAATTATTGACCGAATAATTACAATAATTTAACGAATAGAGCTATTACAAAATATAGCCTATGGGACTAGGGATTACGGATTACAATCCGACTAAACAAAAGCGATAAATTACAAGTTAATGCTTTGCAACACGAAAGCAACCGAGAAGACACTTTTCCTATTCAAAACAAAGCAAATCAAAAAGAACAGAAACTGAAATAGATACATATTATACCAAAACCCTTGGTACCGCTGGAGCCGAACAGAAATTGGGTGCAGAGACTTCTTCGAACCCGTTCGAACCGCTTCAGCACAACACGTCAAAAGCCTCGAAGCTTGAAGATACCAAGGAAACTTAGGGTTAGGTTGTGTGTATGATACCCGTCACCGTCGAATACAAATTGGACGCACCTAATGATCAGCCACAAAGAGACCCAAATGTCCATTGGCTTCCAAAACCCACACGTTTCCCAAAAAACCCACAAAGGGATGACTGCTGGAGCAAAAACGCACAGGAAAACAGAAACAACCCTTAAAAACCAAACCCCTCAAAATCCTAAGACACTCATGAACAAATCGAACACTCACCGGAGAAGATGATTGGAAACATCCACCGAAAAACTCACTAAGAAACCTCATTGGTTCACCATGAATCGTAGAGAGATATAGAGTTTTTGAGAGAGAGATAAAGAGCGCAACTAAGAAACGAGAGGGATGTTGGAATTGGTTTTATAAATTGGGTTTTGACCCAATTCTGACCAATTATTTAAGTGGGTTCATTTATTCGAAGTATGGAATAAATGAGATAAACGCCATCTAAGCCGCGGGTAGATTAGTTTAGCATTTTGAATTTCTCAAAACCAATGTCGGGTGAATGAGAAATAAATGCATAAAGTTGGCCACTTAAAATGCTTTTATATATGGAATATAAAAGGGTGGGAATATGAAAAGTCATATCCCACATAGGAAATATATTAAATGTTTGACTAGTTAATAAAGAGCTTCACCACTAATAAGGAGTAATCAAGTGGAACTCCTTATGGTACACCCTAGTGGACCAAGTCAATTTTGACTAGCCTTTGGCTAGCTCAAAAGGCACCGAGGATGATGCGGAGCACAATCTGACCCGAAGTCGGAGCCAGAGCTAGAGCCGGACCTGGGCCTGCACACATCGCACATAGTCGCATTGGGCGCTTTAGAGCTGCACTTTGCACTTTGCACGTACGCATCGTCGCAAGGAGCTTTGAGGAGTCTTAAAGTTTTGTCAAATCGAACCAGGGTTCGGTCCAATGGCTTGGTGACGTGGCAGGGTGGCAGTGACTTGGCATAGTCGTCCTCGCTGATGGGGCGCCATGACTGGACACAACGGTCCAGTGTGCAGAGGTGTATATCAAGGGGTGTGTTCCTTCGAAAATGATGAAAATCGACCATCATATCGCAGTTTGTTGATCATAGAGGCGTCTCCGACGGTCACGATTGATCCGACACAGGGTTGCACCCATCGAAGAGACACCAGGAGCTCTATATATATCGCTCCCGAATTCATTTCATTGATCGAGAAAAATTCAAATCTTCCAAAGATACTAAATAAAAGTCTTGAGAGTTCAAAAACACTAAAAGGTTCAAGTGTCTTGTGATTACAAAAGTGTTGTTGCTATCATAAGACGTAAGTCGTTGTATCTTGGAAGCGATTGCGATTCGGTTAACTAACACCGTGAGCGGGCAATTTTGTCTTAAAGACAAAGAGTCCAACTCTTGCCTCGACTTTGTGTTACTCTGCTCGATTTTCTTCGGTTATTCGGTATACACCATCCAGATATTTCCAACATTTTAAGATGAAATTTTCGTGTATATCAAATGGCTTCGACGTCTTCAGTTCCAGCACCAACACCTAGAGAGAAACTCGAGAAGTTTGGGGGTTCAGACTTCAAAAGATGGCAACAGAAAATGTTGTTTTATCTTACGACTCTGAACCTTGCTCGTTTCCTTACGGAGGATGCCCCAACTGTGGGGGAAGAGGAGACTGATAAGGAGAAGAGAATGGCGTTTGATGCTTGGAGTCAAATCGACTTCATGTGCCGGAACTACATTCTTAACGGACTTGACAACACATTGTATAATGTGTATTGTTCGGTAAAGACTGCTAAAGAGTTGTGGAGTTCTTTAGAGAAAAAATATAAAACGGAAGATGCTGGCACAAAGAAATTTATTGTCGGCATTATTTCTTGAGTTCAAAATGGTTGACACCAAGACGGTGATCGACCAGGTTCAAGAGATCCAACTTATTCTGCACGATATAATTGCAGAAGGGATGGTTGTGAGTGAATCCTTTCAAGTAGCTGCTATTATCGAGAAGCTACCACCTCTATGGAAGGATTTTAAAAATTACCTTGTTCAAGCATAAGCGGAAGGAGATGGGGCTTGAAGATTTAATTGTCGAGTTGTGAATTGAAGAAGACAATCGCAAGTCCAAAATTAAGTCCGCAAGCTTCCAATGGAGGCAAAGGCAAACTTGGTGGAGCCAAATGCTAGCAAGAAGAAAAGCACTCGGGAAATAGTCGAGAAAGCAGGGGAAGGCTAAAAAGTTCAAAGGAATCGCCTCCAGGAAAGCCGAATCACAAGGCTAAAGATTGTCGTCTTCCTAAGAAAGCCAATCGGAACCAGTGCATGTGACGAGGACAAATAAGTGCCAATTGATATGTCCGGGTTTGATCTCTCGGCTATTGTGTATGAAGGCAACAAGTGCTACATGGTGGAGAACCCGAGAGAATGGTAGGTGGACACAGGTGCTACACGCCACATATGCTCCGACAAAGACATGTTCTCAACGTATACTCCTATCAACGGAAGGAAGTTATACATGGGGAATCATTGTTGGTTAAGGTAGGGTTTAGATTAGTATTTGAGGCTCAAAAGTTTGTACTAATGAAAAATGGACAGTTCATAGGGAAGGGGTACTTAGATAATGGACTGTTCAAAATGAATGTAATGAATGTACTCCGAAAATTTGAAATCAATAAAATTAATGCTTCTTCTTATTTGCTTGAGTGTTCAAATTTATGGCATGTTAGATTAGGACATGTGAATTTTAACACTTTGAAAAGGTTAGTAAACTTGGAATTACTACCTAACTTTAATATAGATTCACATTACAAGTGTGAAATCTGTGTTGAGGCAAAAATGGCCAAAACACCATTCCACTCGGTGGAAAGAGAAACAGAACCTATAGAGTTAATTCACAGTGATATATGTGATTTAAAGTTTGTGCAAACTAGAGGTGGGAAAAAATATTTTATTACTTTTATCGATGATTGCACAAGATACTGTTATGTATATCTTTTAAGAAGTAAAGATGAGGCCTTAGAAGCTTTTAAAAGCTATAAAATTGAGGTTGAAAATCAACTTAGCAAACGAATTAAGATAATTCAAGTGATAGAGTGGAGAATATGGAGCTCCTTTTGATGAATTTTGCTCGATTATGATATTATTCATCAAACGACAACTTCTTATTCACCACAATCAAACAAGATATTCTTTGACGCAAAAAAACCAACTCTAAAAGATATGATGAATGCTTTGTTGATAAATTCTGGTTTACCTCAGATTTGTGGGGGGAAGCAATTTTCTCGGCTAACCACATTCTTAACAAAATACCACACAAAAACAAACATAAAACTCCGCATGAGTTATGGAAAGATCGAAAAACTTCCTACAAATACCTGAAAGTGTGGGGGTGTTTGGCTAAAGTAGAAATACTTAAGCCAAAACAAGTCAAGATAGGGCCTAAAACAATCGATTGCATTTTCATTGGATATGCAAATAACAGTAGTGCATATCGATTTTTAGTACACAAATTAGCAATTCCAGATGTACAAGAAGGTACAATTATTGAGTCGAGGAATGCTGTATTTTTCGGAGATGTGTTCCCTTGTCAAGAAGGAAAGAATCTAATTCTAGTAAAAGAACACGTGATACTGCCGATGGTGATCATCAAAGTGATGAAGAACCAAGACGCAGTAAAAGGGCCAAAATAACTAAGTCTTATGGTCCAGATTTTCTAACTTATGTGTTAGAAAATGAACCAAGGACAATTGGTGAAGCATTGTCCAGTCCAGAAGCTCCATTCTGGAAAGAAGCTATAGATAGTGAGATAGATTCCATCATGCAAAATCATACTTGGGAGTTGGTAGATCTCCCACCGGGAAATAAGCCTTTAGGATGCAAGTGGATCCTTAAAAGGAAATATAAATCTGATGGAACTATTGATAAGTACAAGGCCAGGTTAGTAACTAAAGGATTTAAACAAAGAGAAGGCCTTGATTTCTTTGATACATATTCACCTCTGACAAGAATCACATCTATTAGAGTACTCATTGCTATTGCAGCGTTGCATAACCTTGAGATACACCAAATGGATGTGAAAACGACTTTTCTAAATGGTGAATTAGAAGAGGAAATCTACATGGAACAACCCAAAGGGTTTGTTGCTCCTGGATAGGAGAAGAAGGTGTGCAAACTCGTTAAGTCATTGTATGGCCTTAAGCAAGCTCCAAAACAATGGCACGAGAAATTTGACAGAACTATGCTGTCGAATGGCTTCAAAATTAACGAGTGTGATAAATGCGTTTACGTTAAAGATACACCTAATGCTTATATGATCGCTTGTCTTTATGTTGACGACATGTTAATTATGGGTAGTAATCATGATATAATCATGAATACTAAGAAAATGTTGACCAAACATTTTGATATGAAAGATATGGGAGTAATAGATGTTATTCTGGGAATTAAGATCTCTAAAATATCTGATGGACTTTTTTTATCACAGTCTCATTATATTGAGACAATACTTGAAAGTTCAATGCTTATGACAAATTCTCCCAAATAAAAACGCATGTTGATTTAAGCTTACACTTAGCTAAAAATCAAGGCGAGCCTGTATCTCAACTAGAATATTCTCGGATTATTGGCAATCTAATGTATGTAACAAACTGCACACGTCCAGTTAATAAACTGAGTAGATTTACGAGTAATCCTGGAAATGACCACTGGAAGGCATTGATAAGGGTTCTTAGGTATCTAAGACTCACCTTAAATTATGGATTACATTACTCAAGATATCCAACTGTATTAGAAGGATACAGTGATGCTAATTGGATATCTGACTCAAAAGATTCCAAGTCCACTAGTGGTTATGTTTTTACCATTGGTGGTGGAGCGGTATCATGGAAATCCTCTAAACAAACGTGTATAGCTCGATCCACGATGGAATTAGAGTTTATAGCTTTGGATAAAGCTGGTGAAGAAGCGGAATGGCTTTGTAACTTTTTAGAGGATATTCATTGCTGGCATAAGCCGGTGGCTGCAATCATGATACATTGTGATAGTCAGACGGCTATAGGAAGGGCTCAAAACAATATGTACAATGGTAAGTCTCGACATATATGTCGAAGACATAACACCATTAGGCAGTTGATCTTAAATGGGGTTATTTCAATCGATTACGTGAAATCGAAAGAAAACCTAGCGGATCCGTTAACTAAAGGTTTAAATAGAGATCAAGTATATTGCTTATCGAAAGAAATGGGCTTAAAATCCACAAAATAAGAGTGTTCATAGCGGTAACCCAACCTTGTGAATTGGAGATCCCAAGACCTTGGTTCAATGGGACAACTAAGTGTTTGATAAATGGTTTTATCATTATTTTGATGATTTTGTTTTTATACCAAAATAATGTTTTTAAATATTGTCCAAATACTCCTAAATGATTTAAATTATTTCTACTAATTTTCTGGAGTATTTCTTCAAGTTTATTTTCGACAAAATTGGACAACACTTTTGATGATTTTGTTTAAATGAGTTTTTATACCAGAACAATGTTTATAAATGTTGTCCAAATACTCCCAATTGATTTAAAATATTTTTACTAATTTTTCGGAGTATTTATTCAAGTTTATTTTCGACTAAAATATTGGACAACACTTTTGATGATTTTGTGTTAATGAGTTTTTACATCAAAACAATATTTCTAATGTTGTCCAAATACTCCCGATCGGTTTAAAATATTTGTACTAATTTTTCGGAGTATTTTTTTAAAGTTCATTTTTGACAAAAATCGGACAACACCTCTGAACCCTAAACCCTGAACCCTAAACGCATTTTAAACTTGAAAACAGAGAACATGCTGAGGGGTGTCAACCTGTGTCAAATCCTTGGCATGGTCGACCGGTCGATCGGCAGTCAGCGTCGGCCGACGACCAGGGCATCGACCGGTGTCTGGAAAGAATTATTTTCGCTGAAACTTCTCTGTATTGAAACTTGATGACCCCAACCGGTCGACATAAAAATGGGCGACCGGTCCCCTTGTAAAAAAATAGTGCGATATATTTTCAAATTTCTATCTCTACGACCGTTAAGCCTCTATAATATTTTGACAAAGAAAAATTTGTACCGTTGGACATCCATATCGCAAGATTTACTTTATCAATTTTGTACATTATTTCTACATCTTGTGATCTTCTTTTTGTAGACAAAAGTGAAGATGGAGGAGCCTATGTTGGAGATCCAATCTTGAAGACTCTCCTATAAATAGAGGATGATTTGAAGACACAATTGTACATAACAACACAAGCAAATACACAACAAAAATAATCTGCAAATTCTCCAAGCTTTCATATTTTACATTCTTGTTGTAATAAGTCTAAGTTCTTGCACTTGCACAATCTTGAAGTCTAGGCTTTTTATTCTTGATTACACTTGCACTCAAATTATAATATTCATTATTGAGTTGTAATCTTGATTTTTTGGTCAATCATTCAACACAAGACATCCTTGTGAGTATTCTTGTGGAAAGAATACACTTGGGTGATCTAGGTGATAGGTGTTTCAAGAGTGTGGTGCTCTTGAGGTGTTTGAAGAATTTGGTGTTCTTCAAGATTGAAGATTGTGGTGATCTTCACAAGGTGCCGTTGAAGGAAGGTTGTGATCTTCAAGAGAGATTGTGGTAATCTCAAAGGTGGTGTTGTAGAAGAGTGTGGTGCTCTTCAAGGTGATGTTGTAAGGTGTTGTATTAATTTTGGTAATTAACAAAATCTTTTTTCTTTTTGAAATCCATCCCGAATATACTGGGGTGGTAGAGGATTAGGCTCTAGGTGGGTTGAACCTCTATAAATCGACGCGTGTTGTTTACTTCTCGCACCTTTATTATTGTCTTGGCTTATTTATTTCGAAAAAGAGGGCATAATCGAAAAGATGGAGATAATCTATTCACCCCCTTCTAGATTATCGTAGTCGCTTGGACTTACAAGTGGTATCAAAGCCAAACTCTTTGGCAAGCTCATTCCACATTGCGAGTAAAACGGAACGATCATCAGCTACGAATGAAGTCCACCTTATCGGCGCCTCCACCACCAAGCCACCACTATTTGACTCCAAAAATTATACATTTTGGAAAGAAAGAATGGAATGCTATCTACAAGGTTGCGGATTCGATATTTGGAACACGGTCGTCAATGGAGAATCTATTCCGATAAAAGATACACCATACCTCAAGGAGCTCAATGATGAAGAGAAGAAAATCATCTCCTTAAATGGTAAAGCTCTTAATATTATTTATTATTCACTTACCATTTTGGAATATGATCATCTTGTAGGAATTAAATCGGCACATGAAGTATGGAGAAAGTTAGAAGAAGTATATGCAAATGAAAGGAGCAACTCAAAAGCATCTACTTCTCAAATGGGTACAACATCAAACCCAACAACATGGGATGAGCTTACTAAAACTTCCGACGATGATGAAAACGAACGTTGTCTTATGGGCTTCGAAGAAAACGAGGTAAGTTCTAAACCTTCTACTTCCTATGATAATGAATTACGTAATGATTATAGTGATTTGCAAAATGATTTTGATGAGCTTCAAAATGAATTCCAAAGCTTACTTTTTAAATACAAAAATTTGAAAAAGGAATTCAATGTTTTGAAAAATGATAAGGATAATCTATTTGTTTCTTATGAATCACTATCATGTGCTCACACCACCACAGTTGACAAGGTTAGAAACCTTGAAAAAGAAAATAGTACTCTTGTTGAGGATATTAATTGAATGAAAAAGGATTTATCAAAATTCAACTTGAGTACCAATAAAATGACCTATATTATTGATGTTCATAATTGTGATAAAGAACTTGATCACAAGCCTAATGTTGTAAATCATATGAAAAAGAATCAAGTCTCTATGCATAATGATCATTATGTTCCTATAATTATTTCTTGTTTTTATTGCGGTAAAAAGGGTCATACGGCTAATACTTGTCGAGCTAGAAATAGCTCTAATCATTATTAGAGACCTAAAAGTCTCAAAGCTAATCCCAAAGGACCCAAACACTTGAGGGTACCACAAAGCAATGTCATATTAGGTACCCGGCAGAATAACAATCAAAGAAAATTCATACCGCCTAGAAGACATCAAATGACCGTCTCATTTGATCAAAGGAGAAGACATCACCAAAATAAATATCCAAGAGAAAGACACTATCAACAATGGAAAGGATACAATCCTTGGAAATGGAGCAATTGGAAGAGTTATCATCAACAAGATGATTTTCAAAGGGGAAGATACTATCAACAATGGGAAAAACATAACCCATGGAAATGGCATAATTGGTAAACCGTATCTCCTCATTTAAATATACATTTTATTTTGTTATTATGCATGTTTTTAATTGTGCCTAATTTTTCAAAATGAGTTTTCAAAAATTTATTTTTAAAATTAAGGTCTTCAATATATTTGTGTGTTCTTAAATTTTTTTTAAAAAGAGGACCTTGCATGTTATATTTAAAACTCTTGTGCATTTGTTTAAACTATAGTGTTTTATCATCTCTTATGGATTTTTATGGCATAAGCATACTTGTGACATATATCATTGCTCTAAATTTACACTATTACAATTATTCTTGTGTGCAAAGACTTGTTCTAAGAATTGTGTAGGATTTATATCCACTCATTATTTGACAAGAGAGACATAAACTATCGAGGTACGCTCACCATTGTTATTCATCTCTTAGACTCGATATAATTTTTGACATATGCCTATGTGCTTATTTTTCAAGATATTTCAAAGTATCTCATACAAGTGTCATTAAAAGGATTTTTTTTTATTATTGAAAGGCACTATTCGATAAAGCTTGTTTTATCCGAGACTTGTAAAGGATTATATTTTTTTGATAAAACATTTGTTTTTTTATCCTCCTCTTAAATTATGCATTTGATTGCACATATTCATTCTTGTCAAAACTCTTGTTCAAATGCTTCTTTTACATGAGGTCTAAACTATATGCTCTTGGATTTTCATATTTCAAAAGAGACCTTATATAGCTTTCTATAAGCTTATTTGAACTTACATGTTTTATGAAACTCTTGATGATTTGTTTGAAAACATAGTATGTGTTACTTGTTATTGTATCTCTATTATTCAATATTACTATGCTTTTGTGCAAAGATATCTTGTTAAGATTTTTGCAGAAATTATTTAATATTTTGGAACAAGTTTGATGACCAAGAGGAGGTTAATAGCTCAAAGGTAATGACAAGAAGAAGTTGATGCAAGGTGTATTTAAGATAATTATGATGGGGGAGCTCAATTCCTTCCTTGGATTTCAAATTGAACAATGCCATGAAGGTTGTTATATTTCACAACCATAGCATACACGAGAACCTTTGAAGAAGTTAGGAAGAAGGAAGACCAATCTCTGTTCCTATGACAACAATATCAAGATGGACAAAAGTTGAGAAAGGAATATTGGTTAACAATCAAATTTGAGGTATATTTATCTTCGTTTATTACTCTTTTGGACTCGACATTTTCTATGCCTTATGTCTATATATATGCTTGAATTCAAAACTATCCCAACGAATCTCATTAAAGTGTCGTTAAAAGAATATTTTCAAATATTTGAAAGATACTTCTTCTTATAGCTTGTTTATCCAAGGTTTTAAAAAGTTCATATATTTTTCGGGATAACAAGTCCGGTGATTACAATTTCTCAAAATATGGTTCGTCATAATCGAACTAAACATATTGAGATTCGATATATTTTTCTAAGGGATTGCGTTTCTAAAAACGAAAATTTGAGATGTGTTTAATTCCGTCTCAAAGATAACTCACGGACATTTGTTCATCTACCGCCGAGTCTTTTACCTCATTTCGAGCTTGATTATGACATAATGTATATTGAATGAGGTCTACATTTGCATTTTGCACGTTTTTAAAACTTAGGGGCGAAAAATCGGATTTTTGGTTCAAACTTTGGATTTTGCAAAATCAAAACGGACAGTGGGCAGACTGAGCTAAGGCTGACCGGTCGCCCAAACCTCCGACCGGTCGCCCTAGCCTCCAACCAGTCGCCCACAACATATTTTTGGTTAAAATCGTTTCTGTTCTCATACTCTGCCATTTTGATTAATTTCACTCTACTTTCGTCCCCTTTGCAAATTTCACACACAATTCACTTCAAATGAACTTTGTTGCATAAATTACATATTTTGGGGATTATATTGCTCGTTTATCATCATTGTTACTTATCCTAACCGATTAAAGGATAAGAATTCTACTCCTTTATCTCAATTGGGTGGAACCCTTGAGAAAATGCTTATGTATTGTTTTTTGTTGGAATTCTTGCATAGTTGTGTTGTGAATTATGATTGTTGTTGGATTATATTTGTAAAATTGTTTTTGGTGATGAAAAACTTGGCTTGATTACATTTACAAGGGCTATATATATCTTCTTCAATTTTTGACGCTCGCCAAGTGTTCGATAAAACGTTTCAATGAAAAATTCATCACCTACATGATTCTCTCGATTTCAAAAGTCTTATATATTTATAGAGATCATATTTTGCAAATCAAATGAGTTTTCATAAGCTTCTACAAGTCATATGATTAACTTTTCCCTCCTATTTGGTTTATAAGCTTCAATGTTCAAATAGCTCGATACATCGGTTTAGTTGCGCGCACTTTGATATGAATATATGATGTTTTTATCGTGCTAACATTCTTTTTGATGATTCCAAAGGGGGAGAAACATGTTATAAGCTCATTAGCTCATAAAAGCTAAAATAAGCTCGAGAAAGAAGCTATAAGCTGTGGCTATTAAAAGCCATAAGTTGTGGATCATACTTAGTCCATTTGATGTATTATGGACTCATATTCATGTCTAATGATGTTTTGTTGATAGGGGGAGCTTATAAGCTCTTGATACTTAAGCTCAATTCAGTAAAGGCGAGCTTTTAGCTTTTAGTTGATTCTTCTACACACTCTTGTTGTGCATGTTGATAGGGGGAGCTTTTTGTTTTAAATGCTTTGTATATCTATACTCCCATCCTTGTGTTTATGTTGTGTGGAATGTTGTCACTCACAACGGAAGTTCTTTTTTAAACCGGTAAAATTGTTTTGTTTTCAAAATCGACCTCGTAAAATTATTTTGGTTTGTAATCATCAAAAAGGGGGAAATTGTTTGATAAATGGTTTTATCATGATTTTGATGATTTTATTTTCATACTAAAACAATGTTTTTAAATGTTGTCCAAATACTCCTAAATGATTTAAATTGTTTCTACTAATTTTTCGGAGTATTTTTCTTCAAGTTTATTTTCGATAAAATTGGACAACACTTTTGATGATTTTGTTTAAATGAGTTTTTATACCAAAACAATGTTTATAAATGTTGTCCAAATACTCCCAATTGATTTAAAATATTTTTACTAATTTTCCGGAGTATTTATTCAAGTTTATTTTCGACTAAAATATTGGACAACACTTTTGATGATTTTGTGTTAATGAGTTTTTACATCAAAACAATATTTCTAATATTGTCCAAATACTCCCGATCGGTTTAAAATATTTTTACCAATTTTTCGGAGTATTTTTTTGAAGTTTATTTTTGACAAAAATCGGACAACACCTCTGAACCCTAAACCCTGAACCCTAAACACGTTTTAAACTTGAAAACAGAGAACATGCTGAGGGGTGTCAACCTGTGTGTCAACCGGTATGGTCGACCGGTCGATCGGTGCCGTCGACTGGTCGACCAGGGCGTCGATCGGTGTCTAGAAAGAATTATTTTTGCTGAAACTTCTCTGTATTGAAACTTGATGACCCCAACCTATTTATTACATAGGGGGCGGCCGGTCGGACTTCGTCGTCGGTCCCCTGTGTAAAATAGTGCGATATATTTTCAAATTTCTATCTCTACGCGACGTTAATCCTGTAATATTTTGACAAAAAATTTGTACCGTTGGACATCCATATCGCCAAGATTTACTTTATCAATTTTGTACATTATTTCTACATCTTGTGATCTTCTTTTTGTAGACAAAAGTGAAGATGGAGGAGCCTATGTTGGAGATCCAATCTTGAAGACTCTCCTATAAATAGAGGATGATTTGAAAACACAATTGTACATAACAACACAAGCAAATACACAACAAGAAAAATCTGCAAATTCTCCAAGCTTTCATATTTTACATTCTTTTTGTAATAAGCCTAAGTTCTTGCACTTGCACAATCTTGAAGTCTAGGCTTTTTATTCTTGATTACACTTGCACTCAAATTGTAATATTCATTATTGAGTTGTAATCTTGATTTTTTGGTCAATCATTCAACACAAGACATCCTTGTGAGTATTCTTGTGGAAAGAATACACTTGGGTGATCTAGGTGATAGGTGTTTCAAGAGTGTGGTGCTCTTGAGGTGTTTGAAGAATTTGGTGTTCTTCAAGATTGAAGATTGTGGTGATCTTCACAAGGTGCCGTTGAAGGAAGGTTGTGATCTTCAAGAGAGATTGTGGTAATCTCAAAGGTGGTGTTGTAGAAGAGTGTGGTGCTCTTCAAGGTGATGTTGTAAGGTGTTGTATTAATTTTGGTAATTAATAAAATCTTTTTTCTTTTTGAAATCCATCCCGAATATACTGGGGTGGTAGAAGATTAGGCCCTAGGTGGGTTGAACCTCTATAAATCGACGCGTGTTGTTTACTTCTCGCACCTTTATTATTATCTTGCTTATTTGTTTCAAAAAGAGGGCATAATCGAAAAGATGGAGATAATCTATTCACCCCCTCAGATTATCGTAGCGCTTGGACTTACACTAAGGTATGAATATTCGGACAAACACTTGGAGCATGTTACAGCTCATTCATATCCAAGTGGAGAAACCTGCTGAATGTGGTGAGGTTAAGTTATAAACTTTTAATGATTCATATACTTTAAAGAAGTGGAGTATGGGAGGATACTCTTAATATAAGATCACCTATATAAGTGTGAAGATGGGCCGCTTCAACGAAACACTTATGAATCCAAGATGTTGTCCAGGGCCAAAATGGACACAACCGTGAGAACCAAATGGTGTTAGAAAAGATATTGTGTGGATGCTGTTGTTTTGGTTTACATAAACAAAATGAACAAGATTCAAGACATCGCGTCATCAAATGCGGCTTAGAAAATCGATAGTATTGCACTACGAAAGGTTCAAAGCCACAAGCTACCTCTCCGTCTGCAATAGCTTTCGTTTGAACTCTCTTAGTGTCTGCGCATACTCATATGCATTTATTTTCATTCATTGGGAGATTGTTGGAATTGGTTTTATAAATTGGATTTTGACCTGATTTTGACCAATTATTTAAGTGGGTTCATTTATTCAAAATATGGAATAAATGAGATAAACGTCATCTTCGCCGCAGGTAGATGCGTTTAGCATTTTGAATTTCTCAAAACCAATGTCGGGTGAATGAGAAATAAATGCATAAAGTTGGCCACTTAAAATGCTTTTATATATGGAATATAAAAGGGTGAGAATATGGAAAGCCATATCCACATAGGAAACATATTAAATTTTGACTAGTTAATAAAGAGCTTCACCACTAATAAGGAGTAATCAAGTGGAACTCCTTATGGTACACCCTAGTGGACCAAGTCAATTTTAACTAGCCTTTGGCTAGCTCAAAAGGCACCGAGGACGGTGCGGAGCACCATCCGAGCCGGAGCTGGAGCCCGCGCACGTCACACATAGTCGTATTGGGCGCTTTAGAGGCGCACTTTGCACTTCGCACGTACGCATCGTCGCGAGGAGCTTTGAGGAGCCTTAAAGTTTTGGCATGGTCGCCCTCGGCCGACGGGCGCCATGATCGACACAATCGTCCCAGTGTGCATAGGTGTATGTCAAGGGGTGTGTTCCTTCAGTCAGATGCAATCAGGACCGTTGATCCGGACCTGGGGTTGCACCCAGTCTGAAGATACACCAGGAGCTCTATATATATCAGTCCCGAAATTCATTTCATTGATCGTAAAAAATTCGAAATCTTCCAAAGATACTTTGCATAAAAAGTTTTGAGAGTTCAAAAACACTAAAAGGTTCGAAGTGTCTTGTGATTTGTAGTGTTGCTATCACAAGACGTAAGTTGTTGTATCTTGGGAGGCGATTGCCAGTTTCCGTTAACACCGTGAGCGGGGCAATTTCGTCTTAAAGACAAAGAGTCCAACTCTTGCCTCGACTTTCTGTTACTCTGCTCGATTTTCTTCGGCCATTTGGTATATACCATCCAGATATTTCCAACAAGGGAAAGAGCAATGTATCAGTTCTTCTTTCAATTAGGGTTTGATGGGCTTGATAAATAAGAGGGGAATGGATGGCTAGGATGAAATCCCTAAAATGGATGCCTCGGATGAAGTTTTAAGGGGTTTGGTTGCAATTGGACTGAAGTCTATTTTGGGCATGGACAAATGATTAATGGGCTTCCAAATAAATTGGGACACATTACTACAAACCTCTAAAATACAACCCAAAAAATGCAGGCACCTCAAAATACCTTTTCTATTGAGCCTTTTGAAACAATACAAACATACAAGTTTGAGTAGGCAAACCTCTAAAATACAGCCCAAAAAAATGCAGACACCTCAAAATACCCTTTTTGTTGAGTCTTTTGAACACTTTACATTGTTTCAAAAGGTGCAATTGGTATTCAACTCTCCATATGATTCTAGGAGACTGAAAACTTTTACTTTCATGCTTATTACGATTTCATTCAAGCCAACAGAACCGAAGCACAAGACAAGGGATTACAAAAGATATGTGTGCAGTGTGTGCAAATGGGGTGAGGTTTTTCCAAGAAGATAAAAAGAGGATTATGTTATCGGTGTTAGGAATTGTGCAGTGTAACATATTAGAGATGCTCAATTGACTTAGACCATAATCAATTGATGCAGCTTCATATTAAATATTCTTTATTCCGTAAAGTAGTTTATGTTGGTTTCATTTATGCTAAATGTAAGAGATGGGACATAATGCCACTTAAGGATGCCCTTAGAACTTTTGATGTCACTCTTGAGGACTGCCCTTGGGTGGTAGGGGGAATTTAACTGCTTTCTCAGTGAGAATAAAAGAGTTGGTAGTGATACAAATAGAGTTAATGGAGGAATTCAGTCAACTTGTTTCTAACTGTGGTTTTATAGATTCTGGATGTGTGGGTAACTCTATGCATACTTAGTCTAGGATAGTCTTGACAATTGAGAATTTAGGAATGACAATGGGGCAAATTCGCCATAAATTTAGTCAAACCCGAGACCCATTCCACTTAGAAAAACATTTGAACTAAGACTCGTTAGCCATGTCTTGATAAAGGTCTTGTCCTGCCCCAGACCCAAACTCGATGGGTTCAACCCGCTAGACCGGCAAATAATAATTTTAAATTTTTTGTATTAATTTAAGTTTAGCAAAAATAATAGTTTCAACACGTATAGATATTTTTATTTTTTTTTTATCTGGAGTCCAAATTTAGCAACTCCATGCTGATCCTTTTTTTGCTACATGTATCAAACTTGCAAAAAGTGCGAGTCATCATTATCTTTTAATACGAATATTATCTTTTTTTATCCCAAAAAAATATTATCTTTTTTTGAAGTGTTAATACGAATATTATCAAATAATTACAGATTATTGAATTATTTATATATAATTATTCGAATAAATGATAATGATTGTATGTATTTCTCGGACGCCCTAGAACAGTCTCATCTTCGGGGCTCCCATTAATTTTCTCTCAACGTTCACTTATCAAAAAATCTCAAAAAACTCTTATTTCTCATTTTCAAGTACAAGAGCCTTCAAATTATATTTTTCTGTATCGCCTTCTTTTTTTCTTTCTTTCTTTTTTTTTTTTTTTAAGATTACCAATAGTTAAAAAAAAAAAGAAGAAAAAAACCAGCAATCAATCTGTAAACTTCAGATTCGTTGTAATTTTCTTTGTTGTAAATACAGGATATACGTACAGAATCTGTGCATTTTTGCCACTTGTTATAAATTTTGATCAAACACTTGCAATTAGATTTTTCTGATGAGTTCGAGAGCGAGATATCCACCGCCGGGAATGGGTGGAGGCAGAGGCGGAATGAACCCAAATACCGGACCAAACCCTAGTTTTCAACCGAGAAACCCTTCACAGCAGTATGTACAAAGGAGTCCAGCGCAGAATAATCAGAATCATCAATTGTTTCAAAATCCTCAGCCGCAACAATGGCTGCGAAGAGCTCAGTTACCGTCCACTGATTCAAACGTCGATGAGGTAGAAAAGACTGTACAATCAGAAGCCATTGATTCTAGGTTAGAGTTTTGTCCCTTTCCTGTGTCTATGGGAACTTTGCTCCTTGGTTGCTTTTTCTTTTCTAGAAGTCGAATTATTTGCAAATTCTAGTGAAATATCTCTTTATATTCTTCTTCTTTTTTCCCGTTACTTTGTTATCAAGGAATAAGACATTAGAAGTGGAGCTTAAGATTCTATTTGTCTTTATTCTTTTTCCCCACCTTAATTCAAGGGTGGCAATGTGAATTGTTAGTGCCTCTACGATGATCTAGAGTTTATGCAATGGAAATTGGGAAGAAGGAAACAATGAGCTAGCTATGTATCTTAAATTTACGGGGAAGTTAAGGTATAGTGTTGATTGAAACGAAGTGTTTAGCACCTAACGAGTGAGAATTTAAAGTCTGTCTCTAGAGACGCTTGACAATTCATATTGTAGTGGGTCAGAGAATTACAGGCGATGGGATCAACTTCAGTTTATATGAAGCAGAAGGTTATTTTTGATCCTGGTTTTACATTTTTTGGCCCCAGTTGGCATGAATTATGTGGTTTGCTTAAAGTTTGGTTAATTTCTGTTCCACATAGTTGACACCTACTATTGTGAAGACCTATGATGTTTTGCGGCGAGTTTCAAAAGTTGTCTTTATGTTTCTTGTTGGGGGTATTGATTTTTTGGTACCTAAACTATAGGTGTTTTGCTACTTTGGTACCCGACTTTTTTGACTTCCCAAATTAGTACCCATAATTAGCTAATTTTTATTAGTTGGTACCTAATGACAACCGACGGTGAAATTTTCCACCGGAATTTGCTCACGTGACAAACATGTGCTGGGCTGGGGGGCTTTTTAGTCATTTCTTGTTATTATTTGTTGCCGTTGAAATCTCAAAAGCCCCAAATTACGATTTTTCTAGGGTTTATGCATTTGGGTTTGAAAAACACATAAGTTCCTCCATTCTCTTCGATCGGCTTCCCAAAATCAGTCTGAATCTATTGCAAAGTGAAGTTTCGAAACCAATACAACAATGGGGTGGATTATCCGAGATAAAAAAAAGGACTCTCTCCCTCCTGGAACTGCATGCTTGGAATTTGACTTTTCTGTCTGTTGTTGTACTTCCTTTTTTTTGTTTTTTTTTAAAAAAAAACTGAAAGCCGAAGTTTAAGAAAATTATTTAAAATAGAACGATGTAGTTGAGTTCTAGAAAGTGTGGTGGCACATTGACTGCACTTTATATCTTTTTTCATCAGAAACGATAGTATATTGAAAACTCAAACGAAGAAACAGTACAATCGAAGTCCATTGAGTTGAGGTCCCTTTTCGTATCTGGAGAAACCAAAGCGTGTCGCACCACACCCTAAAGGTTGGTCTCGAGGGGGCAAACAAAGTCCTAACAAACATGAGTAAAAAATATAAGAATCGAGTAATAATTGGACCCAGGAACGTGAGAGATTGAACTAGAGATCCAAAAACTCGAAATCTCCATTGAACCATCAACCATGCAATCCCTAGAGAACTTCCAAACTCCAAACCTTCCTAACCAAATCTCCCCAATGAAGACACTTCGATCAAGAACCAACTAACAATGATGAAACAGAATCTTCCACCCTATGGAGTATCAGGTCCTCAACAAAGCAACCCGAGATCACGATCGACCAAGACTTGTATCCATCACTTCCACCAAAAGAACTATCCCTTCTCTCCAAGAGAGAAACCCATCACTCCTTAAAGGGAGATACCACACTACCACAAGGGAGACAAACACCAAAAGAGAGAATACAAGAAAAAAAGCAAAAGAACAAAGCAAGAAAAAATAAACCAAATACAGAACATACACGAAAATACAGAAAACAACCTCTCCCTCTCCGGAAATCACCACCATCCACGACCCCCATCGCCACCTGCCTTCTTTTTTGGAGTTTCCGCAATCCCGCAATCGATATAGCAATAACAGAGCCTAGGAATCGACCACTCAAACCACACCGTCTTCCAGCCCACGGAAAAACAAAGAAACCCACGGATACACCACAAGCTCACGAACCCAAACTCCACCATAGTAGCAAGTCCGAGAGAAAGCCTGAGCATCTCTGCCATGGGACTATACAGTTGAGAAACATGGATCTGGAGCATAGATCAAGTCACAAAGACCCATGAGGGAGAAGGAGGGAGACCGCGGCAGTAGCCGCCGGCCACGATGCCAGGCAGGGGAGAGGGGGAGGGGGAGGCAGGAGAAGAGGACATGAGAGAAAAGGGGATCTGCAAAGTTAACTGTACTTTCATGCATGCATTTTAAGGATGATGGAAGAAAGTTTCGGGACTATACTTTTTGATGTCAGATGTTTTGTCAGGCAAATCTTGTTAAGTCTTTTCACTTGCTAGTGGTTGGTAGCGCTATTGCTGTTTGCTCCCTCATTTTTGCATACCATTTCATTTTTTGTGGTTGAACTTTGACAATAAGTTTAAGAAAGTTTCTCTTTCCTTCACTTTCCTACCATTGTCTTATGATTATTCATGCGCAATTGACACTAATGATTTTTCATTTTTGCTTTTCTTTGACCAGTTTGCAAGATTGGAAGGCACGCTTGAAGTTACCACCCCAGGACACCCGTTATAGAACTGAGGTAAGAATTTTGGTGATTTGCGTTTTTGTGGATTGTGTAGCCAAGACTCATTTTTATGTTTAGTTTGGTTTATTGTTGAAATTGGTGAGATGTTTGTCTTATATTTATTTTCAAGTTTGGGTTGTGATAGTATGGCTATTGGACAATCAAGCTGATAGAAAATTAATTATTTTGTTTAAGGATGTTTTTGAGATGTCACAACTGAATAAAATCAAATTGAGAAATTGATTATTCAGGAAATGCTTGGCTATTTATATATCAAATGAAGTCATAATCATTTGAGAGAATTCAACTCAGTGACTGCCTTGGCTAATAGGACTTAATGAAATCATAATTATTTGAGAGCATTCAACTCAACACCGGCTCAGTTATGCCACTCTAAACTTTTCTGGTTGCACCTCTTTTACATGCTCTATTACTGCCTTACTGTTTTTCAATTAATGCCTAGATAATGAATCTGATTTGTTACCTTTGTTAGCTGAATTGAGTGTTATTTATGTTTAGAAGATGTTGCTTCTTCAAGTGGCTGTGGTACGTAGTAATACGATGTAATATGGATTCTCTAAACCTAAGTAAGTCTGTTAGGACAATCTTCAAGTTCTGATGGACATTCTCTTTTCTTGAATGATATCTTCTGTTTCATAATAGGCGTGGAGGTTAATCATGTTTTGACTTGTTGCCTTTTGATATGGATGCTTGAACAGTTATTATTAAACTATGGGTTTAGTGAAGTCTATTGTAATATGATGTTTTGCCTACACCCCCATAGGTTAAAGAAAATTAATCTGAAGCCAAGTGGTGGAAACAACTAAATAATCCATAAAAAGCTTGATAGCATCCACTTGATGGGAATAAAAGGGGTCTATTGACAATTTTACTCATGTATTCTGAACTAGATTATCTGCCTGTTGTTTGGTCTGAAATTTCTATTGGGATCTCTCATAAGTGATTGATTGATTGTAAGCTAATTATAGCCCTGACATCCCCCAACACCCCGCAAAAAAAAAAAAAAAAAAAAAAAAAAAGAAAAACTGTTTTTTGGCATTGTCTTTAAGTATAGAACGGTTTACTAACTTTAGATTCTGGGAGGGTTGTGATTATTTGTGTCATTTTCATTTAAAGTTTGCCATTTGTAACAAAATGCAATACCTGAAGAAGCTAGTTGCCTGATTTTTATTTGTATTTGTCTTCAGGATGTTACAGCTACCAAAGGAAATGAATTTGAAGACTACTTTTTGAAGCGTGAGCTGCTCATGGGAATATATGAGAAGGGTTTTGAGAGGCCATCTCCTATCCAGGAGGAGAGTATTCCAATTGCTCTTACTGGAAGCGATATATTGGCTAGGGCCAAAAATGGAACTGGGAAAACTGCTGCCTTTTGCATTCCTGCCTTGGAGAAAATTGATCAAGATAAAAATTCTATTCAAGGTTTGAATTATCCATTGAAAGCTTCTCTGAACTTTCTTTGGAGAAGTAGGCCTATGTTTAATGGACTAGTCCTAATGGATATTTGGGAGGTCCAGACAAATGTGGGGTGGTAGTTATCATTTTGTTTATCCTCTGGAGTTGGAGTCAACTGAGTTTGCCTACATACCATGCCATTTTTTCACATATATATTGAAGGCCTTAGTAAGAATAGGAAAATTGTGACTTCAGTCTTGGTCTATGATAACACTTGATTGTTATTGGTGGGGTGATTGATTTTGGGAAATCTTTGGGAACTAGTTTGCTTAATGCTGTTACATTACCAACCGTTTTTAAATTTAATAATAGGGATAATTACAAAAACACCCCTGAGGTTTAGGCTTATTACAAAAAAAACAGAGATGTTTCAAAGTTACAAAAAAAACCATCAGGTATGATTATGTGTTTTTTTTTTGAAAATAGGTATGATTATGTGTTAAATTTAAGTAACTGTAGTATTTTATAAATATCAGGGGGTTATTGATATGTTTTTGCTTATGAAGGGGAAAATGTAAGACGGAAGGTATTTTTTTGTAATTCTCAAAATTCTCTGGGTTTTTTTTAAATAGCCCAAACCTCAGGGGTGCTTTTGTAATTATCCCTTAATATTATCTATGCCTATTTATCTCCACTAGCAAAACTATGTCATACACTGGGATACACACTGCTAAGTTCTGTGGCTGCAGTTATTTTAGTTTTAGAATTCATTTCTGATCTAGGTATCTTACACATATTCATCTTTGCAGTTGTTATTCTTGTCCCAACCAGAGAATTGGCTCTTCAAACATCACAAGTTTGTAAAGAACTTGGGAAACACTTAAAAATTCAAGTCATGGCTACTACTGGGGAACTAGCCTAAAAGATGACATAATGCGCCTTTATCAACCAGTTCATTTAGTTGTTGGGACACCTGGAAGAATTCTTGATCTTGCCAAAAGGGTGTTTGCATTTTGAATGATTGCTGTATGCTTGTAATGGATGAGGTATGGAAATATTATGAATATCTTTTTACCTACTGTTATCAGACCACGTGTTTAGGATGTGGAAAATAATTGTGATTTCATATCATATTACCATCTCCTACTATGTTTCTTCTTCAAATTTAACCCTCCACCCACCCACCCCCACCCGTCACCCCTTGTTATGGGTCTGGGAAATGGAATTGTGGCTGTCAGCAGGTTCTAACGTTTTGTTAAATTATGTGTGATGTATTAAGGAAGAACACCTCAAATGGGGCCATGCTAGCACTGCTAGATGCTGTTCTCGTTGAGTATTATATGACTGGAGTATATGGAAATATATATGTGAGAGTGGGAGAGGTTGTTGAACCTTGGAGGAATAGATACATTGTGATTGGTATGCGGGATTGGAATTAGATATGTATGGAGTGAAATCAGGAACAGAATGATAATGAGAAAAGAATAAAAACATTTTTATGCTTGGTATCTACAAGAAATGAGAAAGGAACAGGATCACCATTTCTTGTTTGATTCTAATCTTATGATTGGTAATTAGAAATAAACGGTAGGAACGAAATTAAATTATTTTTAATGATCAAATTAGTGAATTTTAAAATAATATTATTATTCAACACATTGACATAAATGATTCTATTACAATTTTAGTTGATGTGAAACAATATAGATAGATAGATATAGTAATAATAAATATTTTTAAGTTTGATTTGTTTTTATTTTTTTTAAACATTGAACACATACATATATATGTAAGTAGTTAGCTCTTTGTTAATAACATCATTTTGTCATATTAAAAAAAAAAAATAGGACAATATTTTATTTAAAAGTATGTGTAATATTTTTAAAATTATAAAGTAGGTCTAATGGGTCGAACCTCTTGGGTGTTGGTTTGAGCAAGTTTGGGTCTGGTTCCAAATCCATAAAAATCTTTGACGGGTTGGGATTCAGTTTTTGGAAAACCTACCCCATATCTGAGCTGTAGTCATTCCTAAGTTTTATCAAGCTCTTTTGTTAAGTTTATGAGATATTTTGTTGAAGAATAACTCAATTCATGGGGAGGGGGAGAATTACTAATCCTGTATTCTAGGAATGATCACTCCTACGGAAGTGGGCATCTCAAATATCATATTATGCCTATCATGTGATTGGGAATGAGCATCTCACTCCCACTCCATTCCTTCCTACCAGTCATGCCATTATCAGAACAACTCTCAATTTGTGGTGGTGGTGCCGTTATCTGACTTTTGTTGGTTGTTTCTATTCGCTTTCTACATGATCATGACATCCCAATTGTCATATAGGTTTCTGTTTTTTCTATTTTTTCTGCCTTATTTCAGCTGTGGAGACATTGTGACGTTGATTGCCACAAAAATGTACAAAGAGGAATAATCATACCCTTGTTTTACTAATGTCTTTCAGGCTGATAAGCTTTTGTCACCGGAGTTTCAACCTTCTATAGAGCAGTTAATTCGCTTTTTACCAGCAAATCGTCAGATCCTTATGTTCTCAGCTACATTTCCTGTTACGGTGAAAGATTTCAAAGATCGATACCTGCACAGGCCCTATGTTATTAACCTTATGGACGAGCTTACCCTCAAGGGTATAACCCAGTTTTATGCTTTTGTTGAAGAAAGACAGAAAGTGCACTGCCTCAACACTCTTTTTTCTAAGGTTAAAGTGATAAAAGAAATGTCTGGCCCTTTTCTATTATAGCTTAAGCGAATATGCTTTTCCATCTCTGGTAATATTGTTTTTGAACGTGATACATATATTATACTTTCAGCTTCAAATAAACCAATCTATTATTTTCTGTAATTCTGTGAATCGAGTGGAACTTCTTGCCAAGAAAATCACGGAGCTTGGCTATTCTTGCTTCTACATTCACGCTAAGATGCTTCAAGATCATCGCAACAGAGTATTTCATGACTTCCGCAATGGTGCCTGCAGGAATCTTGTCTGCACTGGTATGTTCTGTAGGGCTTGTTGCCATCATGATGTTTTGGCATTTTGTATCTGTTACTTCTATTATGGGGTTGACAAATAATCTTTATCATATTGATTCTGGTGGTGGTTCTTGATAGTTGTGGTTATTAAGAAAATATGTAATGAACAGTAGCTTTGATACTTGTGCGTGTTTTCTGTACAACTTTGGTCATAAGACTTTTTATTTGAGATTCATTGGCAAGGTGGAAAAGTTATCATCATATGAAACTCGGCGATGGGGATCAATGAGCGAGAACCTCCTTAAATCATTTTTATTTTGGTTTACATGCATGGTGAACTGCCCTGGCCCTTTCTCAGATCGCGCGCATGGGCATTCTTAATACACAAATATGCACATTATGTGCGTGTGTGTAGTTTTACAGACATGTTTGTTTTAGGAATTTTATGGTGATTGACTTTTTCATCATTACTTTCTATATTTTCTTTCCCCATATGATCACATTCTTTTAGATGGAAAATGATTCTTGTTTGGCAGCTTACTTCTAAATAAACCATTTATTGTTATTGTGACATGGAAAATGCCGATGTTTGATTACATCGTAAATGGTTAGAGTTACATTAGTGTGGTGCCTCTTGAGGCTTTATTTAAGATGCAATTATATAGCTTTAAACATAGAGGAATTCCAACTCTCATCTTGAATGGGGATACTGTCTTGAAATTGTAATTGTTAGTTTTATAAATGCTAGCAGGGAGTGTGACATTTGGTATCATCTTTTGATTATTATAATCCAATACTAGTTTGTCTTTCTTTATAATATTTATGCTTTGACCTATTATATTGATTCTTCTTTCCTTTTCTTACAATCAATCATATTGCAGACTTGTTTACAAGAGGATAGATATTCAGGCAGTCAATGTCAAGTTTATCAATTTTGATTTTCCCAAGAATTCAGAAACATATTTACACAGGGTATGGTGCTTAGATTTTTGGTGAGTTTTAGTTCATGTTTTCTCTGGTTTTCTTATAACTATTCATGTTATGTGTAGGTTGGTCGATCAGGAAGGTTTGGACACCTTGGCTTAGCTGTGAATCTGATCACCTACGAGGACCGATTCAACTTGTATGCCTGTTGTCATTGGTTTCCTGATAGAAAGAAATATTGTGTACCAGTTATTTGGTGTTAGGTATTATTTTCATCTCCACTTTCTATCTTTTTTCAGGTATAGGATTGAACAAGAATTAGGAACGGAGATCAAGCAGATACCTCCGCATATAGATCAAGCTATTTACTGTCAGTGATCTGTGCTGGCTTCTATTTACTTTGTCGGTGGAACTGGTAACACTGGTGAGTTATAGAACCAATGCATTATTTGTATTGCTTGTTACTTATTTCACAACCGCACGTCCCTATTATATGTTAGCTGTCATTTACATTTCTAGTTTTCTCCTATCTTTTAACAAATCTGTAACAGTTGTCATTAGTTGTTATGAACTTTCTATGTTTGGTAACTGTAAAATATGCTGAGAAAACTTGATACTTCTTCATTAAATGGTTACATATTTATACAAGGAAAGTTGGAGACACTACCCTAAAAGCCTCCCACTCACTCCCTAAAGCACTCCCTAAAGTACTCCACTATGTTCCCTAAAATATTGATTCTATTTATTATATACACTAGCTTTAACACTCCCCCTCAAGTTGGAGCATACACATTTATCATGCCCAACTTGTTACAAAGATAATCAACCCGAAATCCATTAAGAGCTTTTGTGAAGATATCTCCTAATTGTTCTCCAGTTTTCACGTATCCTGTAGAAATCAAGTCTTCCTGAATCTTTTCACGAATGAAGTGACAATCAATCTCAATATGCTTTGTTCGTTCATGAAAGACAGGATTAGACGCAATGTGAAGTGCAGCTTGGTTGTCGCACCATAACTTAACATGTATAGAAACTTTAAGGCCTACTTCAGTGAGAAGTTGATGTATCCACATTATTTCGCACACAGATTTGGCCATAGCCCTATATTCTGATTCTGCACTCGACCGTGAAACTACATTTTGCTTCTTGCTTTTCCATGACACCAAATTACCTCCAACAAATACCTGATAGTCTGAAGTAGATCTTCGATCTTCCTTGATCCCGCCTTGATGATTCGATTCTATATGCCCATGATTGCTAATTGAACGCCCGATTTCCAGATAAAAAAAACCTTCAATTCTAGTATGCCCATGATTGCTATATTGAATTCCTCGCCCAGTGCTGCTCCTTTTGTAGATAAATACAAAATATGCTCAACTGACTTTCCAATGATCGATTGTTGGAGAAGACATATATTGGTATGATCAACATTTGTAGAAAACCGAATGATCGGATTTACTCTTCTTCATCCCAAAATGCTCAATAGCCCAACTAAACTTTCCAAACCATGCTCGAGGACTCTGTTTCAAACCGTATAAAAGACTTACGAAGACGACAAACTTTCCCAAACTCCCCGAGCAACAAAACCCGGTGGTTGCTCCAAGTAGACTTCTTCCTCAAGGTCACCATGAAGAAATGCATTTGTGATGTCTAACCGATATAAAGGCGAGAATATGTGGCACGCCATAGAAATGAACAATCGGACAGGCGTGAGCTTAGCAACATGAGAGAAAGTGTCGGAATAATCAACTCCATATGTTTGAGCATATCCCTTAGCAACAAGTCGAGCTTTCAATCGAGCAATAGTTCCATCTGGATTAGTTTTAACAAAGAAACACCCATTTACAACCAATAGCCTTTTTTTACTGCAGTAAGTTCACTAAGTCCCAAGTACCATTATTATTGTCAAAGCATTCATCTCCTCAATCATAGCCTTTACGCCAACCCAAATGAGATAAAGCTTCATGAGTAGTTTTAGGTATAGAGATAGAGTCGAGATGCAATAAAAGAGCATGAGGATGGTGATAAATGATTATATGACACAAATGAAGACATTGGATAAGTACAACGCGTTTACCTTTACGATGAGCAATAGGAAGATCATGACTTGAATCAAGAATCCGATGCGGAAGAATCGCGCGCAGACATGGAGTGGAGCGAGGAGCGAGGAGCGGATATGTTAGATGGTTGGCGCATTTACAATAAACTTGTGTTATTGGAGGTTTAGTAGGAGATGGAGGAAGGTCGAAACTAGGTGATGTAATGAAAGTGTAGATTAGTATATCATCGTCGTTGTCGGAAGGAACAATATCGAAGAAGAGTAGGTAAAGGGTGTTTGATCTAGAAATGTGACGTCGTGAGACCACGAGATACTATAAGACCGGGACAAGAACATCGATAACCTTTTTGCACTCGGGAATATCCAAGAAAACACATTTTAGAGATTTTGGGTCGAGTTTTGTAACTTGTGGTCGAATATCCCGAACAAAGCAAGTACACCCGAATGTCCCACTCGATGGGAAATATGGCTTTATTGGGAAAAAGGATTTGAAAAGGAATTTCACGAGATAGAACGGAAGAGGGCATTCGATTAATCAAAAAACATGCAGTCGAAACCGCATCAGACCAAAAATATTTAGGAACCTTCATTTGAAATAATAAAGCTCTAGCGGTCTCAAGGAGATGCCTATTTTTTCGTTTCACAGAACACCATTCGGATGGCGTATCCACACAAGAAGTTTGATGAATAATGCCATGTTGGACCATGTATTTTTGAAAAGAATTAGATAAGTATTCTTTAGCATTATCACTTCTCAAAATTTGGACACTGACATTGAATTGAGTTTTAATTTCAGCACAAAAAGTAGTAAAATGATTGAACAATTCAGAACGAGTTTTCATAAAAATAACCATGTCATACGAGAATAGTCATCAATGAAAGTAACAAAGTATTTAAACCCTATTTTAGACACTATAGGACAAAGACTCCAAACATCGAATGGCCTAATGCAAATGGAGAGGTAGCTCGTTTGGACTCGAGGACTAGAACTCAAACGATGGTGTTTAGCAAACTTACACATGACTCACAATCTAATGTAGAAAGACTCGAAAATTATGGGCAAATTTTCTTCAACAAGGGTAATGAAGAATGACTAACCTGATGTGCTTCAAAAGGGGTCACAATTCGGAACATGCACGATAGACTTGGGAATTTGAGTATCAAGGATGTAGAGGCCCCCATTCATGTCCTTTACCAATAATCTTCTTCGTCACGAGATCCTGAAACAAGCAAAAATCGGGAAAAAATGAGACGCAACAATTAAGGAACGAGTAAGTTTGCTACAAAAATCAAATTAAAGGATAAGTCGGGTAGATTTAAGGCAGTTGTAAAGGAAACGATGGTGTCGGGATAATGGTACGAGATCCGAAACATGAGATGTGGATCCATCCGCCAAGGTAATCAAAGAATTTGAAGCATGAGATTTAAAAAGAAGTAAATAGGCCACGATTACTGTCATGTGATCTTTGCACGAGTCATTACCCATTTGGAAGATGAGGAAACAAGGCGTGTTGGTATTTTACCCGAATCGGTTATGACGGAGATAGGAATAGATGAAGACTTTAGAGATTCTTGATCAAGAACTTAGCATATTCATTGGCGAAATTGAAATAGACTCGGGAGGCCCATTAGCAAAAGCAAGATGTGTTGATTGGTTAAACCGATTCTTTTCGATGTAACTTTGGGCAATCCTTCTTAAAGTGCCCCTGGTTCATGACAATAGCGACAAACAATGTTGCTCGATAAGATCCCGAGTTTCATTATTTTGATGAAAGTTTCTTATTTGATTTCCATTTGTGTACATTTTCAATCCAAAAATAAAGTCAAAACAAAGTCTGACTAAAATCAGAAAAAAAAAATGAATATTACCAAAAGTCAAACCTGGTCAAACCGGACAGACCAGGGAAACAGCGAGTAAAAGGTTGGATAAGAAATAATAGACAAAGCAAATCCTAAAATAAAACCCAACAAACCCAGCTGGATAAGAATCCAACACAGAGAGAAATAAGGTAACTTGACCTCAGCATAGACTGTCGGAGCGCGTGTGAACAGTGCGCGCCGGCGACAGTGACAAATCTCTGGAATACAACAAAAAACTGGGAGGTGCGCAACTGAAAACTCAAAATCTGAAAAAAAAAATCAAAATCTGAAACAGACCCCAAACACCTGAAGCAACTACTGTTCCGGAAAAAAAAAAAAATCTGAAACCCTAATCCCTCTCGAACCTCAGCTTGATACCATGTAAAATATGCTGAGAAAACTTGATACTTCTTCATTAAATGGTTATATATTTATACAAGGAAAGTTGGAGACACATATCCTAAAAGCCTCCCACTCACTCCCTAAAGCACTCCCTAAAGTACTCCATTATGTTCCCTAAATTATTGATTCTATTTATTATATACACTAGCTTTAACAGTAACATCAAGTGATATCTGCCGTGTCGCTAGCTCTATGAAGTCAGTAATTGCATGTTCTCATTCTGATGCAAAATCATTAAGGTTGCATTTGGATTTGAAGAGATCTGGGAAAAGGATTTGAAATGACTCCATATAAGGTGGATCTGAAATCCACTGCAATAACTCAAATTATAGCTTAAAATAGGGAACTTGAGGTTTGAAATCCATTGTAATGAACTCATCCAAACAAACTCAATAGATTTGTTATTCTGGATTTGAAATCCGTAGCTTCAAATTCATCAATCCAAATAAAACCTTAAGTTATTTTGGTTGGGTGTGGAGGAAGGGATCACAAATGCTTTGAATGTTGGATGCTGGTATGAGGATATATCTTTAAATTGGGAACATGATTCAGGCTTTTATCTATAACACATTATTTACAAGGACCTAAAGTGAAAAAGTTAGATGATAGTGAATAAACTTCAAATGTATATTGCTGATGCTACCAATTGTTTTATTATTGTCCTGTAAAGATGCTTTCCTTGATTTATGGTTTGAGATAAAAAGATCATTGTATGCAGATACCACTAGGATGTCATATGCCAATGGTCGATATTAATTTTAGTCTTTTCCATTTTTATTTATAGCACCAATTGCAACCATCCATGATCCCCTCCTCCGTGAATGTTTTTAAACGTCAAGAGAGAACAGTCAAAACTGTTTGCATGTGTACAACTGTTTATTCTTTTCTCTTTACCTCTGTGGTTTAACATTCCGAACAGAGTTTCAACAAGTCTACGATTTAGTGCTTATATAATTTAAATACAATCATACTTTTCTTCCTTCCTATTTTAATTGTCGATGTCACCTTTTCCATGACAGAAACATTGATGCCTGTGGAAACGGTTAGATGATTGAACGTCTTGGTTTATATGAAATCATGGTCTTGATGTTGAAAGAGTATTTGACTAGTAAGGCAGACGATGCCAGAATTTCCAAGATACTGTGCATCTCATGGCGCCTTGAACTTTAAAAGATATGATATCATGTTATACCTTCGGGATTATATGTTTTGGTGCTCTAGGCGATGGCTTTTTCTGTTTTTCATATTTATCAGTTAGGGTTAAGCCGAAGTGAATCCTGCATTTCTGTATGGTCTGTACAAAAAATATTCCTGTTTCCTTTGCTACTTTTTACTTTTAAGTATCAATTTTTTTTAAAAAAAAAAAGAAAAAGAAAAAAATGGATTTTGTTTTTCTTATTTTTTTCCTTATCTGTTTTGGTGAAAGGTAAGAAACAGCTTCTAGCTGAGCGAGGGATTGTTTGCCACAGGACTTGGCAATAATTATATGCTCTGATGAAATAAGTGCTACTATTTTATGCTTTATTTTTTCAGGTTAGTTTTGAAGAGGGAACATGTTTTGTTGATTCAGGATTAGCAAATTAGTCCTCTATAAATTAGTGCAAATTCAGTATTGACGTTTTGATGAAATAGTGCTAGCATTTTTCCCATCCCAAACACTTCTGTAACTATGTTTGGATCTTGATTTTAGCTTATAGGAAAACACTAGGTAAATTATATTTTTGACTTTTAGATTAATATACTTTTGTATTTTCATTCAAATCATGTTTCTTTTATTTTATTTTTCTGCCTCGTAATATTCGAAATCGAAATATAGCGTTGGAAGTTACTGCGTTGGATTTTCTTGGTAAAAGTGGGACTCAGTTTTGGGCTATTGTTGAGGTGATTGATTTTGTTCTCAAATTAGAAGTTGAGGTAAAGTTAAATAGGGGTAAGCTCAAAATACTGCAGTGGGGGGTGAATAAAATAAACGGTTCAAATTTATTGATAAGAAGTAAAGCAGTAGCCTGTGGAGTCAACTAGTTGTCGGGTGGAAAAACCTGACAATGAAAGTGTTTGGATAAATGGTGGCTAGACTTATTAGACTTTGAGTTTGTCTGAATCATGTTTTTGACCGCATTGAATTCACTTATTACAGTTCGGCGATATTAATGCATGATTTCTTGGACTAGTTGGACTGAGGTTGTGGGCAGGGCCGAAAAATCGAATCAAGACTTCTTTTTTTGGATCGGTAAAACGAATCAAGACTTAACCTGAGGTCGATCACCGGGAAAGCTTGTTTGAGTTCGGTGCATTAACGTAGCGAACCAAGGTTGAAAATATTTTTTCCATTCGATAGAACATAAAACTCGATAATAGTAAAACAATAATAAAGTCTGTGTGTAAAAATATGAAGTTGTCCGAGCTTGGTTTTTGTTCGTCTCGATTAAAACTTGTTCAAGTTTGACTCGACTAATAATAAAATAAAATTAAAATACAAGTTTTGAAGTTCGATAAAAATTGAAATAAGCTTGAATAATAATTTTTTGATTATACTCGAAATATATGATGGGCTTATAGTGTAGAAATTTGAAAAAAGCGAACCAGGCTACTCAATACTCGATCGAGATCGATCATTAAAAGCTTGTTTGAGCTCGGTTCATTAATATTACGAACCAACCTTGAATACAATTTTTAGTTCGATAAGATGTAAATCTCGGCTCGATTAGTAAAAAAAAATATGTATAAAAATATCAACCTACTCGAGTACTCGATTAGGTATTCTGCTCAATCAAGCTTTTCGAGCTCAATCGACTTAATAATCAAACGAACCTTAAAATTCAAATAAGCTTGAAGAATACTATGTTCGGTTCGACTCATTTACACTCCTACATATGTGGAGGTAAATATTGAATTGGATCCATCCCCAAGGTGGGATTACATAATAAGGTGGTTCGGCCATGGATACTTAATCCAATGTGTGGAGGATTAACACAAGCTGAGGCCTATTTTAATCATGGCTGTCTAACCAACTTCCCAAACATAAGTTTCATATTATTTTGTTTTTTCCCCTTCCAATCCAACTTCCCAAAACATGGGCGTGAAGAAAAAAGAAGTGTTGTAAGATCTATTGACTCATATTACATAGTACCAAAGCCAAGAAATCCGGCAAGCAACCAGCAATTAAAAGGAATTGACTTTTCAAACTTCAAAACTCTGAGAAATTTTCAACTTTGAATTTAAGACAAATCACATGAAAAAGGGATTTCCGTTTATTGCAAATTTGAGCAGTAGATCCGTACTCTCTCTCATGCTTGCATGAATCTCTGTCCCCGCCATTAATGCATTACATATATGTATATGCATGTGCTTGCATAGGTGTGAAACAGAGAGTAGTCACAATAAATGCTTCAGTTTTCAAGAATGCCCATTAAATGCTCTCATCTTCTCTGCATATCTTCTTTTTGGGGTAAATTGCAATTTCTCAAACTTTAGAGGTGTGTATGGTAAATTTGGTCATTTTTTACATTGATAAAAAAACATTCGGATTTAGTCCTTAATTCGCTGAAAATTTTAAAATTAACCGGAAAAATCTTACGACGTGTTGCGCGCGAACCCAGTAAATTGGGTATTTTAAATTTCCTGCCAAAACATTAGGGTTTCTGGTCAATTTTCGACCGAAAATTTGAACCTAATGAAAACCCCATTTTTTGGTCGGAGGTTCGAAAATCTTCAAACTTAGTCCTACACGTACATGAGACATCTGAGATTTTCTGAGCAATTTTGAAATTTCCGGCAAATTAAAGACTAAATTCAATGTATTTTGTAAGGATACATGATGTTGGACAAGTTGATGAACAACTTGAGTCCAAGTTGAATAAAATTACTTATTTAACTTTTTAAATAGTAAAGGCCAATTTGACCTTATGAATAGTAAAGGGCAAAATTTTGCTTTTCCATTTGTAAACACACAACAAATCAAACACAAAATTTCCATCTCTCACCTAAAGCTTTTGTAATTTTTGGTGATAATTTTTCGGCATATTTTTCGATTCGGAATAGGTAATCCGGTTTTCGTCTTATCCCTGGGAAAGCAGGCGTCGAGAATAGGGGCGAATATGTTTTAAGGATAGTGTGTTGAACACACGATTCGAGCTAATTTTATTTTGCATACTTTGCAAATTTTATCGATTCGGGTTTTTCGATTCATATAAATTGTCTTAGAAGAAATACTTTCTATTTTTTCCTACACATGAAAATTTTCCAAATGGAGTTTAAAAATGACTTTTTGCTACATTTTTATAGTTGCAGGACTGAAATGTTAATTTCTCTGTTTCTCCTCCCATTTGCCCTGTTTTGTAATGTCATCTTGCATTTACTACTCAGCCCCCACACACACAAACACACACAGCGACAAACAGTAGAGTACACTATGTTGGCACAAATCTTCAAGTTTCAGTAACCCTTTTGTTCTCTCAGCTTACATTTCTCTGTTCAAAGCATTTAACCCCAAAAGCCTTATTAATGCTGTAACACCCGGGAAAAAAAAAAAAAAAAAAGTGTATTTAATTAGTAAGATGATCCATTAGTGAATTATTATTATTATTGGGTTTATTATTCAATTACTTGGCCCATGAGGAATCCTAAGGTGTTTGGGAAACTAGCTAGGGTAATTATATTATGACTCTTTTGTTATTAGGGTTTTATTTTACCACATTAGAGGGGACCAAAAGAAAACACACATTCCAGCTCTTTCTCTGCACCACCACAGCCCCATCATCTACCATACAACCTCAACGAAGTTTTTCTTCAACGTCATGATCCTCAATTACCTTCTCTATTTCATCCTCAACTTCTAAGGTAATTCACTTACAAATTTCAAATCCAAGTTATACTATTCAGATTTTTCCTAACTTTTAATATGTTATTCTTTCTAATGATGTTATCACACATTTAAAATTTCATATTAATCCGATGAGTACTTAAGTAGTTATTGAATTTTCAAACTAAGATGCCAGAATTTATGTTGTCCCATGTTTTTGTTTTAGAAAATCCAAAACCCTACTTATACATATCCACAATTCGTAAAATTTTAATATGTTATGTTATCATAAGCTTAAAATATGCAGTTAAAATTTCATATACGTTTGAGTTGTATTTTATGTTATATGAAATTCGTATTCACGCTTTCAAAATCTTGAATATACTCTATTTTTGATTTATAAATTCTAGAAACCATGTATAAAGACCTTCCAAATATCTGAATTTTGGATATGTTATGTATTATAATGTTTGCTACCGTGTGGTACAATATCGATCATTCTAGCTTATATTTATTTAAATATTAATTAGTTTCCAAGACGTTACGATTTTAGCAAATGACAAAGGTTTAAGTTTATAAAATTCAAAACCTAAAGTTACCGAATTTAATATTTTATAATTTTTGATATATTATACTTTGATATGCATATTATACGTTGTAAAGTTTAAAATCATATAGTACTATATTTATTTAAATATGATTTTTCTCCCTTTAGCTATGCGAGTTTTAATATTACAAAGAATTTCGATTTCACAAATTCAAAATCCATAGCTAAATATTTCTAATCATCCCGAAATTTTTATATGATATCTATTTTTGAGTTTATTACCTCTTTGTAAAAATACTAAATAATTCCATTATACGGTTTATGAGAAAATATTATTCGATCCCAACTACGCAGATGATTTTAGTATTGTTCAAACCAACCAAGTTGAACCCTAAACCTTAGGAAAATACCGTGAGCTTCCACGAATGTTATTTTAGTTCTTCCGATATCGAGGTTAATACTTAAGTTTTGACTTCTAGGAACTAAGATGTATATATATTCATGTTAGGCGATGAGGACTACGAGCTCAAGTTCATAGGGATATTGCATCAAATCATTCTACTATTTTTCAAGCAAAGTTTCGAGGTGGGGTTTGTTTTCTAAACTTTATTGTCCTTGTTAAATGCTTAGATTATTTTGCATGAATGTGTAATACTGATTGCTTAGGCCCTATCGAGCCGAGGGGACTCAAGAGTCCGGGGTCGATGTATCCTCAGTGGAACCCTAGTGCTACCTATTATCTATGTCTACGATTTTTCAAAAGATCTATGCTATGTCCTATTGGATTGTATTTGCATGTTTATGTGAGATATCTGTGTATTTAGCTTGGACAATTTATACTCCACTCGAAAGGTGTGTCGCTCACCCCCACATATATCCAACTTTTTTAGGTTAAGGAGTCGACAGCCGGTGGTTATTGCGGTGGATAATGGGTGGCCTATGAAACTACTTTGGAGTAATGTCTATTTATTTTTAAATGTTGTTTTCAATTGAGTAAGAAATTATTATACGAATTATGATTTCCTATGCAAATTCTAGAGTGATGTCTTTTTCTAAATGTTAATTTTCAATTGAATAATAAATTATTAAACAAATTATTATTTTCAAAATATTTACCTACGATGCTAGACTACGTGAGATAATTGATTTGTGTTGAGAACAAATGTCCATTTCTAGGAAATTTTCGAATTGAGATAATAAATGATGAATTATTATGATTTTCTTAGTTTAATTATATAAATAGACGAAAATGGATACTTCTTTTATATAATTTGTAAATGTGCGAATTTCTTACTAATAAAAGAATATATGATTTTTCTACATTTTATAATTGCTTCCGCTTTTTGCTATTGAATTTTGAATGAAATATATCTACGAGACCTATTTTCTTTTATAAATAAATATATGTACGCGATTTCTTCAAAATCTTTCACCAAATGATCTGTTAGAATTATATGTAGATGTTAAGTTTTATTCAAATTATTTTATGCGATTGTTTCCAATTTGTAATTATTGTTCTTTTGAAAATTTAATGGTTTGCCATAACGAGTTCTCTTTCTCATGTTTCTTATGTTAAATAAAAAAAAAATATTCGGCAAAATGAATGTATGTGTATATTTTTATAGTCCAAAATTTCGGGGCGTTACAAATGCTTTTTTTGAGCCAAAATCATTACTTGAAAGCTGTTTTGATCAAAAATAGTTAATTGCATAACAATTAACAAATGTGTTCATCTTCAAAAGGATACTAGTTTCAAAAAAATCTAGATATTTTTGAAAAATTACAAAAACCCATAAAAGTTTCATTACATGTCTTACATTTCTCCATTCATAAGCAAAAATATTTCAAAAATAACCCTAAATTTTATAGGAATATACAACCGCCCTTTTAAATAAGACAAAATCAAACATTTAGGTTTTTTTTTCTGGGTAATTTTAGAGAACCTTTGAAGTTTTTTTATCATTAGCCCAAACTTCAGCGATTTTTGTAATTGTCCCTTCTTTAAAATATAGAACTTGATGATACTATGCATATTAAATTATCAAAATATCATACCACTCGAACTTCAAATTCTAATATGGACAAATTTCAAAAATAGTCCCAACTATAGGGCGGTAGCAAAAAAGTCTTGTAAGAATCACGTTTTGCAAAAAAAAAAAAAAATCATGCAATTATATTAACATCTCAATTCGGTCCCGCAAAATTCACGATTTGTAAAATAGTCCTGAATCGTATGAAAAATCTCATTTTTTGTCCTAATTTCACCGGAAATTGAGGACAACATATGTCGCTTACGTGATTGAGATCCAAAGAAAATTAGCACCAAAATTGAAATTTTCATCTAATTACAAGACTATTTTGCAACTCATGCATTTTACAGGCCAAAATCGAGAGTTTTCTATAGTTTGCCATCCCCTATAGCTACTGGACCAATTTTGCAATGCCTCCTAAATATTTTTGGTTCCACAAAAGATCAATAAGTGAAATAATTAAATCAAGTTTAAATATAATTAAAAAATTAAATATATGTATGCGGGGTGTTGTGTGTGGATGAGGGTATGTGGCAGCAATAAATTGGTTGGCAAACCTGAAGGGGAAGGGAACAACACAGAGAAGCAATAAATATGCAATAAATACACCAATTTCTTTGTTCCATGCAATCAATCATTCAATATCCTCGTCCATGTTGATAGAAATAATTGCACTATATTTAGGTAACAAAAAAATAAAAATAAAAATAAGTATTATATTTATCTAGTGTCTGAATTTCTATATATCAGAGAGTAGGAGCATTGAATGCATGGCCAGCTCAGAATCTCTAAAAGTACTCTGAATTGTCTTTTCACATTTATGTTTGGAGAATTAAATCTCTGCAATTTAATATATCTTGCTTTTTGTTCACTTATGTAGTCCTATTAATCATTTTTGGGGAAAAAGAAATAAAAAGGCAGGGAAATTTCTTTCTATGTGAGTGTGTGTTCATACATTTCTCTTTGAAGCTTCAAGATTTGGATTTATAGCTCTATTTATCATTGTGGATTAAAAAGAAAAACCATCTTAGTGTGTGAGTGTGTTTTTATTTTCTTGATGGGGAGAGCACCTTGTTGTGATAAAAAGGGTTGAAGAAGGGACCATGGACTCCTGATGAAGATGAGAAATTGGTGGATTTTATTAACAAGAATGGCCATGGAAGCTGGAGATCTCTTCCCAAGCTTGCAGGTTTTCTTTTCTTCAATTTTTCTTTTTTGTTTCAAAAATAGTTTTTACCTTTATGTTATAATATGGGATAACTACAAAAGACCCCAGAGGTTTGGCTAATTACAAAAAAAAAAAAAAACCAGACATGTTTCAAATTACAAAAGGCCCCATCAAATTTGATTTTGTGTTAAATTTAAGGGCTTAACTGTATTATTTGTAGAAATATCAGGAGTTTTTAAAATATTTTTTGCTTATGAAGGGAGATAATGTAAGGCAGAATCAAATCTCAAAGGGATTTTTTAGCAATTTTCAAAAGCCTGTGGGTTTGTTTGTAATTAGCCTGAACCTTGCGGGGTTTTTGTAATTTTCCTTATAGTAATGATAAAACAGTTGTTTTGATCATGTTATGAACTTCTCGAATGTTGAATTGTGTGTGTATTCACTTTGTTTGATGCATAGAAGGAGGAAACTGCCAACAACATAGATTGTTGTAGCAATAAATTCTAAGGGATAATTACTCATGAGGTTTAGGTTAATTGCAATAAAAACCCAGTTATTTTTTAAAATTACAAATATCCCCTAAAGGTATTACGAATATTCCCTTTAGATTTGTATTTTCTTAACATACTCCCTTATTGAGGCTTCAATTTGTGAACTAGCAACAAACATCATATGCAATTTTATAAGATTGCTGTCTTTTTTTTTTTTTTTTTGTAATTGGACTAAAACTCAGGGGTCGTTTTTGCAATTATCCCTAATTATGTTCAAGTGGTTCCTTCTCTAATGCAGTCTAGTTCAAGCTGCAATTCTATTCTTAATTCATCTTCTGTCCTTTGTATCTTCACATTTTTACTGTTTATACATGCTTTCAAACTATTCCATTTTGGAACAAGTATAGTGAGTCTAATAAGTAGAAAACGTTAATTACAAAAACTACCCTGAATTTTTGCTTAATTACGAAAAAACTTAGTTCTCTTTCAAAATTACAACTATCGCTTTGACATTTGTACAAATTTCATCTCAAGAGGTGAGTGTTTGGGGTATTTGTAATTTTGAAAGATAGCTGGAGTTTTTGTAATTAAGCTAAACTTTAGGGTCTATTTGTAATTATCTATTATAGAAATGGAGTTATTGACTCTGTTTCTTGAACAGGACTTCTTCGATGTGGGAAGAGTTGCAGGCTACGTTGGGCGAACTATCTTAGGCCAGACATTAGACGAGGTCCTTTCACTTCGAAGAAGAGAAGCTTGTCATACAATTGCATGCCATTCTTGGAAACAGGTTTTTTAATTTGTTTTTTCACCTCTTGCATTTTTCGTATTATTTGATAATTTGTACAGTTGATTTATAAAACAATACAAACATTAAGTGGTGTTTGTAATACCTCAATTTTGAAAGATACCTGAATTTTTTGGGTCAAACTCCAAATATACCTCTTAGGTTTATCCTAATTATAAAAAAGAGTCCGTTATCTTTTAAAATTACAACTATACCCCTCGTATTTATTTCTCTTTTACAATTTGCACCCTCAACACGGCGTATATATTAAGTGAATACAAACCTCAAGCTAAACTTTTCGGAAGATAACAGGATTTTTTTCTGTAATTAGGCTAAACCTCGGGTGGTTCTATAATTATCCCTAATTTCATGCCTCCAGGTGGGCCGCGATAGCCTCTCAACTCCCTGGAAGAACAGACAATGAGATCAAGAACTTATGGAACACTCATCTCAAAAAACAGTTACTTCAGATGGGAATCGATCCTCAGACTCACGAGCCATCATCGTCCACATCCAACGGCCCACAAAACCGTCTACCGTCGTCTCCGTCCACCCGCCACATGGCACAATGGGAAAGCGCTCGGCTTGAAGCCGAAGCTCGCCTTTCGTGCAGGGAATCACATCTCTCAATTCCATCTCCGGTCGGAAAATCAGACGGCGACTTTTTCATACAGCTCTGGAATTCGAGGTTGGCGAAACGTTTGAATTTGGACAAGGCCGAAAAAAATCGTTTCTCCAAGCAACCAAATCGACGATGCAGAGTGCAAGAGCAGCAGCAAATCGTGCGTGGAAGATGTACGGCCAGGATCGGATTCGTGTGGCTCGAATGAAATGGAGGATTCATCTGATCAATCTGAACTACAGCTGCTTTTGGATTTTCCAAGTGATAATGATGTGAGCTTCTTGGATTGTTTTGGATCATGGCTCCATTTTTGCTGAAAAGCTCCTTTAAACAGTTCTTCTTCTTAAGCTAAAATCATGTGTTTTTGAATGTTTTAAAGTCTTGGGTGTTTGTTTTAATGCTCTCTGGCTTGGGAGGAATGCATATGTGGGAATTTGTCTCACCAATGTATTTTGTTATAACTACGCAAGTAAAGGTGATTTATTAACAGATTTCGGTTCTGTTTTCGGTTTTTATTCTCCAAAATTAGGTCTTTTGGTTCGGTTTCGGTTATCCTAATCGAACTGAAAACTGAATTATAATAATTGTTGTATTTATATATGTGATTTTTGGTTCGGTTCGGCAAGAGACAATTGTACAACCCTAGTTGTATTCTTCATTAAGATTTCTATCCAACACTCCTGCATAGTGGTAGATTATTACACCCATGTTCAACTATGGCATCACAAGCATTAGCTTCACGTGTTAAGCTTTAAAATGAAGATATGAGTAAAGGATTTAGTACATGCAACTCTGTAAAAGTCCATATATAAGTGACTTTTTAAAAAGTCAATTGGACTTCTGAACTTTTTGGAAAAGGGACAAAGTCAATTCCAAATTAACAATCAAACAACTATTATTATGAGAAGCAGACTTTGAGATCCAAAAATCAATTTGAAAAGTAATTTCAAAAAACTTGTTAGTCTATGAATATTTCCTGAATGAAGAAGGGTGTTCTTTGTCACACAATTGGCCTCTACGCTCCATTTTTCACCATCTGTCGGGATAGAGAGGCTCATCATTGTACGTAGTCCATCGTCTAGAATCACCTAGCATGATTCTAGAATGAACTCGAATAATATAGAAGAGTCTAGAATATTGTAGAAGAGACTAGAGTATTGTAGAAGAGTATGAAATGTTCTAAAAGAGTCGAGAATATTATGGAAGAGTCTAGAATGTGGTAGAATGATATAGAACATTTTAGAATAGTCTAGAATATATTATAGAACAATATGAAACTATGTAGAAGGTTGAGACTGGAGAATTATAGAATACTCGTAGAATATGTAAGAATTATGTGGAGAGTTCTGATTATTGTGAGTTTTGCATGTAATTTGGGCATAATTATGGATATAATAGGTTGTTAAGCATGCATTAACTTAGTAAAATGGCCCATGTTCTTATAAAGTGGAAAATGTATTACGCTTTTCTCATTTTGTAGGAATTAAACGATATTTGTAGCACTTTTGTGGCAAATCGAAGCATTGCAGTAAAGGACCGTCGAAAATCAATCGAATATGTGAAGTTTGGAGCTAAACCGAGAAGATATCGGGCATTTAATCGGGAAAAATATGGCCACGACCGGCAAACAGGCCGACGCACGCCTGCGGCCGTGCGTGATCCCTACAACAGGATTGTATGTACGCAGTGATGCACGGGCAGGTCGTGCTTAGGCGCACGGCCCGTGCATCAGATCAAATGAAGAATGTGGCTATGACTTGACGCACGAATCGGTCATGCGTTGGCGCACGCTGCGTCGCCTATACGGAAAGTCGATTTATGCAATTTTTGACTTAGATTTGGCCCAACGGGAGTATAAATAGGGACGAGGCGGCCCCAAATGAGGACACACTGATTTCTACCCTAGAAAGCATAGAAAAGAGCAACTTTCTACTAGAGGATTCGAGAGATTGATTGAGGTCGCATCTACACGCTTGAGGATTGAAGATTGATCGAGAGATCATCAATATCCTCGAGTTTGCTTATTCCATTGTACCTTTTATTTTCATTTAGTTAGATATGAACATGAACGATTTGTCTGTGAATTGTTTATTTCCCATGTCCGGCTAAACATCTTGTGATTCCGGGGTTTGGGATTAGGTTAATTGATACTCTTGTTTGATGTTTAATTGAATTGAAGTTATTATTTCGAACCCTATTCAAGTACTCTGTTTTATTCTTGTTTTATCAAGTGACCATTGTTTAACTTGCTTGATGTATTGATTCATAATTCGAGAGATTAGTTTTAATACTAGATCTTGAGTATTCGACATGAATACTTTGCATAATTGAGAAGTATGTGAGTATTTGTGAGGATAAATGATCTTTTATGCTTTTGGGAGTTGTTTATCTTATGTTGAGTAGAGATGCTAGCATAAATAATTCAATCAACATTTTTATTGTGTCCCGAGAGAGAGGGTAAAATACTTTTGTGATCGTCTTATAGGGAAGACTAATAATAACTTTGGTTTTGATTATTCAGATAACAGGGGAGATTAACTGAAACCACAACCCTAGAATCCATTCGTCTACTTGATCTTTCTATCGAAATCTTTACTTTGTCTTTTTATGATAAAATCTTGTCTTACTTTTACAAAACAATCATCAACTTTAGATTATCTAAATAAAAATAATAATATTCCAATCTCAATACTTAGTGCACAAATTTATTAGTCTCTGTGGGATCGACCTTGCTAACCTTATCTATTAACTGCACCATTCACTTGCGGTGAAGCGAAAAATAAGGCGCACAAGTTTTTGGCGCCGCCGTTGCGGGACTAATTAAATTTTTAGTACTAATATTGCGATAAATAGAATTATTTTTAATTTAGACATTTGTTCTTTTTATATTTGTTTAATTCCACTCCTATATTGTTTGACTTGTTTCTTTTAGTTGGTTCATGTAGTGCATAAACACTCGCTCAAAGCAAAGAGAATTAGCACCGTCATACCGAAAGTTGAAGCTTTCGCCCGACGAATAAGTGCGGCTACTAAACGGGCGGAAAAGACAACATGATCATACTATGGGGATGTGGAAGAAAACAACGGGGTAATAACGAGCCAACAACAGAGGTAACAATGGGATCAACATGATCAATGATGTGTTACCGATACCAGAAGTTTCGGCGATCCAACAACAAGCGATTCGCGATTACTTTACCCTCGTGACAAATCACAACTATGGTGGAATTTCCAATGTCCCGATTAATGCGAATAAATTTGAGTTGAAGCCGGCGCTCATTTCGATGATTCAACAGAACCGTTTGGGGTTTTGCAACCGAGATCCCAACTCTCATCTTGCACACTTCATGCAAATCTGCAACACGATCAAGATGAATGGGGTGTCTGATGATGCTATACATCTGCGCCTATTCCCTTTCTCTTTAAGGGATAAGGCAAGAAACTGATTAGGCACATTAACTCAGGGAAGTTTGAATACTTGGGACGAATTGAGCCAGAAGTTCCTATTTAAATTCTTTCCACCAAGTAAGACACTGCAACTTAAGAGCGAGATCACACAGTTTAGACAGTTTGACTCTGAGCCACTGTACGAGGCCTGGGAGTGATTCTAGGATTTATTGAGGAGGTGTCCGCAATATGGGTTTCCAGAGGATCAACAACTTTTCTTTTATTACAACGGGTTGATGGGACAGACTAGATCATTTGTGGATGCCGCAGCAGGAGGCGCTTTACTAGCCAAATTCCGACAAGATGCATTCAACTTGCTTGAAGAGATGACAATAAATAGCTATCAGTGGCCCTCCGAGAGGACAAATGTAAAAATGGTAGCCGAAGTCTCGATTCGATCCAATCAAGGCATTGACTACTCGAGATGACATCATTGACTAATCGTGAGAAGTGCCCTAACGCAAGGGGCCGAGGCAAACACGGTGCAAATAATGGGGAGTTCCTCAAGATCTTATGGAGGAAGCTAACTTTGTCAATAACCGAAATTTCAACAATTATAGGAATAATTTGACTCCCACACATTATCATCCGGGTTTGAGAAATCATGAAAATTTCTCATATGCCAATACAAAGAACGTGATGCAACCACCACCGGCTTTCAGTGTAACGAATGGAGTTGTTAATGTAGAGACTAAGCCATCTTTGGAGGACATTCTTACCTTGTTCATGAGTCAGACGAGTTCGTTTATGAATGAAACGAGGAACCGATTGAATAAATACGAGTCTAAGATAGACAAGATCGAAGCACATGTCACGCAGTTGGCTAACACTGTGGGTTCATAAATGAAAAATCTAGAAACTCAGAAATGTCAGTTAGCAACGATCATCGGTGGGCAACACCAAAAGGGCCAGTTTCTGAGCAACACTGAAGTAAATCCGAAGGAACAATGTAATGCCATTCGTCTGAGGAGTGGTACGGAGTACAAGGGGCTAAAAATTCTAGGAAGTGATGAAAAATTGGAACCATTCATGACCCATGCGTCGAAGCACGGGCAGACCGTGCGTGGTGCCGAAGGCTACCAGGAACAAAACATGACACGCACAACCCGTGCGTCTGAGCATGGGCAGACCGTGCATGATGCCGAACAGTGAATTTCGACCCATGGAGATGAACATACTGTAGCAAAGGGCGACGTTGAGGTCGAGGATGAAACAAGGGACACAAGGATGAACAAAAAAGGGCTGAAAAGCTTAAATCTTTCTCCAACTCTGATCTTTCAAAACTTTCTAGCACCATTCCCTTTCCCTCAATGTTTTCAAAATAAAAAGTTGGATGCCCAATTTGCTAAATTTCGGGACATCTTTAAGAAATTACATATTAACATACCTTTGCTGACGCATTAGAACAAATGCCCAACTATGCAAAGTTTTTGAAGGAAGTGATGTCCAAGAAGAAAACGTTGGCAGAGTTCGAGACAGTTAACTTGACTGAAGAGTGCAGCGCAATCATTTAGAGAAAATTACCACATAAGCTCAAAGATCTGGGGAGTTTCACTATCCCTTGTACAATTGGTGGTGTTTTCTTTAATAAAGCACTTTGTGATCTAGGAACAAGTATTAACTTAATGCCCTTGTCCATGTTCAGGATACTTGGATTGGGAGAGGTGAAGCCATCCACGGTCTCCTTGCAGCTTACGGACAGATCACTCATATATCCTAAGGGAATCGTAGAAGATGTGCTCGTGAAAGTAGACAAATTTATATTCCCTGTGGATTTCTTGGTGCTTGACATGGAGGAAGATCGTGACGTCCCTCTGATACTTGGGCGTCCATTCCTAGCCACCGCAAAAGCCTTGATAGATGTGCAAAAGGGAGAGCTCACATTACGAGTTAATGATGAGCAAGTGTTATTCTTCATCTATAAGGCTGTGAAAACTCATGATAGAATAGAGAGCTGTAAATCTTTATCAATCGTTGATTCATGTACTAATACTTTTAACTTGAGCGATTGTGTGTGTGCTTTAGATCATGTGCAGGAATTACTGAAAAGTGAGAAAGCGAAGCACACAAAGAGAGATAGCAGCTCAGAAACACGCATGTATTGTCGCTCGTACGATGCAAATGAGAAGAATATGGCATTTGACCGACGTGTGACACCTTCACTAGAGGCATTCAAAGGAGGCTCGAATTTATGCGAGTTGTAATGGCAAGGAAAAAAAATCATGAAGGGGTGACATACATCACTTTGTGGGATCCGTGATCAAGAAATATAGGCGTCAAGCTATAGATGTTAAATTTAGCACTTGTTAGGAGACAACCCAATGGTTTGTTGTTCTAATTTTCGTTTTTTTCTTTACTTAGATAGGATTTCCTTGTTTTAAAAACAAAATCTGAAAATTACCTTGCATTGGCCTTACGGGCGACCGTCGGCGCGCACACGCACCGCTCAGGCGCAAATGCGAAGAGGGGATATGCCTTACGACTTGATGCATGGGCAAAGCCATGCATAAGCGCGCACGACCGTGCGTCTATCCGCTAAAGAATTATTAAGTCACGAAGTGGGGATGTTATGTTGCGGCGGATGACCAGGGGCACATTTCTCAAGGCTACTATCCACCGCCACCCCGATGAGCCGGTTGAGTCCACACTTTTCTTTATTGAAATTATCTTTTCTTATTTGCGATATAATTTCATTCAAGTTTGGGGGAGAGATAATGCATTTTGATATGAAGGTGTGGAGAGAATTTTTTTGCATTCATATAGTTGCATGTAGAGCATATAAGTTGCATTGCATTATAAGCTCATTTACGCTTTTAGCATGTTTATTGCTTTAGTAGGTTTTTAGAGAGTGAGTAAATTGTTTTTGTGGTGTGCGTTACGACCTTGGGAGATCATTTGAAAAACTTTGTGTTGTTTTGAATTGGGTGTTGAGTGTGAATTGATCATGATGAGAATAGAGGATGTGGAGCATGTGGATATTAAGAACATGGATTTTATGCTTTGATTTACGATTTGCAAGCACTGTGAGCCTTTTACTCGCTTTCATTATATGCGATCTTGTTTGTTGATTTGAGTGTATCATTCATGTTGATTAGAATTCTAGAACTTGCTCGTATCTCTCGTCAAGGCCACATGTTGCATGCGATTTGTGAAAATAATTTAAGGCCATATTTTTATTAAGCCTTTCAAGCCTTTTGCCTACCTAATGACATTGAATTCCCGAGTTAGCCAATTTGAGCCTGTTGCCTAATTTTGGTAGCCACATTTCAAGCCTTAACTTATATTTGTTATCCTACACTAGAGCGTATAGCATGGAGTAAGGGGATTGAATGAGGTTGAATGAGATAAAATCAGGAATTTAGATAATTGTGCAAATGTTGGTTTAAGGGAATAAAAGAAAAAGAAAAAGAGGAAAAGAAAGGATGAATACTCATGAAAGAGTCGGAAAAAAAATTCGACTTTATAGATGAGTTTGCTTTGAATGAACTTGTAGGCTGGATTTGTAATGTGAGGTGAAAGAAAATTGGAGTTTATAAAAGAAAAGAAAAAAGGGAATATGAAAAGTTGATAAGAACGAGAGGTGATTGGAGTAGCATATTGTGCTTACCACTATACGCCGAGTTTGAGTTACTTTATCTATAGTTTGTAAGTCCAAGTGGCTACGATAATCTAGAGGGGGGGTGAATAGATTATGCCCATTTTCGCGATTATGCCCTCTTTTTCGAATGTAAATAAGCCAAGACAAGAATGGAAGTGCGGGAAGTAAACAACACACATCGATTTAAACAGGTTCAACCCACCTAGGGCCCAATCCTCTACCATCCCAAAGATCTCCAGGATGGACAAAAGAAAAACGATTTTATTAATTACCACAATTAATACAATATCACCTTACAACACATTTTTGGAGATTACCACAATCTTCTACGGCGCATTGTGAAGATTACCACAATCTTCCGACTTGAAGAATACCAAATTCTTCAATACCTCGAAGAGCACCAAACTCTTCCACAAGAAGATTACCACAATCTTCTTACACCTAACACCTAAGATCACTCAAGTATGTTCTTACCACAAGAACACTCACAAGGATATCTTGTGTTGAATGACGAACCCAAATTCAAGATTACAACTCGGTAATGAATAATACAATTTTGAGTGCAAGTGTAATCAAGAATAAAGCCTAGACCTCAAGATGTGAAAGTGAAAGACCTTAGGCTATTCCAACAAGAATATAGAAATTGAAGAACAAAAGTGTTTGCTTGAATGTATCTTGTTGTGTTGTAGTATTCTCTCATGTTGTGTTGCATCAATTCTTCATCTATTTATAGAGGATGTCTTGAACTTGATAGGCTCCTCCTAGAGATTGAAATCGCCAATAATTGTGATGGCTCAAAAGCTACTCCAAAAACCATAGGCAAGTGCACCTATCATTTTATAGTATAGATTATTGAGTACCGAGTGTCATTCTCACGAGGATTGTAAGTACTAATAATTACCGTCTTTTTGTTATCTAATCTAGCAATTTTCAGAGTTTTTGTTGGTTAAAAATGGAAAATGAAAAATAAAGGAATTGAAATAATCACAACTTACAAAAGGTCAAATAAAAGTAGATTGTAGAATAAGAAATCAAGAGCTAGAAATGTGTTTGAATGTAAATCCTCTAGAATGTTTTTGTGATTCAACAAGATAAAAATACATCCATAAGCCCTTAAGCAAAAACCAACCTCTTTTAATAAAATCTCATGTTATGTGGACCATAGAAATTCCCGAATTAAGTTAAACCCTCTATCGAGCGCGAATAACTCCTAACCTCAAGTTGATTAACTGAAATCTCTTTCTAGTTAAAACCCCCAAGATTGCATTAAAACGATTTGTGATTTCCCATATTTGGTTTGACCCTAATCCAGAAGATTTATGTCGTCCTACATCTAGGATTGCATGCAACTCTTTTCACTTATACAAGTTCTTTTTCACCATAAATATCTCGATTACCCGATGAAGAATATAAATCAAATTAATATACCGGAAATATTAACTCGAATGAAATAAGCATGATATAAGTGAATCACACAAGACATGAGAATTTTATTAAAAACATTCAATCCAAAAATCACAAATTCATTCTAGAGTTCATTACATTCAAACACTAGAAATTTAGCTACACATGGCTTAGACAAAAGAGTATACTACACAAGAAGAATTGAATAAAATGAACATGGTATACTTAGCTCTTATTCAAGACCAATACAAGACTTCCTCCTTTGATTGATGATTGTGAGCTCCAAGCCTTCTCCTCTAATGCTCTTCAACTTCCAACTCTACCTCTCTTTTATCCTCTCAATGCATTTTGCTTTGAAAAAGTGAATGAATCAATGAATATGAATGGAATACCATCCTCCAACCCAAACTCTTGGCTTTTATAGACATTGTTGTTGTGAAAGAGCACATTACCAATGTCATCTTTTGACAAATAATTTCTCCACTTCCATAGTTGGGTTGTTGAATCCTTATTTCCATATGATAATTGAGGGAATAATTGGGCTTAATGCAGCAACATGAGATGTAAAAGTTGTACAAAAGTTGTCCAAAAGCAAAAAGGAAAAGTCCCCATAATTTCCGCCAAAAGGAACTTTGAGTGGAGAAAAGCACGGCCAGGCCGTGTTCCAAAAATTGACGAACACGGCGTGCTCGGGAAGCACGGCCCGACCGTGTTTTCTTCGTCATTGGGAATTTTTGGCAGGGTGTGCTTTTAAACACGGTTTGGGCATGTTTTGCTGGTCGTCATGCTGAACACGGCCGTGCTTTGCAAGCACGGCCTGGGTGTGTTTTTCTGCTTTTCTTGTTTTTCTTCCCGTTGAAGCATGGCCATGTTTTCCAACACACTGGGGTATGTTTTGCACGAGATTGAGTCTTCTTGCTAGACATGTCAAGTGGGCTGGGTTGGCCCAGCACAATTCAGGCCCGGCCCAGTTCGAATCGGCCCAGGACCGGCCCATGAACATTATTGGTGTCCCTGGGCCGGTCCTATACATATGATCTAGGCCCCTATTGGGCCCAATTATTGTAAACCGGCCCGGCCTAGGCCCGCCTCGGGGCCATTAGCAGCCCGGCTCAGGCCCAGGTAGTTAGTTGATTTTTCATTTTTTTTAATTTTTAGATCTCTTGGAAGCCCAAATATCCTTCTATTACAAAAGAATGAAAATAATGTGGTAGCTCAGATTAGAACCTCCATCCTCTTGCTAGAAAATGTACAAGCAAACCACCAGGCCAAGCTCGTTTCTTGACACACATTCTATATTCTATTAAACTTAACCTGCATACACACAAAAACAAAAAATAGGCCACCTTTATTGGCCCAAACCCAGTCCGGGACCGACAGGACCACTAGAGGCTAGCGGGCTAGCGGGCCGAGCTGGGCCTAACATTTTATATATTTATTCAGCCCAGCCCGACCCGCCTGGGAGGTGGGCTGGGCTTAATCGACCCCTCTGAGAGGTGGGCCTATGAGGGCCCGGGTTGGGCCAGCCCAGCCCGACCCACTTGACATGTCTACTTCTTGCCTTCTTTTTGATCAATGCTAGACTTTATTTTTGTTCATCTTTTCATACGAAAATCATGTGAGTTTTGTTGGGAAATTAATTTTTAGATTTTGATGAATGCCATGTAAAACTTAGAATAGAAAGTTGGCACCCCATTTTTGTTGTAAATTGCATTGTAATAGATAGGGGGTCGAAATTGAGTTAAGTCACTATGATTTGAATATGCAAGAAGTCAACTCGAGACTAGAAGAAAGACTCATTGAGACAATGAGTGTGGAAAAGAAGAGAAGACAGAACTCGATCAAGGTGCAAAAATGGTGAGATGCACTGAGTGAAGTGTCGATCAAGTCAACTCAAGATAGCCAAGTCTCAAGTTGAAGTGACGGATGAGTCATCCAATGATTGGAAGGCGACTCGAAGTCACCTGGGAAGTCAGGAAATGCAATCAAGTCGAGACAATCAAAGAGATCCGCTTGCGTAAGTCAAGAAAATTACTTAAACAAGTAATACTTCCATATTGCGCTTTCTTAAAGTGCTCACCCTTAAGCGTGCAAAAGGAATAAACCAATGGGAAGCACTCGCACTGTGTCGAACTCAAAAGTCAAGACTCATTCATACGAGGAAATGTCAATTCCATGGATCGCAACAAGACAAGCTAACGACCATAAGTGTCTTTTGAAAATTAACATATCTCTTCAACGAGCAAATTTTCAAAAGAACACTATAAAAGGCTGAGGAATCTATTTGAGAAAAGGTAACCTTGATTACCTGAGAAAAACCAATACAAGCAAGAAAGCAATATTTGTAACCTGGAAAATTCCCAAATCAGTCAAGTTTAATCCTCAAGCCTACAAAGACGAAGGAAATCAATCCAACACTTACCTCGTGAAGGAAAGACGACTTCAATCGGTTGTAGAGAAACATTTGAAGAATCAAAGGGGTCTACATTCCAAGGAGGATTGTAGAAAGGTTCAAGGTCGAACCAGTCTTAAGTTATTTGGAGGGCTTCGTGATCAAATCCAAGAAACTTGAGCAAGTGGGCTATAGTAGCAAGACAAACCGCCTGTGAAGAAGCTCGAGTCGTATGGGAAGCCACCAGTGATCAAGGCATCTCGGATCGAGTCCTAAAGGATCAAGTCACCGTGTGATCGGGACTTGCATCTGGGCTGATAACCACTTTGTACTCTGATCAATACTTAGTGGATTCCTCCAGGAGTTGGAGAAGAGAGGAGTAGAAGAATTACCCCATCTTCGAACCTCTATAAAATTTATTGTGTCTTTTACATTTCAGCACTTTAATTTCTGCATATTATTTAAATATCTGCTGATAAATTTGCTATCCAATTGATAATCAAAAACTGCTAAAACCAAGTATTAAAACAAACTTAAACCAAATTCAAGGGTGTTAAGTCTTCAATAAATCATATCACGGTCAAGTTAAGTTTTAGACTAAGCGAAAGTTATTATATCAACAAAATTTCGGTCAGTCCGTTGAGTGCCTAACTCTCTTGGTTAACTAACTTAGTCCGTCCATCAAAGACTTAGTTGTGAAGTATCAACTCAACTTTTAACAGACTAAATCGAAAAGTTGGTAAGGTTTATTCAACCCCCTTCTAAACCTTACATTCACACCCCTTGGGACCTACAAGTGGTATCGGAGCGGTTGGTTCATTGAGCCTTCCGCACCGTTCTTGAACTAGATCTCCATTTTTTTTTCAAAGCTTGCTTTAGCACTTGATATTTTAAAAATCTTTTATTTAGCAAAAAATATTATCATGGAAGCAAATTTGACACGCATCCCTATGTTCACTATTGAGGAATTTGATGATTGGAAAATTCGTATGCGAGCTCATCTATCAAAGATTACGATGAAATATGGATAGTGATAGGCCACTCCAAATTTTAAAAGTGAACACAACAAGCAAGGAGAGTCTGCTGGTGAAGAAGAAGAGGATCTTTGCACCCATACCGCTATGGTTGAAAAACCAAGAGCTGAATGGACAAATGATGACAGGAAAAAATATAACTTGGACATCGAGGCCAAGGACATTCTTTACAAAACCTTGGACAAAGCCATGTTCAACAAAGTCAAATCATGCAAAACGACAAAAGAAATCTGGGATAAGCTAACTTTGATTTGTGAAGGCTTTAAGCAAATCAAGGAAAATAAACTATCTGTTCTTTGTACAAAAATTTGAAAATTTTAAAATGCTTGCAGGAGAAACTTTGGATCAACTGACGCTCGGTTCACGAAATTACCAATGAGCTATCTCGCACTTGGAAAAGAATATACACAAAAGAAATGTGTATGAAGGTTCTAAGAGGTCTCCCCGAAATGAGTGGGAAATGAAAGTCATGGCCCCGAGACACTCCATGGACCTATCAAAAACATCCAACCATGAGTCGTTCTCGGATCTCAAAGCTTACAATTTGAGCCGAGAAGAAAGACCAAGAAGAGACAAATTTGTGCCCAAACAACTCGCTCTAATAGTTAAGGATGGTAAGAGAGCCGAGGTCAAAGAAGTCATTGACCAAGAGAGATTGCCCTGATGGTTAAAAGGTTTAACAAGTTCTTCAATAAGAATTACAAAAGAGGACAACCGAGAAGAAATCCGTAGAGTTCCTCAAAGAACTCCAAACAGAAGTACTCAGTAAAGAAGAAGCGAGCTACCAAGAGCCCCGTAAGTTCTATAAAAGGAACACATATGATGGGAATGGTAGAAATTATCCAAGCCAAGCTGATTGGAATAATGTGAACTATCAAAAAAGACCTATGGAATACATGCCTAGATGGCAAAGGCCTAGAACTCAAGAAAGGCCATTCCAAAGGCAAAAGAGATATCCTCGGACACATATGCACCCAAACACTACACACGGAGGTATCACAACTACCCAAGGAAGACAATTGCTAAAACACATGCACAGGAATACAGACAAAAGAGACAGCTGTATGAACCTAGAACCCCCAAGCAATTTGCCAAAATTAATTATAATTATGGCATCGATAGATGGCAACCTCTTAGAGTCAAATCATTTGGCTATAGGTTGTTGGATCATCTTACAATACTAACCCCTCGGACCCATACAAGTATGGGTACCTAAAACCTAATTTCCTTGATTGCGGGTTCAAGAACAAATGAAGTGCCAAGGAACCTGGTACATGGATAGTGGTTGTTCCGGATACATGACAGAAACAAGAAAAATCTGTCAAAATTTAAGGAAGTTAGAGGTGCAAAAGTCATATTTGGAGGAAATGAAGCTCCAGGAGAAATAAGAGGCACTGGATCCATCAAGAAAAATGGATTAGAAATCACAGATGTTGCATATGTTGAAGGACTCGACTTCAATCTGCTAAGCATAAGTCAACTCTGTGACAAGGGCTATAATGTTGGATTCAATATGGGAGTGTGCCAAATCAAGAACACTCAATCTAATGAAGTAGTGCTACAAGGATGCATACAAAAGAACATGTATGTGGTGGATTGGTCAAATCGCAACACCAAGCACTTGTCTACTAGCAAAGAGCACACCAATCAAGTTGGTTGTGGCACAAGAAGTTTGAGTCACCTGAATTTCAAAACTATTAACAAACTTGCAAGAAGTAATCTTGTAGAAGGACTTCCAGACTTAGTATACAAGAAGGAGAGTGTATGTGATGCATGCCAGATGAGAAAGCAAATCAAATCATCATTCAAAGAAAAGACATGTCCATCTTCAACAAGAATATTACACTGCTACATATGGATCTATTTGGTCCTGTTGAACCACTAGCATAAGTGGAAAGAAATACACCTTGGTGCTAGTAGATGACTACTCAAGATACACATGGACAATTTTCATGTGTAAGAAGAAAGAAACCCTGCAGAAACTACCACAACTGATGAAGAGAATCCAAAATGAGAAGAGTCAAACCATTATCAAAATAAGATCGGCGAGAGAACCGAGTTAGTTAATGGTATAATAACTCGATTTGTATTGAAAATGGTATTGGTCATGAATTATCTGCGGCAAGGACTCCACAAATGAGAATGGAGTTGCAAGAAAGAAGGAAAGAACTCTCAAAGAAGCAGCAAGGACCATGTTAGCTGAAGCAGGGCTGCCTAAAAGATTTTGGGCTGAAGCAATAAACACATCATGCTATACTCAAAATAGATGCATGATAAATGCAGACACTGACGTTTAGCCTATTTTTATAGCTTCACCGCAAGTGTACGAATCGCTTTATAGAATAGGGTTTGCAAGGTCGAATCCACAGGGATTAATAAATTAATGTACCAAGTATTGGATTATAATAGTCCTATTTTTATCTAAACTATCGAAATTTGAAGGGTTGGTTTTATTACTACTAAAGCAGAAATTAATCCTAAATTAACAAAGTAAAGAGCGATTGAAAGATCAAGTATGAATGGATGGATTCCTGGGTTATGGTTTCAATTAATATCCCACTTTATGCTCGTGTTAAGCAAACCAAGGTTAAACATATTCTTCTCTATAGACCAATCACCAAAGTAATTTACCCTCTCTCTCTCGAGATGTATGTAAAAGCGTTGATTGGAATATCTATGTTAGCATCTCTACTCAACATGAGATATCCAACTCCCAAAAGTTCAAAAGATTATAAGATCTCACAAATATTCACAGACTTCTCAATCATGCAATCTATTTGTGTCAAGTACTCAAGATCTAGTATTGAAACTCATCGGTTAGAATTATGAATCAATACATCAAACAAGTTTAGATCAAAGGCCTTTTGATAAAACAAGAATTAAAGCAAAGTACTTGAATAGAGAAAGAAAACATTAACTTCAATTATCCTTAATCATCACATAAAAGTGTTTATTAATCTACTCCCAAACCCGGGAATCACAAGTGTTTTAGCCAGACATTGAAGATAAACAATTCATAGACAAATTATCCATAATCAAAATCTAACTAATTGAAAATAACGATACGATGGAATGAGTGACTCGGGGATGATGACGATCTCTCGATCTATCTTCAATCCTCGAAGGTGTGGTTGCGGTCTTGATCGATCTCTCCAAGTTTTCCGTGGAAAACTGCTCTTTTCTCTGGTTTCTAGGGTAAAAATCAGCGTGTCCTCGTTTGTGGCCGCCCCGGGTCTATTTGTACTTCGTTCGGGTCGAAACCTAGTTGAAATTGGATAAACTCTGTTTTTCCCAAAGACGAGACGACACGTGCCCTTTTTGGCATGCCCAGGCCGTCTTTGGTCTTTGAACAATTTGTACTCTTTCTTCGAGAGGAGCACGGGCGTGCCAATATGGCACGGGCTGCCGTGCCTAGGCCGAACTTTGAGTCCTCATATTTGGGTTGAGCACGGGTGTGCTGAGAGCACGCCCGCCCGTGCTCACCGGGAACAATATGCACATAGGCTATTTTCTTCCGTTTCTCGCCCGGTTCGTCCAACTTCTTCTCGATTCGACTCCAAACTTCGTCACTCATGTCAAGTATTGGCGGTTGCAATGCCCGAATTGTTGCCATTATGCTACAAATATAGATAAATTCCTACAAAACGAGCAAAGCGTAATCCAATTCCACAAAACAAGAATAATACCCAATTTACTCATATAACGCATGCATATCCACACATTCTAGCCAATATTAAGCCCAAAATACATGCAAAATATCAGTCAAATCAAACCCCCAAACTTAAACTGTTGACAGTCCCGGTCAACACTCTATAAACAAGACAACACAACTGGGGAAACGAAGAGCAACTCAAGAACACTGCATCATAATTCATGTCATCTATCCGTAGACATCAAGCAAAAATCAACCAAGTCTTAAAGAGTTAACACGGAGCACAAATTTATAAGAATCAAGGTAAAACACTTCAAATCACGCCTCTCAAGGGTAAAGTGTATACTCTTCTCACTAGAATGATAAGGGACGTGTATTCGCTCAAGTCATATCAATGTTGATGAATTACCATATGCTTGCAACTCGTCTCACATCTCCGCCACTCGTTTGTATGCAATTCACAAATCATAAAGGACTTTATTTCGAGGTTGTAATGGAGGCTCTTTGGTTAAGGTAGGGAAATATGGATAAAGTGACTCGGCTACTCTAGCGTATAGATTGGAAAACACCTTTTTCTAACCATTTTTTCCACTCAACTATGTTCTTCCAATCATCTTATATCCTCTTCACTTTTCTATTTCTCCCTTCTTTTTCATACACATTATTCCCTTCGCCTTACATTACGATTCTCAGGCGTATTTTTCACTTTTGGCCGACTCACGTTTCAGTCGTTTTTTTTTTTTCGACTTTTGTGAGTATTTTCTCCTTTTCGGCACGACCCGTGCGCCACCGCACGGCCAGCCCGTGCGCCCTACTGGAACGACAATCGATGCGCCGGGTGATGCGGAAACTGAGGCAAATGGCGAAGTTGAGGCCAAGGAAGGAGCTGAGGAACATCGTGCTGAACAAAAAGGGGCTGAGAAGCTTAAATCCTCCTCTAACCCTGATATTTCTAAACTTAATGTTCCCCTTCCTTTTCCCCAACGTTTTCAAAAGAAAAAGTTAGACGCACAATTTGCTAAGTTTTTAGATATTTTTTTTTTCGACTTTTGTGAGTATTTTCTCCTTTTTCATCTTTTCTTCCCAAGTTCCCAACATGTACACATTTTCTGACTTATGACACTCCTCCATTCAATCATTTCTTCATCCCCTTTTTCTCAATTCTATACGCTTAAGCTCAGGGTACCAATTATATTACATAGGATTCGAAGGCTTAAAATGTGGCTATCAAAAAAAATCAGGCAATAGGCTCAAATTGGCTAACTAGGGAAATCAAATATCATAGGTAGGCAAAAGGCTTCAAAGGCTTAACAAAGATGGCCTAAAATCATTTTCATGAATGCATACAACATGTGACTTTGACGGAGAAACCATAGCAAGTTCTAGAATTCAAATCAAACATGAATGACACACTCAATCACAAACAAGACTGCATATTATGAAAGCAGTAAAGGCTCAAAAGCTCACAGGCTTGTACGTGCATAATTCAAAGTATGTTCACCACGATTCAATAATCACATGCTCCACGTAAACCATTTTCAACCCGATCAACTCACACTCAACATCTACTTCAAAACAACAAAAATAATTCGCAAATGCACCCAAGGTCAAGATCTCAATCAAAACACAACAATCATACAAAAGCGGTCAACTCACTCCCTAAAATCTAGAAAAGCAATAAACGTGCTAAAACGATAAACGTGATAAAACCATAAAAACAATTTAAAACATCTAATGCAATGCAACCTATATGCTCTACATGCAACTAAATGAATGCAAACGCCACACCCATCAAAAAAAATACTACCTCTCCCCCCCAAACTTGAATGAAATTATAGCTCATGCAAGAGAAGGTAGAATTTCAATGAAAAGTGTGGAAAGGACCTGAATCACTGTGGAGGTGGCGGCGGGTAGTGGCCCTGGGAGATATGCCAATTCTCGATCCGTAGTAATGCCTGCAATATCTCCGACTCCCGCTGCTCGTGTGCTTGGTTCCACAAGCTCTGCGTCTGGTACCTTTGATCTTGGACTTCTTGATAAGCACGGAAATCACTCCTATGCTGTCGCAAGCTTTCCTCAAATGCACAGAACCTGTCATGATCATACTGTCCCCCACGCTCCTCGCCTTGGCGGGAGCTCTCTGGAATATCAGGCTGTCCCTGTGGCCCTTCTTGATCGAAACTTCCCTGTTGGAAGCCTTGCTCAAACCCTCGCTCCTGTCTATCATATTCTTGCGCCTCCATGACCAAGTCTTCTTCGTCGGGTAACCCGGCTATCCTTCTCCTCTTTCGCGCCGCCAAACCCTGCATGACTCTGATATGCTCCTCGGAGTACACAAGCCAGTTGATTTGGTTATCAATTACTGCTGTGAGCTGCGGGTTAGGAAGGGGAAACGAAGACCCGACTTTTTGTTGAAAACATAGGATATTCTCCTCATTACTGATGATCTTCATGGTGAGAAGGGCGCTCATGTTAATGCTTCGGCTGCCCGCTAATGGTTCCATGCGGCTTATGTCAACCCCAAAATGTTGTGCGATTGGGGTTATCATTCCCCCAATTAGTATTTTCCCCGCGTCATGCTGTTGTACGTAGACGGCGTGTTCCACAAAGTATGCCGCCATGTTATAAGGGGTGCGATTGAGCATACACCAAAGTAGGTATAGCTCTCTCGCTTGCATACCCCCATTGTTGTACCGGCGAACACAGAATGGGCCGTTACTTTTTGAATGTATCGGAATATGGGATTGCGGAGTGAGGAGGCCTTGGAGGAGCGTGCTGCGTATTGCATGAGCCCTGTGTCGGGAGTTTCAGTCAACAATCGCCAAAAAGCACGCGAGTCGTAATTTGCAGCCGTTCGGTATGGGGCGTCCGATGGTACCCCAAAAATTTGATTTAGTTCGGCAATAGTGACGGTTCTCCATTCGTTGCCCAACTTGAACTGGATTTCCCGAGGCTCATTCCGTGGTCGTGTTTCCGTGACCTGAACAGTGCTTAAGAACTCTAGTGCGAGTGTCTTGTAGGTTGGCCACCGCCCTTGCATAAATGCGGTCCATCCAACTCGATCAAACATTTGCCACACCTCCTCGTGTATCCCGAGAGCTCGGGTACATTCATCGTCGGTATAGCGTGTAGGTGCGAATGAACGATGGATGAGCCGGTTCCACTTATCCAGTATTTCATTCTCATCAATAGTGAGCCCGTAAGCCTCGGGGCTGTCCGGGTGTGGTGGCGCTCGAGCGGCCGCGGCTCCCCAACCTCGTCTTCCTCGGTTCGGTCGTGGTTCAGCCATGTTTCAATTTAGTACCTGGCGAAACAATCGTGAGAATCCATACTTGCCAAGTAAAAACAAACAATGAATTAATACAACAATTTCACTAGAAGTATAGTAGCTCATCTTCAACAATTCGATCCATAATCAAGCGTTCAATTCACATACCAATATAATTGCCGAGAATCCTAGCCCCTAACTTCCTAAACAATCTAACACAAGTATAATCCATCAAGCAATCAACTAAATTCATCACAATTCAACAACCCACAAGGTGTTCGATAAAAAGCCCCTTAGAAAATTCCAATTAAAAACATGGCTAAAGTATCACACAAGCATTATATATCAACCCTAGTCCATAACTCTCAAGAAATTTGACATAAAAATTTCAATTCATACCTTAAATTTCGAGAATTAGAAGAGAGTTGGATTTTTTGAAACCCTAGGTGCTATCTACCCCAAATCCTTGCTTCCAAGCAAATTCACACGTGTAATTCGTGTTTAGAGTAGTGTGGGAGGTGAGTAGTGATGATATCTAGAAGAAATTTTCGAAAAAAAAAAAAATTGGAGGAGTGTCTCTTGTGTGTGCAACGAGAGAGGAAGAAATTGTGCGGTAAACATAAGCCCTCGCCCGTCCGATATAAGCTCAAGCGAGCATGAGCACGGCGTGCTCATTCGGCACGGGCCGCCCGTCTTTAGGGGCCGAAGGTTGATCCCCCAAAATCCTGGCGCACGGGCCGTGCCAAACGGCACGGGTGGCCCGTGCTAGGGCCCGAACTTTTGAGCCCCGACTGAAATGGCACGGGCCGTGCCATATGGCACGGGTTTCCGTCTTTGGTCTGAACCTTGTGTTCGAATTTTCCCTTTTTTTTTTTTAACCTATGAAAGCAATTAAATCCTAACTTAGAAAAGGAAAGGAAACAAATTAAGAAACATGGGAAGAAATAAAACAACAAAACCATTGGGTTGCCTCCCAACAAGCGCTAAATTTAACGTCTATAGCTTGACGCCTGTTTAGTTGATCACGCTCTAGCAATGTGAGGCGTGTCACCTCCTCCTTTTGCTCCCGCTCAAGTAATGCTTGATTCTCCGGCCATTCACCATGAATGTCTCCCCATCTCGGCTCAATAGCTCCACTATTCCCGAGGATTTAACACTTTATTTATCACAAACGGTCCCGACCATCTGACTTAAGCTTTCCGGAAAGAGTTTAAGACGCGAGTTAAACAAAAGGACTTGTTCACCCTAGGTAAAAACTCCCTCTTCTTTATCATTCGATCGTGCCATCGTTTGGTTCGCTCCTTGTAAATCCGAATTTTCATAGGCTTCATCCCAAAATTCCTCCATCTCATTTAGGTGCAAGAGCCTCTTTTCACCCGCCGCTTGGAAGTCAAAATTCAACTTCTTTGACCCAAAACGCCTTATGCTCTAATTCGACGGGCAAGTGACACGATTTCCCGAGACTAACTCGATCGATGATGTGCCCAAGGGTGTCTTGTATGCGATCCGATATGCCCATAGTGCGTCATCTAGCTTCATGGCCCAATCTTTGCGATTTATGTTCACTTTTTTTCTCTAAAATCATGCAAATCTCACGATTGGCTACCTCCTTTGCCCGCTTGCTTGCAGATGGTATGCTAATGCCACCTTGTGCTTAACCCCGTATTTCGCAAGTAGAGTGCTCATTAATTTATTCACAAAGTGTGACCCCCGTCGCTAATCAAAGCTCTCGGGGTTCCAAACCGAGTGAATATATTTTTCTTTAGAATTTGAGCACTACTCGCGCATCATTGTCCGGGCCGGAATAGCTTCAACCCATTGAGATACATATTCCACCGCAAGTAGAATGTATTGATAACCTGATGAAGATGGGAAGGGGCCCATGAAGTCGATCCCCCACACATCGAAGAGTTCAACTTCCATCACATTGGTCATTGGCATCTCATGTCGCCTCTCGAGATGTTTCCCATCCGGCACCTATCACAACTTTGTACGAATAGATAGCAATCGTTAGATAATGTAGGCCAAGATAATCCACTTTGTAATACCTTAGCCGCCGCGCGCCGGATCAAATGTCCTCAGGAAGGTGAAGAATAAGATCAACTATTTAGAACTCCTCCCACTCTTCTTGAGGTACACATCGTCGAATGATGGTGTCGGGCGCACCTCTTAAAAAGGGGATCGTCCCACATGTAAAACTTGACATCATGGAGGAACTTCTTCTTTTGATAGGATGATAAATCCGAGGCAAAACCCCGCAACCAAATAATTAACAAAATCGGCATACCATGGGAATTTAGCTTGTAGCATCGAAGTTGCTCATCGGGAATTCCTCCTTAATTGCCTCCGTGATTTCTTTCTCCTCTTTCTTGTATTCTAGTCGGACAAGTGATCGGCTACTACATTCTCGCAGCCCTTTCTATCCCGAATCTCCACATCGAATTCTTGTAGCAAGAGGATCCACCGAATCGTCTCGGTTTGGCATCCTTTTTATCAAATAGATATTTAATTGCCGCATGGTCGGTGTGGACTATCGTCTTAGTGCCAATCAAGTAAGAGTGAAACTTGTCGAATGCAAACACGATAGCCAAAGATCTCCTTCTCGGTGGTGGTGTAGTTTTGCTTTGGCACTATCTAAAGTTCTCGCTCGCATAGTAGATGGCTCAACATCTTGTCTCTTTTCGACCCAAAATACTCCGACTCGCAAAGTCGCTGCATCACACATTAGTTCGAAGGGCCGACTCAATCCGGAACTACTAGAATCGGTGTTGTAACCAAAGCCTTCTTCGAGAATTTCAAACGCCCGCAAACAATCATCGGAAAAATTGAAAGCGATCTTTTTCTAATAACGACTTAAAGGTTTAGTGATTTTAGAAAAGTCACGGATAAACCTTATGTAGAATCCGGCGTGCCCCAAGAAACTTCAAATGGCTTTTTCGTTTGTTGGAGGTGGGAGTTTCTCTATTGCCACAACCTTCGCTCTATCAACTTCCAAACCCTGCGGGAAGAAACTCGGTGGCCTAAAACAATGCCATCTCTTACCATGAAATGGCACTTTTCCCAATTTAAAACAAGGTTAGTCTCCTCGCATCTCTCGAAAACTAGAGAAAGGTTATCCAAACAATGATCATATGAATCTCCAAACACGGAGAAGTCATCCATGAAAACCTCCATTATTTTCTCAATGAAATCATGGAATATAGCCATCATGCATCTTTGAAAAGTAGCGGGTGCGTTATGAAGTCCGAATGGCATCCTACGAGATGCAAATGTACCATAGGGGCATGTAAAGGTCGTCTTCTCTTGGTCTTCCGGCAATCATGATCCGATTATACCCGAATAACCATCGAAAAATAATAATAATCATATCCCCCAAACGATCAAGCATCATATCAATAAAGGGGAGGGAAAGTGATCTTTGCGAGTAGCATCATTTAACTTCCTATAATCAATACAAATTCTCCATCCAAGTTACTCTAGTCGCTATAAGCTCATCACTCTCGTTTCTCACTACCGTCATCCCCCTTTTCTTCGGACCACTTGTACCGGACTTACCCAAGAGCTATCGAAATAGCATAAATAATTCCAAAGATCTAACCATTTTAAAACTTCTTTTCTAACGACTTCTTGCATTATAGGGTTTAATCTTCTTTGATTTTGCACCGAAGGTTTGTAGACATCTTCCATTCTAATCTTATTCATCACAATCGATGGACTAATGCCTTTTAAATCAGAAATTGACCAACCTATCGCCGACTTATGTTTTCGTAACACCCTAAGCAATTTATCGAGTTGAACTAAAGTTAAAAGAGATGATACGATTACCGGACTCGTGTTATTCGCTCCAAGGAATGCATATTTGAGATGCTCGGGCAAGGGCTTGAGTTCTGTTCGTTTGGCCTCTTTTGGATGGGAGCACGGGTTGCCCGTGCGGCGATAAGCACGGGCCGTGCCGTCTTGACTCCTTCAACATTTCTCTTCGACCTTAGGCACGCCTGCCGCACCCAATGTGGCACGGGCCGTGCCGTCGTTGTTTTCTTCAAATTTTTTTTCAGCCATACTCACGACCTGGGCGTGCTCAGGGGCACGGGCAGTGCGTCTCTGTAAAATTGACTCTCGTACGTTTTTCAGCGTGTGTGCGCCTCTTGCGCTCCTCGGTAGTTCCTGCATATTATCCAAAGCACAAACACAATCATACAAGTCTTGGTTATCAATATCGATAGTCAAGTTCGATGTTGAACACGAATGTGTCAAACCAAACTCCAAAGTATCTCTAAATAATGTATGATCCGCATATTCATCAATACAGATTCAACTATGTCTATGAAATTACAAGTCTCCACACCATCATGAAATTGAAGTGCCTTATATATATTAAATAGAACATGCTCATCATTAACCCGTAAAGTGAGCTCTCCTTTTGCACATCTATTAAGGCCTTCCCCTGTCCGCTAGGAATGGACGCCCAAGTATCAAAGGAACGTCTTTATCTTCCTCCATGTCCAAAGACTAAGAAATCCACAAGGAATATGAATTTATCAACTTTGACAAGTACATCCTCGATGATTCCCTTTGGATACGTGAGTGATCGGCCTCTGCGAGTTGTAAGGTGACCGTAGATGGCTTCACCTCTCCCAATCTAAGTTGCACGAAAATAGACAAGGGCATTAAGTTAATACTCGCTCCTAAGTCACAAAGTGCTTTCTTAAAGAAGACATCACCAATAGCACAAGGATAGTGAAACTCCCTGGATCTTTCAACTTCTATGGTAGTTTCCTTTGGATTATTGCACCGCACTCCTCCGTCAGTTGATCTGTCTCTAAACTAGTCATCTTCCTTTTCTTTGACATAACATCCTTCAAGAACTTAGCATAATTGGGCATCCGCTCCAATGCGTGCGCAAAAGGAATGTTAATATGCAATTTCTTAAAAATATCTAAAAACTTAGCAAATTGTCGTCTAACTTTTCTTTTGAAAACGTTGGGGAAAAGGAAAGGGAACATTAAGTTTAGAAATATCGGGGTTAGAGGAGGATTTAAGCTTCTCGGCTCCTTTTTGTTCAAAGACGATGTTCCTCGGCTCCTTCCTTGGCCTCAACTTCGCCATTTGCCTCGGTTTCCGCATCACCCGGTGCATCGATTGTCATTCCAAAGGGCGCGGGCTGGTCCGTCGCGCGGTCAGGCGCACGGGCCGTGCCGCCCCGATTCTTTGGAATTTTCTCGTATTTTCGGCCCCTCGATTCCGTCCACTCCTCGACGAATGGCTTTACACTGTTCATTTGGGTTTACCTCGGTGTTGCTCGGAACCGCCTTTTTGATGCGCCCACCAATAATCGTAGCTATTTGACCAATTTGGGTCTCAAGATTCTTCATCTCGTGACCCCACCGAGTGACATGGTTTTCGATTTTATCCATCTTTGCCTCATCCTTGGTGAACCTCTTCCTCGTCTCATTCATAAACGAGGTGAACATGTCCTCCATGGTTGGTTTAGATCTGCAGATAATAACTCCATTAGTCACATTAAACCCTGGTGGTGGTTGCATCACGCTTCTTTGTGTTCGCGTAGGAGAAGTTTTCGTGGTTCCGCAGCCCGGATGATAATGAGTGGGATTTTGATTGTTCCTAAATTGTTGAAGTTCCTGGTTATTCACGTAATTTGCTTCCTCTATCGGATCTAGAGGAACTCCACCATTATTAGTACTGCGTTTCCCCTCGTTGGCCTTTGTCAAAGCACTTAGTTGATTTGTCGAGATGGCCATCCTGGCCGTCAACTCCTTGATTGGGTCGAATCGGACACTTCGCCACTCTTTTCACATTAGTTCTTTCGGAGGGCCACCGATAGCTATTCATGGCCATCTCTTCCAATAAGTTGAATGCATCTGCTGAAACTTATTGCGAGCCGCGCCCACATTGCCGCAAAGATCCACGAACGATCTAGTCTGCCCCATCAACCCATTGTAAAAGAAACAGAGTGTTGATCCTCAGGAAATCCGTGTTGCGGGCATCTCCTCAACAAATCCCGGAATCTCTCCCAGGCCTCGTACAAAGGCTCAGAATCAAACCGCCAATTGAGTGATCTCGCTCTTAAGTCAGAGTGTCTTGCTTGGTGGGAAATATTTGAATAAGAACCTCTGACTCAGCTCATCCCAATTGTTTACACTCCCCTGAGTTAGGGTGCCTAGCCAGTTCCTAGCCTTATCCCTTAAAGAGAAAGGGAATAGGCGAAGACGTATAGCATCATCAGTCACCCCATTCATCTTGATAGTATTGCAGATTTGTATGAAATTCGCAAGATGAGAGTTGGGATCTTCGACGAAGCCCCCAAACCGATTCTCTGCACCATCGAGATCGGAGTCGGCTTTAGCTCAAAATTATTAGCATTGATTGGGGCGTTGGCAATGCCACCATAGTTGCGATTTATTGGGCGAAAGTAATCGCATATCGCTGCTCTTTGTTGCCAGTCACGAGCCACCGAAACCTCTGGTATTGGTAACTCAACATTGACCCCATTGGCCTGGTTGTTACCCCGTTAATGCCTCTATTGTTGTCTTCAACTCCTTCCATGGTTTGGTCCTGCATTTGTCTTTTTCTCGCCCGTTTAGTAGCCGCACTATTTCGCCTAGCAAAAGCTTCAACCTCTGTATGAACAAGTGCTAATTATCCTTGCTTTGAGCGAGTGATCATGCACTACCCGAACAAACTAAAGAAAACAAGTTAACCACAATAGAAGAAAAATCAAACAAAATCAAAAGAAAAGAAAAATGTCTAGATTAAGAATAGTTCTATTTTATCGCAATATTAGTACTAAGAATTTGATTAATCCCGAAAGCGGCGCCAAAAACTTGTTCGCCTATTTTTATAGCTTCACCGCAAAGTGTACGGATCGAGTTTATAGAATAGGGTTTGCAAGGTCGAATCCACAGGATTGATAAATTAATGTACCAAGTATTGGATTATAATAGTCCTATTTTTATCTAAACTATCGAAATTTGAAGGGTTGGTTTTATTACTACTAAAGCAGAAATTAATCCTAAATTAACAAAGTAAAGAGCGATTGAAAGATCAAGTATGAATGGATGGATTCATGGGTTATGGTTTCAATTAATATCCCACTTTTATGCTCGTGTTAAGCAAAACCAATGTTAAACATATTCTTCTCTATAGACCAATCACCAAAGTAATTTACCCCTCTCTCGAGATGTATGTAAAAGCGTTGATTGGAATATCTATGTTAGCATCTCTACTCAACATGAGATATCCAACTCCCAAAAGTTCAAAAGATTATAAGATCTCACAAATATTCACAGACTTCTCAATCATGCAATCTATTTGTGTCAAGTACTCAAGATCTAGTATTGAAACTCATCGGTTAGAATTATGAATAAATACATCAAACAAGTTTAAATCAAAGGCCTTTTGATAAAACAAGAATTAAAGCAAAGTACTTGAATAGAGAAAGAAAACATTAACTTCAATTATCCTTAATCATCACATAAAAGTGTTTATTAATCTACTCCCAAACCCGGAATCACAAGTGTTTTAGCCGACATTGAAGATAAACAATTCATAGACAAATTATCCATAATCAAAATCTAACTAATTGAAAATAACGATACGATGGAATGAGTGACTCGGGGGATGATGACGATCTCTCGATCTATCTTCAATCCTCGAAGGTGTGGTTGTGGTCTTGATCGATCTCTCCAAGTTTTCCGTGGAAAACTGCTTTTTTCTCCTGGTTTCTAGGGTAAAAATCAGCGTGTCCTCGTTTGTGGCCGCCCCGGTCTATTTGTACTTCGTTCGGTCGAAACCTAGTTGAAATTGGATAAACTCTGTTTTCCCATAAAGACGGCACGGCCGTGCCCTTTGGCATGCCTTGCCACCGTCTTGGTGCCGAACAATTTGTACTCTTTCTTCGTGAGGAGCACGGGCGTGCCAATATGGCACGGGCTGCCCGTGCCCTAGGCCGAACTTTGAGTCCTCATATTTGGGTTGAGCACGGGTCCGTGCTTTAGAGCACGCCCGCCCGTGCTCACCGGAACAATATGCACATAGGCTATTTTCTTCCGTTTCTCGCCCGGTTTGTCCAACTTCTTCTCGATTCGACTCCAAACTTCGTCACTCATGTCAAGTATTGGCGGTTGCAATGCCCGAATTGTTGCCATTATGCTACAAATATAGATAAATTCCTACAAAACGAGCAAAGCGTAATCCAATTCCACAAAACAAGAATAATACCCAATTTACTCATATAACGCATGCATATCCACACATTCTAGCCAATATTAAGCCCAAAATACATGCAAAATATCAGTCAAATCACTGACAAAGACTCCCTATGAGATTTGGACAGGGAGAAAGCCAAATATTGCATATTTTAGAATATTTGGATGCAAATGCTTCATCCATAACAATGGCAAAGACAATTTAAAGGCTTTTGATGCTAAAGTCGATGAAGGTATCTTCTTGGGATACTCAAATTAAAGCAAAGCCTACAGTGCTCAACAAGAGGACAATGGTTACAGAAGAGTCTATTCATGTAGTGTTTGATGAACCCAATGTAAATGGAGAAGACATTGAAGAGTCACCGATAAGTTTGAATCACCAACCATGCGTAAGAGTCCCTATGTTGAAGTCAAGCCGGAATTATAAATCCGGATGAAGATGAGATAGCCGAGTCTCAAAGACAGGTTGGGAAATATGCAAGGCTAAGTGATGATGAGAGAGGCTGATCAAAATAACACACCGCAAGACAACAATCGAATCCTAACTTACTCCAACTCGATGTAAGGTGGTGAGAGATCATCCACCGAACTAATCATTGGAGATGTAAGAGAAGGTGTAAAAACCAGATCCGAACTCAACAAGAAGCTATGTTCACTTGCTTTATCTCACAAATAGAGCCAAAAGACGTGTCACAAGCATTGGTTGACACACATTGATTCAAGCCATGCAAGAAGAGTCAATCGGTTTGAAAGAAACAAAGTGTGGGAATTGGTCCAAAGACCTACCCATCAAAATGTTATTGGCACTTTGTATGAGTGTTCGAAACAAGATGAATGAAGAAGGTTCTGTAAAGAAATAAAGCAAGATTGGTAGCCAAAGGGTATTGCCAAGAAGAAGGGATAGATTTTGATGAAACATTTGCTCTCGTGGGCAGATTGGAAGCCATAAGGATGTTTCTTACCTATGTTGCTCACAAGAACTTCATTGTATATCAAATGGATGTAAAGAGTGCATTCCTTAACGGGTTATTGGAAGAAGAAGTGTATGTTGAACAACCTCCGGATTTGAGCGAGAAGACTCTTGGAGATAAAGTATACAAACTCAAGAAAACTTTATATGGATTGAAACAGGCACCAAGAGCATGGTATGATACATTATCACAATTCCCGATCGAGAACGGATTCACAAAAGGCAAAGTGGATAGAACACTCTTCGAATTCAAGATGGGAAGAGTATACTTTTGTTCAAATATATGTGGATGACATCATCTTTGGATCCACAAACAAAGAGTCATGTGATAAATTCTCAAATCTTATGCAAAGAAAATTTGAAATGAGCATGATGGGAGAGCCGACATTCTTCCTTGGACTCTAAGTAAAACAAATGAAGGATGGAACCTTCATAAGTCGACAAAATACACCGAGATTTAATGAAGAAATTTGGTATGGAAGAGAAGTCTTCTCGTGAAAATACCAATGAATACATCACCAAAATGGATATGGATGCGGATGGCAAGCCCGTGGATCAAACAAGATAAAAAGCATTTATTGGATCATTGCTCTATCTCACAAAGCAAGTAGGCCATACATCACCTTTGTTGTAGGTGTATGTGCAAGATTTCAATCGCTTCCAAAAGAAAGCCACATGATCAAAAAGAAAGAGAATCTTGAGATATCTCGAAAGGAAGTCAAGAAGTTGGCTTATGATATCCAAAGGAAGGTGGATTCAAGCTAATTGGTTATTCGATTAAACTATCTTTGGATGTAGAGTTGACAGAAGAGTACCTCAGGTACATGTCAAATGCTTGGAACAAAGTTAATTTCCTGGTTTAGCAAGCAAAATTCAATAGCTACCTCCACAATGAGCAGAATACATAGTCATGGGCGGGCAATTTGTGCCCGTCTTATGGATGAGATAGCAAATGAGAGACTATGAAGTTGAAGAAAAGAAATTCCAATTATGTGTGATAACACAAGTGCAATTGCAATCACTCAAAATCATATGTTGCACTCAAGAACAAAGCACATTGATGTCGATATCACTTCATAAGAGATCATGTAGAAAGGAAGGACATCACCTTGGAATATATCTCAACCGATAAGCGGTTAGTTGATATATTCACAAAACCATTATGTGAATCAAGATTTGAAGAATTCAAACATGAATTAGGGTTAATTGAAATGAGTTGACACTCGAAAGACTCAAAGAAAAGAGATGGAACATGAAAAGATGAAAAGAGTTTGAACTCTTGAATCGGCTAAATGAATCACCAGATCGAGAATCACCAGATCGAGTTAGGCGACAAATTGAGTGCCTATGTGCAAAAAGAGAAGAGTTAAATCGGCTAAGGAGTAAGTCAAACATTTATAAGCAAAGTGACAAAAACGCAATGCGTTTTACTAAGCGGGAATATTTTTAAGAATGACGTCAAGATAATTATGACGTACAAAAAAGCCGCACACCAAGCTTATGATTGGATATAAATGTTTGCCGCATTAAATGCGAAAATTAAATGTTAATCGGCGTGCAAAATCGAGCCGTTGATCTTGATCAAATTTCAAAACCACCCGCACGCCCTTTCATAACCCATACATATACCATTTCGTCCGATTTTCTCTCACTTTACCAAAACTGTTCATCTCTCTCAAGAGCAAAGAAAACATTTTTACTCTCAAAGCCCTACAAATCTTCAAAGCTTATTTTCAAAGTTTCATTCGGTAAATCTTCGAGAAATGGCATCTACGTACGACTTCGTCAAGTTGGGAAAGCAAATCCACACATGATCTACTGTGGATTTCGAAGGCATGATCAAACAAGGGTCAGACGAAACCCTTGTGAAGAAAATAGCAGAGAAGTTGGAGAAATCAGGACTCAAACCCTTTTTGTCGATGGAGTTTCGATGACCTACGCGGAGGAGGTCGCACGCTTCTATGTGAACGCCGAAGTTCACGATGAGGGCATCAAGTCTCGTTCACGGGAAAGATTTCACCATCATCGCCAAGGATCCGCGAACAACACTGCTCATTGCTTGCGTGGAAAGAGTCCGGGAGATTTATGAAGTCGATGTTAACATGGTCATGGCATGGAAGGAAGTAGCCAACCTCGACCGTGTCTTTGCAAAGGTTGTCTACACAAACGATATGAAGTTCTTGAAGGAGGATTACCACAAGTCATAGACATTGTTGCCAAAAGCATAGATATCAAGTTTGGAAGCTTTAATCACCGTCCAAGACCAAGTCCGATCGTGATGGGTGCGATCATGGAGGAAAAGAAGGTGAACTGGGCCGAGTTTGTATACTGACAGACTACGCGAATATTGAAATAAATCCTTCAAGTAGGATGGTTCGTTTGGAGGATCCCTGGGTATGGCCTGGTGATTGGCCTAATGATGGAAGTTAAAGGAGTCCTCTTCGACATGGAAAGCGTTCCATGTAAATAAGAAAATGTTCCAATCGAATCTTTCCTGAGCACGAGAAGAGAGCATACGCAAAGAGAGTCATAGTGAGGGGAATCACCGACCCTCAAGATACTGTGCCTCCTCCTTCCAAGAAGAAACTCGCCCCTGCAAGTGCTAAGAAGATCTACGCCCCTGCAACAAAGAAAAAGAAATCCATGTCTCCCGCCCGCACCGCGATGGAGAAGGAATCCCAAGTGCCTTCTCCTCGTCATTAAGAAAAGAGGATCGATAAGCCGAGACGGCCAGCTCCTCGAAAAAGACAACAAAGATCGCCCCCGCCGCCCCGAACTCGAAGAAACTTTATCCGAGCTAGAAATCCCTCCGTAAGGACTAAAAGAAGAAGGCTCTTCAAGCATTCCGAGCTTGAGAAACCGGGCCGAGTCACCACTCAAATTAAACAGATATCTGAGACTGGCTTTGAAGTAGAGTCTCCGTAAATTGTAGATGAAACAACTAAGTCTCACTTTGATCGTGAGAGGCACATGAAGACACAACAGTAGTCGAATAAATGAGACATAAGCGGTGAGAAAGCAAACTCTCCTATTGACAGAGTTTTATCCTCCCGCAATGACGGCTGGCGAGGTGTCGAGCAAAGAAAGTCTGCTACCCTCAATTCCTGCTACAGAAGGTCAGCAAGAGGAGAATGACGATGATCTGATGATATTGTCTCCACCTTATCCAGACATTCAAAATCGTCTGCGAGAATGGAGGAAGTGGAAGCTAAGTCGATCAAGGGAACAGTTCCAAAGGCCAGAGTTCATTGAAGAAGAAGAGGAACTGATGAACTTCCTTGAATTGACAACAGTGGTCCAAGCTCTTGATGAAGAAAACTGTTTGGACATTCTAAAAATCATTAAAGAGAAGGAGAAGGAAAGATTGGCAGAAGAGGCGAGGCACGCGAGAAAGCCAATATTTGTCCTTTTATCGGGACCACGATCACTCCCACCATCCGCTTGATGTTCTCTCCGGGAGTGATGATGATCTGGACCCTTCACAACAAGAATTGGAAATGCAGGCAAGCCATGCGGGGAATCCAGATCCTACATGAGCAAAGACGATGGAAGGACTGGGGAGTCTTCCACGTCCATAGTCGAACTTGACCCGATGGGAGTGGTGCAAAAGATATTGCCATCGTTGTTGCCGCCACCACTTCCCACTCACTCGAGAAGAAGGTGTTAAGGAATTGGCGATGAAAGCGGGCATGTGGGGACCCTAGTCGAGCCAAACCCCGATGAAGGTGTCTTACCACCGCCCCAACGGCCGAACACTCAAAGGGAACAGTGAGAGTCCGAGACGAGTGACCCCATTCCTAGTCACTCATCCGGTGTGCCTTGGCCGAGGGGGAAACTCCTCCACTACAACAAGGACGGAGGATCTGCGGTGACTCCACAACGAATCTTGGAGGCGAAGTGGAGAAGGAAAAACAAATGGATACACAAAGAAAGTTGTCACCGAAGAGGCTCGGCTGGAGACTGCCTCACCAAGTGCCAAGCGCTTTGAAGGCCAATGCGTTCTGCGATGCGGTCGAGGCAAATGATGGATATGCCCCGGGAGTTAACACTGGGCGATGAAAGTGCAATCCATGGAGTTGAGACTCCGGTGGATGCCACCTCAAGACCCTAAGGCGGTTGAATGGCCGAAGGGATTGTCCAGCCTCGCCGCAGTTGAGATTGCAGAGGTAATGAAGGCCAACGGGAGGTTGAGACTTCCCAGGGGTAAAGAGACGGAAGCCTGAGAACATCCCTCCTACTATCATTGATCCATCCTAAAAGGAGATAAGTGCTCTTCACGATTCCCAAGACAATCCCGATGTAACCTTCCGGGATATGAAGGTGAAGACGGTTTAGTCATCCCCATTGCCGATCCAAAAGACTCAAACGGTGAGGATGTTCTCCCAAGTACGAAGTAAGTCCGATCTTAAGGCTACTCGCCAAACTTTTACTTTTGATGATGAGCCACCCATGCAAATCTCATCATCGTCCGATGACGCTACGCGATACGGCCGAGGACCAGTCAACTCATATGGACAAACTAGCCAGACCAACGAAGGCTGTTAAGACAAATTGAGGCTCTCACTAAATGAGTCAACTCCACAACGCACCACAAATTAAACAGAGTCAATCGCGCAGACTCCCCAAGCTACGAAGGATCGACTCCACCGAACATCACGAGCACAAGTTACCATTGAGCAGATTCTCGTTGCGTGATGATCCGTTTGAAGAATCGCTTTCCTTTTCTCTGAGCTACTCGACCTTCTTGAAGAATCGGTAGAGATCAAGAACGTTTCCATAAACTCGATCCTGTTATTCCAACAGACACCATCGTCCCAAAGAGACTTTGACTTTGATGTTGCTTGGCCGCCACCGAGACAAATGACAAAATGAGGTTCGAGAAGTTTTCAAGGCCATATTTGCGAGAGATAGAGAAGATGGAGAGGCACCAGGCCTCATCGGACATGAGATCGATAACCGAGACACTAATCTTACCGCCGATCTGTGAGGAATAATTGTTAGATCCGGAATTGTGGCAACAACAAAGAGATAATCGCGTAGAACAAGTTCGATACTTGAAACATTGTTCAATAAATTGCTAGTCCGGCGGTCGAGAATGCTGATATGAAGAAAGAATGCAAGAAAACATCGATCGAATGCATGAATCTCACAACACGAGATGTAGTGCTTTGCATGAATTTCATAAAAAAGAGCTTCAGCGCGTGAGGAGAACATGGAGAAGAAATTCAGCCTCCTCATGGCTGAAATGAAGCCGTGGCGGTGAATCCAACGCCACCGCTCCGACCTTCCGTGCATCATACTCCGCAGCCAGATTCAAAGCATAACTCAACTATCGGGCCGCTTAGAATTCATGATTGCTAGCTTGTTTCGGGGGTTCCTCTCTCCTTTGATGATGCCAAAAAGGGGAAGAGGAATACCTAAAGCGTTGAAAGGTTCTCGAAGCTAAGAAGAAGGACGCAACTATGAAGAAGAAGACAGTTTGAAGAACTAAGAAGAGAAGAAAGGGAAAATCATTTGAAGGGGAAGGTTCGAAAGATATGACCGATGATTGCTAAAACCCCCAACAAGGACTTTTCACACCGATATCATCAAGAAACTCCCGATGACTCTCCGCTCCAACACTCCAGCATCTATGCCCCATGTCCGCGAAAAATAGTAGAAGCGAGGGATGAAGGAGGTGGAAGGAAAGATGGATGCCCGAGTGATGGATATACTAAAACAATATGGAGGCATTCCGGCAGAAGAGACACGATGCCATTTCGTATGCGTCGGAACCGAGCCAAGATCTGTGATGAATTCAAGACGCTCGCATCCGGGTTACTTCGCAAATATGTCCATGGCCCCGAAGCCTGGGATTTGTATTGGGAAAAAAGGCCTCAAGCTATGTGAAGAAGGCGACAGCGACGGACTCATCGCGCTACGATCCTCTGGTCACTCACTCACCGGGGAAAAGAAGGCCCCAAGATAATACACGCCCGAGGCGGAGGAAGAAGCGTGGAGGAGGAAAAGGTTTCGACCTGACCTCCCCAAAAACATTGAATATATAGATCCGGCAAGAAGGAGGGATCTATTTGGTCGGGTTCGACGAAGTTGCCACCCCGTAAGTGTCCAAGAACAATGTTGAGTATGTGAAGAGAATCGAAGAAGAAAATAGAAGACAAACTCAAATTTGTGGGAAGAAAGACAAGAAAGAAAAAGAAGAGATGAAGGCTGCCCGAGGAAAAGCATATGAGAAAAAGAAAGCAAAGAAGAAGAAAAAAAAAGATCGAAAGAAGACAGAGTCGATGAGGAAAGAAGGAAGGAGGGCGAAGGAGATGAAGTGTTGTTGTCCACCCTTCATGTATTTTACCATGTAAATGCATTTGTATGTAAGTCTTCTCATACATTGAATAAGATTGTATAATTTCTATACTTGCGTAGATATAGAAGAGCATGACTACCTTAAGCTCCGATTAAGCTCGATATACTTTGTAAACAAATGCGTAAAGAACAAGAATGTTATGATCAATAAAAGATTGATTCTACGTACACATTCTGTGATTCTATATTGTCCGTACGTATCTTTGCTATTTAATTGTTGAATGTATGTTTTAAGTTTTGGCATCATCAAAACGGGGAAATTGTTGGGAAATTAATTTTTAGATTTTGATGAATGCCATGTAAAACTTAGAATAGAAAGTTGGCACCCCATTTTTGTTGTAAATTGCATTGTAATAGATAGAGGGTCGTCGTCTTTGAGTTAAGTCGGCTATGCCTCAATATGCAAGAAGTCAACCGGAGACTAGAAGGAAGACTTCACCGCGAGACAGTGAGTGTGGAAAAGAAGAGAAGACAAGAACTCGATCAAGGTGCACTGAGATGCGGTGAGTGAAGTGTCGATCAAGTCAACTCAAGATAGCCAAGTCTCAAGTTGAAGTGACGATGAGTCATCCAATGATTGGAAGTCGACTCAAGTCACCTGGGAAGTCGGGGGAAATGCAATCAAGTCGAGACAATCGAAAGAGATCCGTTGCCGTAAGTCAAGAAAATTACTTAAACAAGTAATACTTCCATACTTGCTTTCTTAAAGTGCTCGAGTCCCGAAGCGTGCAAAAGGAATAAACCAATGGGAAGCACGCATTTGTGTCGAACTACGAAAAGCGAAGACTCATTCATACGAGGAAATGTCAATTCCAAAGATCGCAACAAGACAAGCCAACGACCACAAGTGTCTTTTGAAAATTAACCTATCTCTTCAACGGGCAAATTTTCAAAAGAACACTATAAAAGGCCGAGGAATCTATTTGAGAAAAGGTAACCTTGATTACCCGAGAAAACCAATACAAGCAAGAAAGCAATATTTGTAACCTGGAAAATTCTCAAATCGTCAAGCTTAATCCTCAAGCCTACAAAGACGAAGGAAATCAATCCAACACTTACCCGTGAAGGAAAGACGACTTCAATCAGTTGAAGATGAAACATTTGAAGAATCAAAGGGGTCTACATTCCAAGGAGGATTGTAGAAAGGTTAAAGGTCGAACCGAGTCTTAAGTTATTTGGAGGGCTTCGTGATCAAATCCAAGAAACTTGAGCAAGTGAAGTGGGCTGTAGTAGCAAAGCAAATTTGCCCTATGAAGAAGCCGAGTCGTCATTTAAGCCACCGAGTGATCAAGGCATCTCCAAATCGAGTCCCAAAGGATCAAGTCGGATGTGTGATCAAGACTTGCATCCTGGGTGATAACCACTTTGTACTCGATCAATACTTAGTGGATTCTTCCGGAGTTGGAGAAGAGAGAAGTAGAAGAATTACCCCATCTTCGAACCTCTATAAAATTTATTGTGTCTTTTACATTTCAAAGACTTTAATTTCTCGCATATTATTTAAATATCTCACGATAAATTTGCTATCCAATTGATAATCAAAAAGTGCTAAAACCAAGTATTAAAACAAACTTAAACCAAATTCAAGGGTGTTAAGTCTTCCGCTGAAATCATATCACAGTCAAGTTAAGTTTTAGACTAAGCAGCTGAGTTTGAATGCTCAATTTTGTTTAATTTTATAACTACCTATCTTATGCTCAATTTTGGTTTGAATGCTTGTCCTAAATTTTATTGGCCATTTCCTTGAGAGTTTAACTGTTTTCCAACTCCATGAGTGAACACCTTACCGAGTTTAAATGATAAATACTAACCCGTGAGGATACGGAGTTGAGGCTTTTTCATGATTAAATTTGAAGTTTATGTATCCTGGTTTTGAATGCAATGGTGGTTTTGTGCATATATATACAATAATTCTTCTCTATAAAAATATATATATAAAATTATATTTATTCTTGATAGCATCTATGATAATTGACAATAAACTTTGTGATTGTTAGACATTTTCACAAGTTTTTGTTAAAGAAATAATATCATGCCATGTTCATAAAATTTTTTTGTATTTTGTGCGTTTTAATTACTAGGGACTAGTAATAAGTCAAGTTATGGGTGTGATAAACGTTAAAAATATACAATTACTTTCGGTTTGTAATAATATTTTACCTTATTAATATTAGTAATAATATAAATTTATAGTATTATTATGTGTTATAAATAAAATAGGAAATCAATACAAAATTGTAGTAGGAAGCATTTTTATGCGAGTTCGGATCAATGCGCATAACTTTCAATTCCGGCATGATTTAGGGATGATTCTTGAAGATATGGATTCACAATCCATTCTTTAACAAATATTCAAAGATATTAAAGCCTAAATCAAAGTTTGGGATGATATTTTCTTGGATCAAAAGTTCATCAACATTTCATGTTTCAAGAGACCCATTCTTTGTCAAAAGACTGGACCAAGGTCAGTATTTTGGGCATAACTCAAGACCACATGTTCAATGGTGCTGCAATTTTTACTGTGTCTTCCCAACTCATTTGGCTACAACTTTTATTAAGACTCCCAAGTCAAATTAAGTCGGCAAGGATTTTTACAAAATGCAACAAGATGCTGCAGTCATGATCCCGCAGGCCAACCACTCCACAATTATTACATCATATCTTGGCCAATAATGCTTGGATTTCATTCAAATCTGTGGGAGAATGAAGCCAAGACATGTTGGAATTATTGTTTCAAAGAGAATCAAGATGAATCAGCAAGAATCCTTTCCAAAAAGACCAGACAAATGAAATAATGGAGTTGGTTTCAAATTTTCAGCATTTTGTCAATTATCTTGAAAATAAAAAAATAAAATAATTCCAATAAGAATTATTGTGTTGCCTATAAATAGAGGTCATTTACACTTGCTAAACACACAAGTTTGTATAGAAAGTTAGAGTTTCAAAGAGAGTTTCATTGTTGTTTTCTTATATTATAGTAGATTTTCTAGTATTTCATAAAAAAAATGCTTTCTTTAGTTTTCATGCAATATCTTATTTTCTCTACTTAATTTATGACTTTCTAAGTTTATTTTGTTGAGGAATAGAGTGAAACTCTTGATGGAGTAGAAAGAATAATTGTAGCTTTACATTAAATTTTATTGTTTTGATCATCAATTTATCTTTTAGATTCTAAACGCATTGTGTGTATCCCTTGGTTTCACAAAAGATTCTAAACTCACCGTCAAATTCTCCGCCTCGATCACTTTGAATAGTTTTAATAGTATCTTCCTTTTCATTCTCAATGCGTCTACACAACTTAACAAACTCATTAACGACATCGCTTTTATTTGCAAGAAAAAGAGCCCAAGTGTATCTAGAAAAATCATCGACAATGACGAAAGTGTAATGTTTTCCACTTAGACTAGCCGTACCAATATCCCCATACAAATCAAGGTGAAGCAATTGTAGGGGTTTGGTAGTGGAAATTTCATTTTGGGCTTAAAACTACTCTTAACTAATTTGTTCTTTTGACAAGTGTCACATAAGCCAAGATTTTCAAAATTCAATTTGGGTAGTCCTTTTACATGTTGGTTTTTGTAAATATTTTTCAAATTCTTGTATCCAACATGTCCGAGTCGCCTATGCCATAAACTTGTTAAATCATTATTGGCGACAAGACAAGAAACATTTTGACTAACCAAATCACTAGTACAAATTTTGTAAAGATTGCCTTTTCTATTTGCTTCACAAATAATATTACCATTTTTAAGAATAAGGCATTTTTCTTTATTAAAAGAAACATCATAATTTGAATCACAAAGTTGGCTAACACTTATCAAATTAAACTTAAGCCCTTCTACTAAAAGAACATTACAAAGAGAGAAAGAAGAGTTACCAATTTCTCCATTTCCAAGAATTTTTCCTTTGCCATTGCCGAACATGACCATACCCTCTTCTTGGAGCTTGATGTTGGTAAAAAGCTCTCTCCTCCCGGTCATATGGCGTGAACATCCGCTGTCCACGAGCCATTTCGAATCCTCCATGGTTGTTATAGCCCCTATTACCTACAAAAGCATTTCTTTTAGGTACCCTATAATTTTGGGGTCCATGGGGGTTAGTTTTGAGACCTTTGGGTCTCCAAACATAACTAGAGCTATTTCTCAATTTGCAATTATTAGCATAATGTCCAATTTTGCCACAATAAGAACAAGTAGGAGTATGAGAGCTACTAGCACGTATGAAAGCTCGGACCTTGGTTATTTTTCTTAAAGACTTTTTGAAATGGTTTGTAACCAAGTCCTTGTTTTGAATGCTCACCTCTTTGTGCATCTAAAATTTTAGTAACCTTATCCGTGCTTAAATTAAAACGATGCACATCCTTTTTCAAATTATCAATATCATTAGTGAGCATTTGTTTCTGGTTTCAAGAGTTTGAATTTGAGTAAGGGTAATAGCATGATCATGATCAAAGTCTCATAAGATGTAAATAATTTATCCTTTTCTATTTTAAGCTCTTTATGCTCCTTCTTTAAACTCTTGTATTTAACAATCAATTTTTGAAATTCATTTTGCAACTCATCAAAATCACATTGTAATTCATCAACTAAGGAGGAGGTAGAGAAGTTAGAGCGTACCTCATTATTTTCATCGTCTATAGCCATAAGACCATGTTCGGTTTCACCTTCCTCATCGGATGTCTCGAGTAGCTCATCCCAAGTTTTGACATCCGCATTTAGAGCCTTCTTTTTCTAAAAGGCTTCTTTTTCTTTTGTTCATCCTCATTGAGTTTTGGGCAATCGGCTATGAAGTGCCCTAAGTTTTCCGCACTTAAAGCAAGCATTATCTCTTGGTTTTCTTGCTTTATTTTTATTCACAAATTTTGCAAATTTTCGAACAAGTGCGGCCGTCTCCTCATCATCATCATCATTATCATAGTATGCATTAGAAGAAGAAGCAAGACCTTTAGGAATATTTTGCATACCCGATTGATTGATGGTTGGTTTGGTATTTTTCCTCTCCTTGAGATAGACTTCATAGATGAGGAGGTTCCCGATGAGCTCGTCAAACTTGAGTGTCTCAAGATTTTGTGCTTCCGTGATAGCCGTCACCTTTTCGGACCATGAGCGAAGAGCATTCAATACCTTAGTCACTTTGTCTTCTTCGGAGATGACTTTACCGAGGGCCACAAGAGGATTGACAATGTTGTCAAGCCTTTCCACCATCTTGGAGATGCTTTCACCATCATACATGTTAAAGTTTTCAAAGTCTTTAACAAGCATGGTCTTTCTAGCTTGCTTGACCTTCTTTGTCCCTTCATATATAGTCTCCAATTTTTCCCAAACCTCATGTGCCGACCTTATGCCTCGTATGCGATTGTACTCGGTGGCGGTAAGTGAGCAATGCAAAATATTTAAGGCCTTACCGTTTAGAGAGAAAGCCTTCTTATCATTTTCATCGAACTCCTTGAAAGGTTTAGGAGCCGAGGTGCCATCCTCCAATTTTTTTGTTGGTTGATCAACTCCTTCAATAACCACATTCCATATGTCAAACCCGCACCCTTGTAGAAAGCACTCCATACGGTCTTTCCAAAATGCGTAGTTGTTGGCGTCGAACAATGGTGGCTTGTTGGTGGAGGCGCCGGTGGTGAGATAAGCGTCATTCGTAGCCATGGATCTTTCCTCTTTACTCGGAATGAGCTAGCCAAAGAGTTTGGCTTTGATACCACTTGTTAGTCCAAGTGGCTACGATAATCTAGAGGGGGGGTGAATAGATTATCTCGGTTTTTCAGATTTTGCCCTCTTTTTCGAATAATCAAACAAAGACGAGAATGTAAATGCGAAAATAAAACAACACTCGTCGATTTAAAGAGGTTCAACCCACCTAGGGCCTAATCCTCTACCACCCCAGTATATCCAGGATGGATTTCAAAAGAAAAAAGATTTTATTAATTTACCAAAAATTAATACAACACCTTGAGGATTACCACAACCCTCTTACACCACCTTGAGGATTACCACAATCCTCTTACAACACCTTTGAAGATTACCACAACCTTCAAACACCTATCACCTAGATCACCCAGTGTATTCTTACCACAAGAATACTCACAAGGATGTCTTGTGTTGAATGATGACCAAAATCAAGATTACAACTCAATAATGATTGATACAATATGAGTACAAGTGTAATCAAGAATTGAAAGCCTAGACCTCAAATTTGTGCAAGTGAAAGTGCTAAGGCTAATACAACAAGATATATGAAAGTGTTTGCTTTGTTTGCTCTTTGCTTGTATAGAGTGTTGTGTCTTGTTGCTTGAATGAAGCTTCTATTTATAGGAGAGGTCTTGGCTTTGATTTCAGACATTGGCTCCTCCTTGGGGAGTGATTTCTTTAAAAAGAAACCATTTAAAATCATCAATATAGGCTGTTAGAAATCAATCCCACAAAATAGGAAAAGTCATGCAAAATGCAACGGATAGTTTCTTTGTCAAAAAACAGGGTTCGACCGTCGCCGCAGAGATAAGATTGAAAAGAATTCTCGCGAATTTTTACACAGGGGGACCGGTCGAGGGGTTCGACCGGTCGCCTTGTCTTGACCGGTTGGGGTTGAGAGAAAATCAAAACAGAGAAGTCTCGCACTTGAGAGGCACTCCCGGTGCACGGTCGCCTGGGGTCGACCCGCCGCCCTCACCGGCCGCCCACCTCGGTCGACCTGTCCGCCTCCCCATTTTCTCTTCGTCCCATTTTCTGTTTCAAAACTCAACTCAGTGCGGGTTGCCTATAGAGCGGCCGTCGAGCTGAAACAAAAGTGTTGTCCAATTTTAAATCGAATATTAACTTCAAGAAATACTCCAAAAATAGTAAAAACATTTTAGATCGATCGGAAGTGTTGGGACAACATTTAGGGACATTGTTTTGGTATAAAAACTCATTTGAACAAGATCATCAAAATCATGATAAAAACATTTATCTAACAAACTCCCATTTTTGATGATTACAAACCAAAACAATTTTCAAGAGGGCGATTTGAAAAACAAAATAATTTTCCGGTTTATGAGTAAACTATCCGTTTAAAAACATTTTACAAAAGCTCCCCTATCAACAAGCACATTAAAGAGAAATATTGCATAAGCTAGAAACACAAGCTTTTACAAAATAAACAACAACTCCATGAGCTTAGAAGCTCCCGTCACAGAATACTTATCATTCATGCAAACAAGTTCATAAAACAATCATGGGACTGAGTTTTCTTCACAACTTATGGCCTTAAAAAGCCATAGCTTATAGCTTCTATCATGAGCTTTTATTAGCTACTTTGAGCTAACGAGCCATTTCCTGTTTCTCCCCTTTGGAATCATCAAAAGAATGTTAGGATGATAGAAACATCATAGAAGTATATCAAAGTGCGCCAAAGAAATGGTTTATCAACCATTGAGCAATTTAGGCTTAAAAACTAAGGAAAATGGGAGAAATTTATCATGAAGAGTTCATACGCTCGTTTTATTTGCCAAAACATGATCTCAAAGAGTATTGAAGACATTTGGAAGCGAGAGAATCATGTAGAAGTTGAAATTTTCATTGTGACATTTCATCGAGCACATTGTGGGCGTGAAAAATAAAAAAAATTGTATATAGCCCTTGTAAATGGTCCAAGCCAAAAATTTCATCACCAATCCACATCAATCATCATACAATACAACATAATAACTAAGCTCATCAAGATCATAAGCAAAAATTATCAAGAAATATACAAGAAAGCCATAAACTCAAGGGTTCAACCCAATTGAGCAAAGTAAGGAAAATTCTTACCATTTGATCGGAAAAGATGAGCAATGATGATGATAAACATGCTATATAAGGTCCAAGATATGAATTGAATGCATGAAAATCAATTTTGAGTGACAATTGTGTGCATTTGGCAAAGGGGACGAAAAATGGCAAAAAGAAGTAAGAATAACATATCTTTGAAGACAGAATCGAACTTAAACCAAAATTTTGCCTAGGCGACCGGCCGAGGTTGAGGGCGACGGCCGTCGGCGTTGAGGGCGACCGGTTGCCCTCAACCTCTTCAGCCCCACTTTTGTCAAATTTGTCAAAATCCGAATTTTCAACCAAAAATCCGATTTTTCGCCCCTAAGTTTTAAAAACATGCAAAAATGCAAACGTAGACCTCATTCAATATGCATTATGCCTAACCGAGCTCGTATTGACGCAAAAGTCTCGGAAGTTAGTGGTTTTGTAAAAATGTCCGCTAATTGATCTTGAGATGGCACAAACGATATCTCAATTTTTCGTTTTGAAACACAATCCCTTAGAAAATGATGTCGAATCTCAATATGTTTAAGACGGTTATGATGAACCAGGTTTTGAGCAATATTTATAGCGGATATATTATCACAAAAGATAGGTACGTTTTCAAAAGAGCATTTGTAATCCGCTAAGGTTTGTTTCATCCAAAGAAGTTGAGTACAACAAAATGCGGCGGAAATATATTCGGCCGGCCGTTGAAAGAAAGAGAAACACATTCTGCTTCTTTGAAAACCAAGAAACTAGGCAATCGCCTAAAAATTGACATGATCCTAAGTACTTTTCCGATCATCAATATTACCCGCATAGTCCAGAATCACTATAACCTTTAAGAGAAAAATTTTCATTCTTTGGATAAAATAAACCATATTGAATAGTGCCTTTCAAATATCGAAAAATCCGTTTAACAAAGACTCATATGAGATTCTTTTGGATTGCTTTGAAAACGAGCACATAGGCATACGGCATGAAGAATGTCCGGTCTACTAGCGGTTAAATAAAGTAAACTACCAATCATACCTCGATACTTGGATTCATCAACCGTCTTGCCTTTTTCATCTTTGTCAATTTTGACATTGGTTGCCATAGAGTCGAGACGGTTCTTCCTTCTTCAATGCCGAACTTCTTCAAAAGTTCTTTTGTATACTTTGATTGCGAAATATAAATACCTTCTTGGCATTGCTTAATTTGAAGTCAAGGAAGAAGTTTAGCTCCCCCATCATACTCATCTCGAATTCACCTTGCATTAACTTGGAGAATTTCTTGCACAAAGATTCATTAGTAGCACCAAAGATAATATCATCAACATAAATTTGCACAAGTAAACAATCTTGCTCTTTTTAAAAACAAAGAGTGTAGTATCAACTTTACCTCTTGTAAAACCATTTTGCAAAAGAAAGGAGCTAAGTCTATCATACCATGCACGGGTGCTTGTTTTAAACCATACAAAGCCTTTTTAAGTTTATAAACATCATTAGGCCTAGAAAAATTTTCAAACCCGGAGGTTGTTTTACATAGACTTCTTCTTGAATAATACCATTTAAGAAAGCGGATTTAACATCCATTTGGTAAAGTTTGAAATTTTTAAAACAAGAATAGGCAAGTAAAATACGAATAGCTTCTAAACGTCTTCGGGTGCAAAAGTTTCATCATAGTCAATACCTTCTTCTTGACAATACTCTTGAGCTACTAACCTTGCCTTATTTCGAACAATGTTGCCTTGATCATCAAGTTTGTTCCTAATACCCATTTTGTACCAATAATTGTTTGAGATGGAGGACAAGGTACTAATTCCCATACATCATTTCTTTCAAATTGATTCAACTCTTCTTGCATTTCCAAAAACCAATCTTCATCCTCAATAGCTTCCTTAGCATTTTTAGGCTCTTTTTGAGATATAAGAGCTTTCTCGGCAAAATTCCTTCGAGTCATTACTTTATCAAGGGGATCACCAATAATAAGATCTTTTGGGTGATCTCCTTAAATTTCAATGCTACGGGAAGATTCAAGTATCACCCTATCTTCTTGAGGAACATTTGAACTTGAAGGTTGATCATATGAAATAGAAGGTTTATCATTATGAGCATCACTTTGAACAATAGGTTCAATAATATCCTCTTCATCACTATCGTCATTGGGTATTCTTTCAACACCCGAGGCTTCATTAAATTTGACATGAATAGATTCTTCAACAACCATGCTAGTCTTGTTGTAAACCCGATATGCTTTGCTCTTGGTTGAATACCCCATAAATATTCCTTCATCGGCCTTAGGATCAAGTTTGTCCAATTGATCCTTAGTATTCAAAATAAAGCACTTACATCCAAATATTTTGAAATAACTAATATTTGGAGTTCTTCCTTTCCAAAGCTCATATGGAGTTTTATTCATTTTAGGACGAATATAAACTCGATTAATGACATAGCAAGCGGTACTTACGCTTTCGCCCAAAAATATTTTGGAAGAGAAAATTCATTGAGCATGGACCGACTCATTTCTTGTAGCGTCCGATTCTTCCTTTCGGCTACACCATTTTGTTGAGGTGTCCTTGGAGCCGAAAAATTGTGTGTATCCTTGGTTTCACAAAAGATTCTAAACTCACCGTCAAATTCTCCGCCTCGATCACTTTGAATAGTTTTAATAGTATCTTCCTTTTCATTCTCAATGCGTCTACACAACTTAACAAACTCATTAACGACATCGCTTTTATTTGCAAGAAAAAGAGCCCAAGTGTATCTAGAAAAATCATCGACAATGACGAAAGTGTAATGTTTTCCACTTAGACTAGCCGTACCAATATCCCCATACAAATCAAGGTGAAGCAATTGTAGGGGTTTGGTAGTGGAAATTTCATTTTGGGCTTAAAACTACTCTTAACTAATTTGTTCTTTTGACAAGTGTCACATAAGCCAAGATTTTCAAAATTCAATTTGGGTAGTCCTTTTACATGTTGGTTTTTGTAAATATTTTTCAAATTCTTGTATCCAACATGTCCGAGTCGCCTATGCCATAAACTTGTTAAATCATTATTGGCGACAAGACAAGAAACATTTTGACTAACCAAATCACTAGTACAAATTTTGTAAAGATTGCCTTTTCTATTTGCTTCACAAATAATATTACCATTTTTAAGAATAAGGCATTTTTCTTTATTAAAAGAAACATCATAATTTGAATCACAAAGTTGGCTAACACTTATCAAATTAAACTTAAGCCCTTCTACTAAAGAACATTACAAAGAGAGAAAGAAGAGTTACCAATTTCTCCATTTCCAAGAATTTTTCCTTTGCCATTGCTTCTAACATGACCATACCCTCTTCTTGGAGCTTGATGTTGGTAAAAGCTCTCTCCTCCCGGTCATATGGCGTGAACATCCGCTGTCCACGAGCCATTTCGAATCCTCCATGGTTGTTATAGCCCCTATTACCTACAAAAGCATTTCTTTTAGGTACCCTATAATTTTGGGGTCCATGGGGTTAGTTTTGAGACCTTTGGGTCTCCAAACATAACTAGAGCTATTTCTCAATTTGCAATTATTAGCATAATGTCAATTTTGCCACAATAAGAACAAGTAGGAGTATGAGAGCTACTAGCACGTATGAAAGTCGGACCTTGGTTATTTTTCTTAAAGACTTTTTGAAATGGTTTGTAACCAAGTCCTTGTTTTGAATGCTCACCTCTTTGTGCATCTAAAATTTTAGTAACCTTATCCGTGCTTAAATTAAAACGATGCACATCCTTTTTCAAATTATCAATATCATTAGTGAGCATTTGTTTCTCGGTTTCAAGAGTTTGAATTTGAGTAAGGGTAATAGCATGATCATGATCAAGAGTCTCATAAGATGTAAATAATTTATCCTTTTCTATTTTAAGCTCTTTATGCTCCTTTCTTTAAACTCTTGTATTTAACAATCAATTTTTGAAATTCATTTTGCAACTCATCAAAATCACATTGCAATTCATCAACTAAGGAGGAGGTAGAGAAGTTAGAGCGTACCTCATTATTTTCATCGTCTATAGCCATAAGACCATGTTCGGTTTCACCTTCCTCGTCGGATGTCTCGAGTAGCTCATCCCAAGTTTTGACATCCGCATTTAGAGCCTTCTTTTTCTAAAAAGCTTCTTTTTCTTTTGTTCATCCTCATTGAGTTTTGGGCAATCGGCTATGAAGTGCCGGGTTTTCCGCACTTAAAGCAAGCATTATCTCTTGGTTTTCTTGCTTTATTTTTATTCACAAATTTTGCAAATTTTCGAACAAGTGCGGCGTCTCTCATCATCATCATCATCATTATCATAGTATGCATTAGAAGAAGAAGCAAGAGACCTTTAGGAATATTTTGCATACCCGATTGATTGATGGTTGGTTTGGTATTTTTCCTCTCCTTGAGATAGACTTCATAGATGAGGAGGTTCCCGATGAGCTCGTCAAACTTGAGTGTCTCAAGATTTTGTGCTTCCGTGATAGCCGTCACCTTTTCGGACCATGAGCCTAAAGAGCATTCAATACCTTAGTCACTTTGTCTTCTTCGAGATGACTTTACCGAGGGCCACAAGAGGATTGACAATGTTGTCAAGCCTTTCCACCATCTTGGAGATGCTTTCACCATCATACATGTTAAAGTTTTCAAAGTCTTTAACAAGCATGGTCTTTCTAGCTTGCTTGACCTTCTTTGTCCCTTCATATATAGTCTCCAATTTTTCCCAAACCTCATGTGCCGACCTTATGCCTCGTATGCGATTGTACTCGGTGGCGGTAAGTGAGCAATGCAAAATATTTAAGGCCTTACCGTTTAGAGAAAAGCCTTCTTATCATTTTCATCGAACTCCTTGAAAGGTTTAGGAGCCGAGGTGCCATCCTCCAATTTTTTTGTTGGTTGATCAACTCCTTCAATAACCACATTCCATATGTCAAACCCGCACTTTGTAAAAGCACTCCATACGGTCTTTCCAAAATGCGTAGTTGTTGGCGTCGAACAATGGTGGCTTGTTGGTGGAGGCGCCGGTGGTGAGATAAGCGTCATTCGTAGCCATGGATCTTTCCTCTTTACTCGGAATGAGCTAGCCAAAGAGTTTGGCTTTGATACCACTTGTTAGTCCAAGTGGCTACGATAATCTAGAGGGGGGTGAATAGATTATCTCGGTTTTTCAGATTTTGCCCTCTTTTTGAATAATCAAACAAAGACGAGAATGTAAATGCGAAAATAAAACAACACTCGTCGATTTAAAGAGGTTCAACCCACCTAGGGCCTAATCTCTACCACCCCAAGTATATCCGGGATGGATTTCAAAAGGAAAAAGATTTTATTAATTTACAAAAATTAATACAACACCTTGAGGATTACCACAACCCTCTTACACCACCTTGAGGATTACCACAATCCTCTTACAACACCTTTGAAGATTACCACAACCTTCAAACACCTATCACCTAGATCACCCAAGTGTATTCTTACCACAAGAATACTCACAAGGATGTCTTGTGTTGAATGATGACCAAAATCAAGATTACAACTCAATAATGATTGATACAATATGAGTACAAGTGTAATCAAGAATTGAAAGCCTAGACCTCAAATTTGTGCAAGTGAAAGTGCTAAGGCTAATACAACAAGATATATGAAAGTGTTTGCTTTGTTTGCTCTTTTTTGCTTGTATAGAGTGTTGTGTCTTGTTGCTTGAATGAAGCTTCTATTTATAGGAGAGGTCTTGGCTTTGATTTTCGAGACATTGGCTCCTCCTTTGGGGAGTGATTTGCTTTAAAAAGAAACTATTTAAAATCATCAATATAGCTGTTAGAAATCAATCCCACAAAATAGGGAAAAGCATCTCAAAAATGCAACGGATAGTTTCTTTGTCAAAACAGGGTTCGACCGGTCGCCGCACAGAGATAAGATTGAAAAGAATTCTGCGAATTTTTACACAGGGGACCGGTCGAGGGGGTTCGACCGGTCGCCCTTGGTCTTGACCCCATTGGGGTTGAGAGAAAATCAAAACAGAGAAGTCCGCACTTGAGAGGGCACTCCCGTCCGGTCGCCTAGGGTCGACCGGTCGCCCTCACCGGTCGCCCACCTGGTCGACCGGTCCCGCTCTCCCATTTTCTCTTACGTCCCATTTTCTGTTTCAAAACTCAACTCAGTCGGGGTTGCCTATAGGGCGACCGGTCGAGCTGAAACAAAAGTGTTGTCCAATTTTAAATCGAATATTAACTTCAAGAAATACTCAAAAAATAGTAAAAACATTTTAGATCGATCGGAAGTGTTGGGACAACATTTAGGGACATTGTTTTGGTATAAAAACTCATTTGAACAAGATCATCAAAATCATGATAAAAACATTTATCTAACAAATACTTGAGTCCATAAGCAAGTATTGGCGCAATAAGATAAATTATAATTGGTAATAAAACATGTTCACCTTATTACATGATTTATATTTAGAATATCTTTCTATTGGAACCTTCGTTGTGTATGGATTCCAATAGTACTAATTAAAGAGGTAAGAAAATATAATATTCCTTTATCCAAAATCAAGAGTGGATCTCTATCCTGAACAATTTTATTATTCAAATTTATCGTAAAAAGTATTTCTTACTAGTGTAAAATACATCTATTTATTTCTCAAAGAAAAATATTCTCTGCAAACTTACATAATCTTCCCTGTGGATCGACCTCGGACTAACGAGAAATTTATTACTTGAGACAACCCGCACTTGGGTTTGCAACCTTAAAGTTGTAGCACTTAGTCATCCATCAAGGACTTAGTCTGTGAAGTATCAACTCGAACTTTTAACAGACTAAATCAAAAAGTTGGTAAGGTTTATTCAACCCCCCCTTCTAAACCTTACATTCACACCCCTTGGGACCTACAAGTTTGCTTCAAGTCTTTACCTTCATCATTCAAAACAAGCCAATGTGATTTTTCTTGAATTTATTGATTATTAAGTTAAAAAGTTAAATAAATTATCGAAAAAGATTTATAAAAACATGAACAAAAATGCACTTACCAAACCGCCTCCAACTTGGAAATTTTGCTTGTCCTCAAGCAATTTTAAAACAAAGAGTGGGGTTGAAAACAAAAAGAGATATCTATTTTCACAATTTCGACATGATTGAAGTAAATCGCTAACCTTTTTATTCCCAATTGAGCCAATCGATTCGTTCCTGGTCAACCAATTTGTTAAAAAGAGCGTGACTTGATGAATTGAAATCGTTTAATCATCACAAATTGTCATATCACGTAAATTGTTAATCATTCACTTAGACCAAATACAAGAATGTAATGATAAAAGGTGATGTCCAAAACTCGGGTTTTTCTTTTTTTTGTGATTTTTTTATATCATGCATATAGTTATAAATTAGGACATTTTTGAGGCAAACTTCCACTAGGTTTAAATTTTGAATGACTTTCCAAAAGCTCCTAGGGTGGTGTCCCATACTCATATTTGTGCCGCCGTTTTACGTAAAGACAAACATGTGACTCATGATTGCTCCTAGTTACTAAGCGAAGAACAAACAGAGGAGTATAACCTCGATTTGTCCTTTTTTATAAAAATATGAACAATTTTTTTTTTTTTTTTTTTTTTTTTGTTTTTTTTTTTTTAATATAAACCCCAATTATGGTTTCTCCAAAGGATCATGACACAAAGTATCTAAATTTAAACAAAATCCAAATTATTTTCATGACATTAAATTCTTTTGGCCAAGTTCATTCTTTTATTAAAGTCACACGGTTTTAAAATATTTTGGCGATTTGAGTTCTCAAAATGATGACTTTTTCGGAGAAAAATGGTTATAACAAATCCACAAACAACTTATCTAATTGTAAAAAAATAATATCTCATGTTTGTTTGCAAGAGATTGATAAAGTGCATAAAAAGAAAATAAAACATCCACAAAAATAACTAAAAACACGCAAATCTCACACAAAGCTAAAGAAAAATCCAAATGTGCTAACAAGTCTCACCACCAACTTCAAGGATCACATTGTCCCCAATGTGAAGAAAGAGATGGGATAAAGTACGAAAATCAAAATAAGAGAACAAATATGACCTTTATTGTGGTGGAGGTGGTGGCGGAAAATGTACTTGGGAGATATGCCATTGGTGGATTTGATCTATCATGGCAAAGTAAATTTTTGTTGGTCGTATTGTTGTTGTTGTTGCCGTTGAAGATTCATGAAATACTATTGTTGTTGTTCTTCAACTCGAGCAAAGTCTTTGCGTCATTCTTTCCTCGTGGCGATCCAATATAGCTCGTTGCTCCATTTGCTCCAACCGCATAGCTTGGAGGAGAGATCTAGTGTCATCCACGGAGGGGAGGTCTTCTACGTGGTTAGAAGTGGAGGGACCTTCAACATCCTGGATTCTCACTTTGATAAGTTTCCGTGTCCGGCTCGGTGGGGCGGGTAGTTGTAAAGCATCCGGGTCATCGCCGTGAGCATAAAGCATCTTCCATTTTTCCTGATCCCGAATCGGCACGCGAGAAGGTCCGAAATGATGCGTGTAGTCAATATTTTTGAATTTTAAGACAACTCATACCGCTCCGTTGAATCATTCCCATAGCGATGCAAGACTCAAAGTCAATTCGGCCGGTCCCCAGGCTTGCTCGAGTCCTGCGCGAGGTCATAACCGAAATGGGCGGCGATGGGAGTAATAAGGCCACCAATGACGATTTTACCTCGATCTTTCTTGCTGACTTTGAGAAAATGCTTTGCTAGATAGGAGCCCATGTCAGCTAAAGAGGAATACACCATAGACCATAGAAAATCGAGCTCATCAAGGCGACGACCCCTTCGCTTTCTCCCGCCAAATAGTGTGCTAGAGAGTACCCGATGGACATAACGGAAGCATGGATTGACGATACACGAAGATTTGGATGAGGAAGGGTTATATTTTAGCTCATGCGTAATAGCTTGCCAAAATTGTCGATCACGGAACCCCAATGGCTTTTGGCGCAACCCATTTGTGGGCAGACCATAGATAGTGTTAAATTTTGCCAGTGTGAGTTGGTGATCATTCTTGAAGAGCCGAAAGGTGATACGTCATTCTTCAAATAAGTGTCGGCCCGATGTGATCTCGGCGTTATAAGAACTCGAAATTCTAATGTGAGACGGAGGTAGGTGGGCATGGCTAAATTCATGAAATAGCCCCACCCAAGCTGATCGAACATCCAATCCACATCTGTACGAAGCCTGAGTCCATCCAATGTAAGGTTGTCTGAGAATCGTGTGTTTATAATTTGGCGTTGGGCTGACGATGATCTCGGGCCTCCCGATCGGCATCCGGAAAGAAATGCCATATGGGTTGGCGAGGGGCCAGGTGGGTCGATGCAGCGGCTCGGCGATCGCCATGTGTGGGGGGTCATGGAGGATGAAGCACCACCGGTGACGATCGCGCTTGGACCTGGGATTCCTATGTCAATAGAAACTTATAACAACGTGGAAAAATCATTCTGAGAGACATAACAACATCCCAAGAATGAAGGATCACCAATTCATCCAAAATTTCGTCATATTAACACAATTATTCAACAAGAACAATCTTCAAAAGCTATATACCCCCTTTGCAACAATAATGCAACAATATCCCCTTTTCAACAACAATTCAACAATAGCCAAAGAGCAATTCAACAAGAACAATGATATCTCTTTTTCAACAACAATTTAAGAATATCAATCATATGAACCCAAGACTAATAGTTCAAATTTATTTCATGAATATCAAGAACAGATGACCAATTCCTTAATTTAGCAAGATGAACATTACAAGAATAATTTCCCACCATTACCACAATAATCAAGAAATTACCACAAATAAACCCAATTAAACTCACAAAAAGCACAAGAAATGTGTCATAAAAAAGAAATTCATGATTTTACCATTAAGCAACAAATATCCAAATTTTAATTTCCTAAAATTCAATTTCTAGGGCATGAAAAATTGGAAACAAAAGTTCACGAAATTCCTAATTACAACATGGGATAACCTTCACTACAACACACAAAAGGATAAACATACCAATTTAAACAAAAAAAAAATGAACAAATTCAAAATTTGAAAAATAAAAGAAAAGAAGAATAACACATACCTTGAAGACATTGTGGAGGGGAGAGAAGTAAGAGCCTTGTGAAGTGAAGGTGTGTGGTGTGGTGAAGATTTTTGAGAGAAAAGAGAAGAGGTGTGGGGTTTTGGAGGAAGGGTTTGAGAGAAGAGGGGAATTTGGGGAAGAAGAAGAAGGATTTTGGGGAGAAAAAGGAAAAGAAATCGCTCCCCTGTTATTTGAGGCTGCCGAACACGGTCGTGCTTCAAAAGTACGGCCTAGCCATGTTCGGTACGTCAATTTCTATTTCAGCATATTTTGTTTTTGAATAAAAACACGGGTGTGTTACATAACACGCCAAGCCCGTGTTTTGCACGCAAAATCCAGCCAGTTTTCGTTTTTTTTAATAACATGGGCGTGTTAATTAACATGCCACGGCCGTGTTTCGTATGAAATTTCTTCCCCAAATATTTTTTTTTAAATCGAAACACGGGCGTGTTCTTAAACACGCCCCGGGCGTGTTCCGTACGAAATTTCTTCCCCAATTTTTTTTTAAAAATAGAACCACGGGCGTGTTTCGTACGAAATTTGAAAACATGGCCCTGGATAGTTGAACACGACTGGGGTGTGTTCACGTATTGGAAGACGAGCACGGTCGTGTGTATGAAACACGGCCAGACCGTGTTTTTCCAATTTTTTTTTAAACAAAACATCCCCAAGCAACTAAAAGTAAAAGAAAATGCACACACAAAATGCCGAGTTGCCTCCCGGATAGTGCTTCTTTAACGTCGTATAGCTGGACCGTTTTACCTCTACTCGTGTGGTGTATTTTGGGGGGTCGTCAAGATGGATAGAATATCGATAACTATAATCGATGGTGCCCCCAAAGTAGAGCTTCGGACGATGTCCATTCACCTTGAATGTACCCATTTCCTTGTGTGTGATTTCAATTGTCCCGTAAGGGAACACCTGAGTGACAGTGAATGGGCGGACCACCGGGATTTTAACTTACCTGGGAATAGTCGGAGTCGGAATTGAAGAGTAACACTTGATCCCCAGGTTGAAATTCCCTTGTTTGCTTAATGCATTTGTCATGCCATTGCTTTGTTCGTTCTTTGTAAATTTTCGAATTCTCGTATGCCGAATTTCGCCATTCTTCGAGTTCGTTAATCTGCAATAAACGGTTATTTCCTGCACTTGACAAATCATAGTTAAGCATTTTAATAGCCCAAAAGGCCTTGTGTTCAAGCTCAACCGCAAATGGCATGCCTTACCATAGACGAGTCGGTATGGGGTAGTCCCTATCGGCGTTTCGAAAGCCGTTCTATAAGCCCAAAGGGCATCGTCGAGTTTGAGGGACCAATCCTTCGAGAGTGTCCATCCGTTTTTTCCAAAATGTGTTTTAATTCGCGGTTGGACACTTCGACTTGACAACTAGTTTGAGGGTGATAGGCGGTGGCGACTCGATGTGTGACACCATAACGTTTTAACACTTTGTCAAATTGACTATTGCAAAAGTGAGTGCCTCTATCACTAATGACGGCTCGTGGTGTACCAAATCGGGTAAAAAGTTTTTTGAGAAAATTTACCACCACTCGAGCATCATTTTTAGGCAAGGCTTGAGCCTCAACATATTTAGACACGTAGTCAACGACTACTAAAATGTATTTATTGCCAAACGATGCAGGAAAAGGTCCCATAAAATCAATACCCCAAACATCAAAAATTTCGCAAACAAGTATACCGTTTTGGGGCATTTCATTTTTTCGAGAAATATTTCCTGTTCGTTGACAATTATCGCAAGTTTCAACATAACGTTTTGCGTCTTTGAAAAGTGTAGGCCAATAAAAACCCGACTCAAGGACCTTGCATGCCGTGGTATTTGCTTGGTAGTGTCCACCGGTGGGCCCCTTGTGACAATGAATCAAAATAGAGATTGTTTCAGGAAGTGCTACACATCTTCTTATGATTTGATCTGCACAAACTCGGAAGAGGTGGGGATCGTCCCAAATATAGTATTTGAGGTCCGAAAAGATCTGACTCTGATTGGGCATCGGATCCAGATGATAGAAAATCAACCTCTGGACATTGTGTTTTTGTTGAAAATAACCTCATATGTTGGAGCTCTCGTAGCGACCTACCGTATCCCATTCCCATCTTTGGGCCGAAATATCGCAGATCTTGCCCGCAATGACAGAAGTTCTATGGTTGAAATCTCTGTTTCTTGAGCTACAACTTCCCCTACCTCGTCCTCCTGTCATTTGGGTGGGCAACCTCAGTGCCGTTTTTATGTCGTCTAATCCAGCCGGTTCAAGCCCGTACTAAACATGTGGAAATCGATCTTCACTTCATAAGGAAAAGGTTCAACAAAAATCAATTTTTGTTCACCATGTTCCCGCCATGATCGGATTGCGGATTGTTTAACCAAACCGTTAACTGGGCAATTCTTCGCTCGTATGCGTAACAAATTACATGTCACTAGTTTATCCTCGCTTGAATTGAGGGGGGATGATGGAAATAGAAAATATCATCAATTACCTTCACCAAATAACACCTACATTTGCACCAGTTAATACCTCATCAGGTTGCTTTGTCATTTACTAAGAATTTGCCCAGGTTTATTGCCAGCTAGAATTTGTACAACCTCGTACCATTTGTTATAGCTGTATCCTATGAGAGGGTAACATGTGTCCCCTTAAGATTCCTTGTATCTACTATAAAATGGGCACAGCTTATACCAATGTAATCATCATCTTTTATATGCTATTCAATACTACAAAGATTAGCTTAGCTCATTCTTGTTTTTATCTTTACCTTGTTATATTTCTTATTATGTTTAAACTAGAATCCATCGGGAAGAGAGCCTTCTTGTCTTTCTTTCTCGAGTCCTTCAAACTATCCTTTTCAAACAAAAACTCTTGAAAATTGAGAGGATAGTGTTGACTCGTCTTTAGTCTCTTCATAGCCTTTTTCTACGACTTCCCATACGTCATGTGCTCCGAGAAGTGCCTTCATTTTGATACTCCGTTTTCAAAGTCGTTTCCTTAAGTTGTGGAACTTGGAATGATGCCACACTCGCCATGTGAATTGAAGATTCGACTAACAAATGTCTTGGAAAAACAATCTTGGAATTTTTTTTACTTGGTCAACGGTCAACCCTTGGTCAACTCGAGGTCAACTATCAACTTGACTTGGTCAACTCATAGAGTTGACTCAATACTCTCAACCCGATCTCACTATGTATAAAATCTCAAGAAATTTTTTTCGATGTGGAAGATCGATCAGTGCAAAGCCGCAACCACAGAAAGCATACTTAGAATTTCACGAGATTTTACAACCGTAGCTCTGATGCCACTTTGTTGGAAATTTACCTCTCAAAAGACATAATTTTATTGATCACTCAAATATTACAAGACACACCTCACCACAACTTCACTTAAACTCAAATATTACTTAGAAGCTTTGCTTCTCACTCACTTGTTTTTCTTTCTTAACTTGATACAAAATGAACCAACAACACCACCTATTTATACTAAAACTTCATCTAGATCAATGGTTAAGATTGATTCTCACCAACCTTAATCCAATGGTTATCTTTTATTTTCATCTACCACATTCACCTACCATACCAACAACTTAAACTCAACTACCAAACTCATCTACCACAATTAAACATAAAATAAGTTTATATAATTCAACATAGTCCTATCAGGATTGGCATTCTAACCTTTGAGGCCCTCGTCTGCACGACATGCGAGGGCTCATTCTCTTCATGCAAATCCTCTGATGTATCACCCAACATGTTAAAAGAATTCTGTGTTTGAATATCCAAAGTGGATGGTCCGCCCTCCTTAGGGCCAGTACTCCTCTCCGCAGAATGGGCTTTCCGAGGATTAACTTGAACCCAAGTTTCCGAAACTACTTCCTTACCCTTATTAGCCGGAATCTTATCACGATTCCCCGTTCTAATGACATATCGTCCACGGACCGGGCTCTTATCAATTTGAACAATGTCAGCTCTTTTTGTCTTAGCCTGATGGTGACAATTTGTAATATGATGCCCAACAATCTGACTTGCTGTAATTTATTATACAAAGTATCAAAATCAGATTTTAAAAGAGTTGGAAATAAAGTGATTTAAGGAACTATTCTTATGAATCGTTCGAAGTGGATACAAATTAATTATCGGAACCCAATTAAACAATTCTCCTTTGAGGTAATTAAAAAAAAAGTATGTTCCAATATTTCAAGTGTGATTTGTCAATTTCTTCATTACTTTTCACAGTTTTGTTCTTTTAGGTAAGTTCCTAATTAATTGAGATAATCTCAAGTACAATTTCGTTATTTGTACTATTGAAAACCTCACGTTCATATTATGGTTATTATGGGTATATGTGAAGGGTTGGTAAAAGAATTAAAAAACTAATAATTCCCTCTCAAATAAAGATTTTGAAGTTTTGTGGGTGATTAACATGAATACACGTATATATAGGTTTGGCAGAAACCTAACTAAATAAATTCTAGTAATAGTTTAGGTTGGACAAGCTAATAACAGTTAGACTCATCTTAGCTTTATTCGTCTTTTGACTATTATGTTTATAAATATTATTTTTAATTTTTTGTCATCAATATAAAAACGAGAAGCAAGTACGGAAGGTAGGCAGCTGGACAACCACTACATAAATTTATCAATGAAACTCTAAAATCTTAATCCTAAAAATGACAGTGTTTAATTTCCTATCAAATTTAAAATTCACAATTCCGGCCTAACAAGTAACAACAAAATGGAAACCGATAGTCAAGGATTTTATATATGATCTTACTGTGACAATATTTTTTCTACTCTTAATCTACTGTTAATTTGTTGAGTGTTATTTCCAATTAAATATTTATAAATATTACCACGTAAAGATTCGTTCTAGTGTTTCACTTAAATATCATAACAATTTTTTTAAAAAAAAATTCCTTAGCTTGAACACATTTACTTCTGATATTTTCAATCAAAAAAAATAAAAATAAAAATAAACCAAATAAATTTTAAAAATTGCATTTATTTGTTCGATGTTCATGGTCAATGGCATAGTCAAAATTATTATGGGATGGATCGATCTACCTAAACTAGGGGTGGGCGAGATAAAAAACTAAAAAAATACACATAAATATTAACTAAATTTTTCTTTTTAAAATTTTTACCTAGTAAAAAAAATAAATTAAAAAGGGGGGAGGGGGTTTGGCCCCCTGTTTCCGCCATTGTTCATGGTTCAATCAAAAGAGGTTTGTAGAGGCACTTTTCAAATAAGTATATTCGATCCACTTTATACAAGCAAATACGTAATTCATGTTTCCGTTCATATTTGCTAATATTAATCATACAAGATCATCCAAATTTATACTTACCATGATTAATTCCCATTTTAAGACAAAAAAATAATAATCAATCCCAAAATAAAATACAATTACATTTCTCACATTACCCCCAAAAGGGCCAAAACACACACACACACTGAAAAAGCGGGTACTTTTGCAGCATAGTCCGCGCAATTACTCCTCTCTCTTACAAAACATAACAAACATCACGTACCAGCAAACACACGTACGTTCCATATACACTGATTTTTTATTGTTCATAAAAAAAATTCGCCATTTCTAAATTTAGGATGGACCGTTTTGTTATTTTTTGAGTTTGTAGCTAAAAAAAATTGTTTTGTATAATTTTCCTTGGGGAGGTTAGAGGTCTCTAATTAATAGCTAATTACACGATCAACGGTAATGGCTGCGCCGGAGGAAGTTTTTTCGAAGAAATCTGACGCGGCGGAGCCACCACCGGAGGTAATTACATCGGAAAAGCCGACATATGAGCCGATTACGCCGCCACCTGAGGAAGCTTCAAAGGCTCTCCCAAGTAAATTTACTCTTTGCATATGACTCAATATATATTTATATATATGTGAATTATCAAACGCCTGAAAATGATGAGTTTTGTGATGCTTATTTTATTTTCTTTTTTAAATTGGCAGATTTTGATACGTGTATTTTTCAATTTCGGAACGAAATTGAAATTACATTTAATATATATTGACTTGAGGGTGGAAGCAACATGGGTCTAACGAATTACATAATTTGAAATTTTGGTTGTTAATATATTATTGATTTTTTGTTTAATATTATACTATATGCTTAATCATGCCTTCGTGTTCTTCCTTGAAATGCTTGGTAATTCTATATGCTAATGATATTGATAATGTACTATTTTTTTTTTTTTTGAACCACCCAGAGGGTGGCTAATGTATTTATAATGTACTATTGATTTTAAAGATCGAAAGAGGTGATCTTAATTGAATTAGTTAGATTTCTCCATTGGTTGGTATATTGGTACTAGAATTATTTTTGGGGAGAATTTCATAATAGGGTCCAAATTTAAGAAAATCTATTATTTCAAGACCCAAAATTTTAACCTTCTCAAATCAAGACCCAATTTTTATTTTTCTATCAAATTAGGCCTTCTCTCAAATTTTGGGTTCTCATTTCAAGACCCAAAATTTCAATCTTCTCAAATCAAGACCCGATTTTTATTTTTTTCTCAAATCGGGCCCTCCCCAAAATTTTCGGTTCTCACTTCAGGTTTTAAAATTTAATAAAAAGAGAAATATTAATGTAATCTATCATGCCAACCACTAAAAAATATTTTTCTTTCTCTTTCATTTTTTCGCTCATCTCTTTTTTCCTAATCGATATTTGTTTTAAACTTTAAAATTCAATCATAATTTACCTATCTTATTTTTTTTAGTAACTGAGAAATATTTTAATTACTATTTTTTTCATATTGTTAGCTTCATAGATTTAGATGTACAGATCTCGGTATCTGCACGTTAAACAATATTGACAATGAGTATGAAGTAAGAAAAAAAGAATGAGCGAAAAAATCGAAAAGAGGAAGAAAAATATTTTTTGTAACTTACGTGATAGATTACACTAGTATTTCTTTTTTTGTTAAATTCTAAAACTTAGAGTGAGAACGGGTAATTTAGGGGAGGGCCCGATTTGACAAAAAAAATTAAAATTGGGTCTTGATTTGAGAATGTTGAAATTTTGGATCTTGAAGTGAGAACCCAAAATTTGAGGGAGTGCCCAATTTAAGAAAAAAATAAAAATAGGGTCTTGATTTGAGAGGATTGAAATTTTAAGTCTTATAGTGATAATTTTTCTTAAATTTGGACCCTATTATGAAATTCTCCCATTATTTTTGCTATCATAGAACCATTTTAGTGATAGTTGACATATAAATTTGATGAAAGTTATGGTTGTTGGGACTTTGTCGCGTTAAGTTTTAGGGTTAATTTCCAAAAGTATCCTTGAAGTTTGCGGTTATTACATAAAAACCAACTAAGTTTCAAAATTACAAAATAAACCCATAAAATTTACAAAGCCGTTAGTTGGGGCATAACGAATTTTCTGATTTCATAAAAAATTAGACCTGAAAATCCTAAAATGTCTCCGCAATATTGTTCACAAATTATGAGAAGACAAAAATATCCGTCCACTTTGCTTTCTTTTTTTTTTTTCTAGACTTTCGTTAGGTGCATGGTTGTCACAAATTCCGTTAACTTTACTGCAATCTCTCAAACCTTAAAGGTGTTTTTTGTAATTTTAAAACTTAGCTGGATACTTTTTAATTACCCTAAACTTATGGGTGTTTTTGTAATTAACCCTAATCTGTAACATACGTTGTGAATGTTTTCCAATTTTCCATGCTATTGCAGAGGTCACAGAACCTGATACAAAGAATAGCTCAAAAGAAACTCTTGACAGAGGTACGTAATCTTTAATTTTGACTATGATGGGATGGTCTCAAGAAGAACGAATAGTTTGAGTGTCCTCAATTTAGAACTCAAAAGTTACTACTTACTAGTGTTATATATAAATATATATAGGGATAATTACAAAAACCTCTCCCCAAAAGTTTGGGTTAATTACAAAAAAAGATTCAGGAACGTTTAAATATTACAAAATACCCCTCAAGTTTGATTTTATGTTAAATTTAAGGGAGTAACTGTAATATTTTTATAAATATTATTGGGGTTTTTGAAAAAATTTTGCTTATGAAATGAGATTATGTACGAAGAAATCAAACTTCAACATTCTTTTGCAATTTTCAAAAACTTCTTGATTTTTTTGTACTTAAAACCTTGGTTTTTAATTTTTGTAATGATCCCTGTGTGTTTTTCTGCAACTGAAAGATTTTGATTACTAGGAAAGTGCTTTGCAAAAAGTGTCAAAATTTGGGTAAATTAAATGGTATGATTAACTGTATAAAATTTCACAGATATTGCTTTGGCGAAGCTAGAGCATGAGAAGAAGTTGTCTTTTATCAAAGCATGGGAGGAGCGCGAAAAAGCAAAGTCGAGAACAAGTAAGGTTTATATGTTTTTCACGATATTCAATCTTTTTTTTTTTTGGGATCGAACATCCATGACTTTTTGTTTCAATGCTATGTTTGGATTTTAGATTTATTCGTTATGAAAGAACAAGCAAAGCAAAGGAAACGGAAACATATTAAAAATAAGGGTTAAATTAATGTTTGATATCCAAAGTATTAGCGGTTTTTTTTGGTGCTGTTTTTTTGACATATCATTATTAGTACTAACATTTCAAGATTCAATCATTTTTGGCACGTTCTGTTAGTCAACTGTTAAAGACTAACAAATGACCTACTGTAAGAAATGATTGGGTAAATAGTGATCGACTGACATTGGAGCATTGATGGACGGGGGTGGGGCAGTCAAACTCGAAATGCTATTCTGAGCAACTTTGTCTTCTTGACCGGAGGTCAATTCATCCAGCAACACGGATAAACAAGCCCTAAATTTGGAAAATCGATTTTAGATTCCCTTTTATGCATTTTTGTTTTCTGGGAAACCAGGCCGATTGAGGAGTGGGCTTTGTGCGCCTTGAAATGAGGAAGACGATCACATGCTCAATTTCGGATTTGGAGTAGTATCTCAGACAAAATTTTGATTTTAACAAAACTTTGGTTTTTCGAATTATCGCCAATTGGCAACGAAGACGAACTTAAAACCTGAAATTAACCCTTGGGCATTATAGGGCTTGTGGAGACGTTCAAAATGAGTGATGCATGACACTAGGGGTCGCCAGAATTGGTGCCAGAGATGCTGTGAAGCGTGCGCCACTAACGTGCATCAATTTCAACAGGGAAAATAGCTTCTTTTTTTTACCTCAAAACCTGCTACTCCAGGTTCACCCGTTAGTCTTTAATGGTTAACTAATGGAACGTGCCAAAAATGAATGAATTTTGAAATGATGGATATTAATAATAATATGCCAAAAAAAAAAACCGGGTAACAAAAGTGAAAATCACTAATACTTTGGGTATCATAAATGCAATTAACCCTTAAAAATAAAGCGCAAAGTTTGTTAAGACGAGATGACAAACATTTTTCATAATGTTTCTTGTCACTATAATTCAAGAACCAAATGTGTGGCATGTTCTGGTTGTATATACTAATTAAAATTCTGTTATGAAACAGGGCCCAAAAAAGGCACTCTAAAGTTACTTCGTGGGAAAACAGCAAGAAGGCATCTCTTGAAGCCCAGCTAAAGAAAATTCAGGTAAAATGGCATCATCAACAATATCAAACGTAATTTCTAATTTGGATAGCTACAAAACTGCCCATGAGGTCCAGTTTAATTACAAAAAAACTCCAGTTTAATCAGTTTTATGTTGGCGTGTAGGAACAATTGGAGAGGAAAAAAGCAGAATATGCAGAAAAAATGAAAAATAAGGAAGCACAAATTCACAAGCAGGCTGAAGAGAAGAGAGCTACGGTTGAAGCCAGAAAAGGAGAAGAGCTTCTCAAAACTGAGGAGATGGCTGCAAAGTATCGCGCCATCGGACAAATTCCAAAAACGGGTTTAGGATGCTTTGGAGAGAAGTAAATTTGATATAATATGAATCAACAATGACAATGTTTAATTTCAATTTTGCTTGTGAAATCTTATTTTTTTCCCACTTGTTTTTGTATGGTTTTAGTGATGATTCAAGAAAATGATATAGTTTCATTTCATCAGTGTGGTGCAGTGAAAAGTATGCATTCTAGCTTTTGGCTTGTGAAAAAAAACAATGACCGTATGACCTTAGCTCCTTCAATCGCCTCTTGCGATTAGCTAAGTCATTATCTCTAAGTGTTTGTGTGTGAAGAAGTGTAAGAAGATGGCTAGGTAATAAGTCCACAAGAAAATTTGGAAAGGAACACTTTATTACTCACTCAACTCGCTTACCAGATGCTTGATTGGTTATAAAAGAGGTCTTACTCCTATTTATACTATTACACCTCTTTAATGGACGGTGGTGATTCATTTGATCCAACGATTGGAAGAAGTTTTCTAGAACTTGTTCGCCTTATTTTTCGCTTCGCCAAGTGAACGGTGCAGTTTATAGATATGGTTAGCAAGGTCGATCCCACATAGACTAATAAATTTGTGCACTAAGTATTGATTGGAATATTATTATTTTTATTTAGACGATCTAAAGTTGATGATTGTTTTGTAAAAGTAAGACATGATTTTATCATAAAAAGACAAAGTAAAGATTTCGATAGAAAGATCAAGTAGACGAATGGATTCTAGGGTTGTGGTTTCTGTTAATCTCCCTCTTGTTATCCGAATAATCAAAACCAAAGTTATTACTAGTCTTCCTTTTAAGACGATCACAAAAGTATTTTACCCTCTCTCTCGAGACACAATAAAAGCGTTGATTGAATTATCTATGCTAGCATCTCTACTCAACATAAGATAAACAACTCCCAAAAGCATAATAGATCATTTATCCTCACAAATACTCACAGACTTCTCAATCATGCAAAGTATTCATGTCAAGTACTCAAGATCTAGTATTGAAACTCATCTCTCGAATTATGAATTAATACATCAAGCAAGTTAAACCAATGGCCATTTGATAAAACAAGAATAAAACAGAGTACTTGAATAGGGTTCAAAATAATAACTTCAATTCAATTAAACAACAAACAAGAGTATCAATTAACCCAATCCCAAACCCCGGAATCACAAGATGTTTAGCCGAACATGAAAAATAAACAATTCTTAGACAAATTGTTCATGTTCATATCTAACTAAGTTGAAAATAAAAGGTACAATGGAATAAGCAAACTCAGGGATATTGATGATCTCTCGATCAATCTTCAATCCTCAAGCGTGTGAATGCGACCTCGATCAATCTCTTGAATCTTCCGGTAGAAGGTTGCTCTTTTCTGTGATTTCTAGGGTAGAAATCAGTGTGTCCTCATTTGGGGACGCCTTGTCTCTATTTATACTCCCGTTGGGCCAAACCTAAGTTAAAAATCGCATAAGTCTGACTTTCCCGCATAGACGCACGAGCCGTGCGCCAACGCACGACCAGCCCGTGCGTCAAGCCGTAGCCACATTCTTCTTTTGATCTGATGCATGGGTCATGTGCCTGACACGACCTGCACGTGCGCCATGCGAACATACACTCCTCTTTGTAGGGATCACGCACGGGCCATGCGTCTAAACACAGGCTGCCCGTGTGTGGCCATATTTTGCCCGGTTCATGTGATCTCTTCTCGGTTTAGCTCCAAACTTCACGTATTCGATTGATTTTCGACGGTCCTTTACTGCAATACTTCGATTTGTCACAAAAGTGTTACAAATATCGTTTAATTCCTACAAAACGAGCAAAGCGTAATGCCTTTTCCATTTTATAAGAACATGGCTATTTTACTAAGTTAATGCATGCTTAACAACCTATTATGTCCACAATTATGCCCAAATTACATGCAAAACTCATACTAATCAAACTGATTTTACATAATCAAACTCACCTTTTCCACATAATTGTCCAAATACTCCTGATTGGTTTAAAATGATTTTACTATTTTTTCGGAGTATTTCTTGAAATTCATTTTCAACAAAAATTGGACAACTTCTCTGTTTTGAGGTTAACCGGTCGCCCTACAGGGCAACCCATATCTGAAAGTTATGCAAAACAGAGAACAACATGTTTGCTGAAAAAAGGGAGGTGGACCAGGTCGCCCTATTGGCATCGCCCCGCCTATGGGGGGCATCCGGTGTCGAGTTTGGTTCAAATTTTGCAAACTTCTCTGTAGACAGCATTTTTAAGAGGGCAACCAGTCCAGAGGATGTCGACCGGTCGAACCCCATGGTGACCGGTTGCCCTGTGTAAAATCTCAGTGTTTTCAAGGTTTTCTCATTTCTACGCGATCGATCGCCATACCATTTCGACAGCAAAATTCTAGCCGTTGACATCAGACAACTTTTCCTCAATTTATGGTGTTAATCTCTAACAGCTATATTCTTCATTTGTCTTGCAATTTGATAAGTGCATTTTTGTTTATGTTTTTATAACTCTTTTTCGATAATTTATTTAACTTTTTAGCTTAATAATCAATAAATTCAAGAAAAATCACATTGGCTTGTTTTGAATGATGAAGGTAAAGACTTGAAGCAAACTCACATAATTTTCTTATGAAAAGACGAACAAAAATGAAGTCTAACATTGATCAAAAAGAAGGCAAGAAGACTCAATCTCGTGCAAAACACACCCCAGTGTGTTGGAAAATATGGCCATGCTTCAAAGGGAAGAAAAACAAGAAAAGCGAGAAAAAAATACACCTGGCCGTGCTTGCAATGCACGGCCGTGTTTCAAAGATGATGACGACAAAAAACACGCCCAAACCGTGTTTAAAAGCACACCCTGCCAAAAATTCCCAGCATGACGAAGAAAACACGGCCGGGTCGTGCTTCCCGAGCACGGCCGTGCTTTTTCTCCAGCTCAAAGTTCCTTTTGGCGGAAATTATGGGGACTTTTCCTTTTTTGCTTTTGGACAACTTTTGTACAACTTTTACATCTCATGTTGCTGCATTAAGCCCCATTATTCTTTCAATTATCATATGAAAACAAGGATTCAACAACCCAACTATGGAAGTGGAGCAATTGTTTGTCAAAAGATGACATTGTTAATGTGTTCTATCACAACAACAATGTCTATAAAAGCCAAGAGTTTGGGTTGGAGGATGGTATTCCATTCATATTTATTGATTCATTCACTCTTTCAAAGCAAAATACATTGAGAGGATAAAAGAGAGGTAGAGTTGGAAGTTGAAGAGCATTAGAGGAGAAGGCTTGGAGCTCAACATCATCAATCAAAGGAGGAAGTCTTGTATTGGTCTTGAATAAGAGCTAAGTACACATGTTCATTTTATTCAATTATTCTTGTGTAGTATACTCTTTTGTCAAAGCCATGTGTAGCTAAATTTCTAGTGTTTGAATGTAATGGACTCTAGAATGAATTTGTGATTTTTGGATTGAATGTTTTTAATAAAATTCTCATGTCTTGTGTGATTAACTTATATCATGCTTATTTCATTCGAGTTAATATTTCCGGTATATTAATTTGATTTATATTCTTCATTGGGTAATCGAGAGATTTATGGTGAAAAAGAACTTGTATAAGTGAAAGAGTTGCATGCAATCCTAATATAGGATGACATAAATCTTCTGAATTAGGGTCAAACCTAATATGAGAATTCACAAATCGTTTAATGCAATCTTGGGGTTTTAACTAGAAAGAGATTTCAGTTAATCAATTTGAGGTTAGGAGTTATTCGCGCTCGATAGAGGGTTTAACTTAATTCGAGAATTTATACGGTCCACATAACATGAGATTTTATTAAAAGAGGTTGGTTTTTGCTTAAGGGCTTATGGTTGTATTTTTATCTTGTTGAATCACAAAAACATTCTAGAGGGATTTACATTCAAACACATTTCTAGATCTTGATTTCTTATTCTACAATCTACTTTTATTTGATCTTTTGTAAGTTGTGATTATTTCAATTCCTTTATTTTTCATTTTCCATTTTTAACCAACAAAAACTCTGAAAATTGCTAGATTAGATAACAAAAAGACGGTAATTATTAGTACTTACAATCCTCGTGGGAATGACACTCGGTACTCAATAATCTATACTGTGAAACGATAGGTGCACTTGCCTACTTGTTTTCTAGAGTAGCTTTTGAGCCTCAAGTTTTTGGCGCCATTGCCGGGGATTGTAATATTAAGAACACCTTATTTTTGTTAATTTAATTATTTTTTTTATTTTCATCATTGTCTTTCTTTTTATCTATCCTTGTAAATATTGGATTACACTTATCCTCTTTATTTACCACAATCCATGCCTACTCGACGTCGAATTTGGAAGTGATACCGTCGGTAGCAACACGAAGAGAAAGTACTAATATAGACCACGAAGAGGATACTAACGAAAGCAAAGATTTCGTAATGGCGGACGAACAACAAAGAACCATGTATGACTATGCCAAACCATCTATGGACGGGACGTCATCTAGCATCGTAAGGCCCGCTGTTGCGGCCAATAATTTTGAGATCAAACCGATTGTCATTCAAATGGTGCAACAATTTGTTCAATTTGACGGCCTACCGGACGAAGATCCAAATAACCATATCGCAAATTTCGACGATACCTTCAAAATCAATGGAGTCTCTGATGATGCCATTCGTTTATGCCTATTCCCATTTACTCTTCGGGGACAGGCTAAACAATGGCTAAACACTTTACCAAAGGGAACAATCACAATATGGAGCATTATGGCTGAAAAGTTCCTTTTGAAGTATTTTCCACCCGCCAAAACCGCACGATTGAGGAATGAAATCTCTTCATTCACTCAAGAAGACGATGAGACCTTGTACGACACTTGGGAGAGATTCAAAGAATTGTTGCGGAAATGCCCACATCATGGCCTTCCTATTTGGATGCAAGTCCAAACGTTTTACAATGGGCTACTCTCGTCGACGAGACAAATGATTGATGAGGCGGCTGGGGGAATGTTGAACAATAAAACACCCGAAGCCGCCCAAGATCTAATAGAAGGAATGGCCATGAATGGCTATCAATGGCAATCCGTGCGAGGTAAAACCAACAGGACAGTGGGTGTATACAATGCAGACGCGGTAGTCACGCTAGCCGCACAGGTTGAAGCTCTGACTCAGAAAATTGACGGCTTGGCAGCTCCAAAACCACCACAACATGTCTTCTCATGCGAGACTTGTGGAGGATCGCACAACCACCAAGAGTGCCCCCACGCGATACCACCACATGAACAAGTGGATTATCTAGGTAATCAATCTCGACCCTCTCAAAATAATCCTTTCAGTAACACCTATAATCCAGGTTGGCGACAGCACCCGAACTTCAGTTGGAACAATCAGGGCCAACAACGGCATAATCCAAACGCACTTCCCAATTCGTCTGCACCTCCCGGTTTCCAACCGCAAAAACCAACTTTGGAGGACTTATTGTCCAAATTCGTCCAAACAACGGAAACCCATTTCACGACCACTGAAACATCCTTAAGGAACCAAGAATCGTCCTTTCGCAACTTGGAAAATCAAATTGGCCAAATTGCTAAAATGATCTCCGAAAGCCCACAAGGAAGTTTACCTAGCAATACCGAACCGAATCTAAGAGAGCAGGTAAAAGCAATCACTCTAAGGAGTGGAACAAAGCTAGACGAGGTACGGATGCCGGAGGACGAGCCCACTCCCATACAACAGAAAAACGAACAGGTACTCAAAGAAACAAAGAAGATGGTACCAAAATTTCAACTGCCTATCCCGTATCCAAGCCGATTACGTAAGGACAAGCATGACGACCAATTTGGTAAGTTTTGGATTTGTTTAAACAGCTTACACATCAATATTCCTTTTGTTGAAGCCTGTCATAGATGCCAAAATACGCCAAGTTCTTAAAAGAATCCTCTCAAATAAGAAGAAGCTTGAAGAAATATCCATGGTGCAATTAAATAAGGAATGCTCGGCAATTTTGCAAAACAAGTTACCTCGAAAAATCAAAGATCCAGGGAGTTTTACTATTCCTTGTCATGTCGGTAATTTGGTTGTTGATCGAGGCATTGGCGATCTAGGGGCTAGCATTAATTTGATGCCTTATGAATTGTTTAAACAGGATGGGTCTAGGGGAACTAAACCGACTAGAATGAGCTTACAATTAGCTGATAAGTTCATTAAATATCCTAGAGGTATTGTTGAGGATGTTTTGGTCAAAGTCGATAAGTTTATATTTCCTGTCGATTTTGTAATTCTTGACATGCATACCGACGTCGAAGTCCCCTTAATCCTAGGGCGTCCATTTTTAGTTACTACTAAGGCAATCATTGACGTACATGATGGCAAACTGATTTTGTGAGTCGAAGATGAACAAGTCATTTTTAAAATCGCTACATCGATGAAAAATACGACAGATAAAGATGACTCGTGTTTTGCTATTGATCTTGTTGATATGGAGATAACAAATTCCTTATCAAACATGATTTCTGACGAATATTTGGAGACTTGTATTGTTCAAAGTGCAGGTATAGCAGAAGAAAATCCCTTCCTTAGGAATTTGTACTCGCATTGGAGGAAAACACACCAATAGAACAGCGAGAAAGAGTTCGAAAAAATTGACAACTTTCAAGTGGGGCATAACAGGCCATCCATTGAGGACCCACCGCTGTTGGAGTTAAAAGAACTACCTGAACACATTGAATATGCATTTCTAGCCGATAACTCCAAACTCCCTGTGATTATTGCCCCCAATCTATCCTCACATGAAAAGGATAGATTGTTGGCGATATTACGGGAACACAAAAAGGCCATCGCTTGGAAAATCACCGACATTCAAGGGATCAATCCATCCTTTTGCACTCATAAAATTTTGATGGAAGAAAATTTCAAGCCGGTTGTTCTACCTCAACGTCGCTTAAATCCAAACATGAAAGAGGTAGTCCAAACAGAAGTCATCAAACTACTTGATGCTGGGCTCATCTACCCAATCTCTGACAGTAATTGGGTAAGCCCAGTCCAAGTGGTCTCGAAGAAAGGTGGGATGACAGTGGTACCGAATGAGAGGAATGAACTAATTCTTATCCACCAGTCAACAAATACAGAAATGAAGAGTATGTAAGAGTCTTCAGAGAGAGAAGACAAGAAAAGAAGAAAGTCATGTTGGTCAAGCTTAGATCGTTGAACCGACCAAGAGCAAGGAACCAACAGACTCGGATAGTAGTGAAGCAGACTACAACCAGTTATAAGAAGATGATTGGTCTTAAAAAGCTGGAGACCATAGTCCGATGTTCCAGAAATGTATCTTAATAAGCGCTTTACTGCCTTCCAATGAGAGTCCAAGGGATTTTGCATAAACTGACTCAATTTATTCACTGGATATGTGATTTCGGGCCTGGTGATGGTAAGGTATTGAAGTCCTCCAATGACTTGTTTGTATAGAAGACCATCCGAAAAACTATTTCCCTCAAACTTTGAAAGAACCGGAGAGGATAACATGGGGCTACTCAATCCCTTTGCATCAGACGTGAACTTTAGCAAGCAAGTCATGAATGTATTTTCTTTGAGTAAGAAGCATGCCATCTTTAGTGTAGTTGACTTCTATACCAAGAAAGAAATGAAGAGCTTCAAGGTCTTTGAGAGAAAAATGAGTACTAAGATCTTTGACTACTGTATCAATGGCTTCATTAGAGCTCCCTGTGATCACAATATCATCAACATATATGATCACTAGATGACTGAAGTAGATGAAATTCTAAAAAATAATGATGTATCAGCCTTTGAGGAACAGAATCCAATGGATTGCAAAACTGATTTTAACCTATCAAACCAGGTTTTAGATGCCTGCTTGAGGCCATACAATGCCTTGTTAAGCTTGCAAACATAATCACTTCTACTAGGATCCTCAAAACCTGGTGGTTGGTGCATGTAGATTCCGTTCCTTGATCAAGTTCTCCATTTAAAAAGGCATTATCTACATCAATCTGCTTGATAAACCATTTCTAGCAAGAGCAATTGTCAATATTAATGTCACAGTTGCAGGTTTAACAACAGGACTGAACACATCAGTGAAATCCACCCCTGCAATTTGTGTGTATCCCTTGGCAACTAACCTTGCCTTATATTTAGAAAGACTCCCATCAGCAATTCTCTTAACCTTGTACACCCATCTACACCCAACAACATTTCTTCCTAGGGGCAGTTTTGTAAGAGTCCATGTTTGATTTTTTATTAAAGCATTATATTCATCTGTCATAGCATCTTTCCAGTGAGCATTATTCATAGCATCATCAAGATTGTGTGGTTCAGTTTCAATAAGAGCAGCACTATAAGTTTTTGGTTTGAATATACCTGCTCTTGCTCTTGTAATCATAGGGTGTTTTCTGACAAGAGGAACATCATTAGAGCTGATATTATCAGAAGGAGGTTCATCAGTCTGAATATCCTGTGGATTAACTCTTGTTGCTCGCGTTGTTGGTGGTGTGTTTTGTGGTGATTGAGTCTGATTTTGTGAAGATGTTGTGTGCAAAGGTGAAGTGTTTTCTGGAGGTGTAAAGTCATTATGTTATGTGTTGTCGGTGAGAGTGTTTTGTGAATCGGTGCATAATGTTGAGGTGGTTGTGTTATGATAGGAATGCTAGGTGTTAAATGTTGCACACTTTGGTCGATTCAATGGAGTGGATAGATGCTTGGAAATAAGGAAATGGAAAATCTCTTCATTGAAAACAACATCTCTAGAGTATATGATTTTTCCATTAGAGAGGAGTATTTTGTATCCCTTAAACGATTGTTGTATCCAAGAAACACACTAGATTGAGATCTGGTTCCGTTTATTCTTGTTATAAGCTCTTAGGTGAGGAAAACACGGCATCCAAAGATTCTAAGATGAGAATAGATAGGAGGTTTGCCATAAAGAATCTCAAAGGGGCTCTTGAACCCAATGGTTTTATTTGGGATTACATTGATAAGATAGGCGAGGTAGCAAAACAAATCATCCCAATATTTCTTAGGGGCGCTTGATTGAGCCATTAGACTTAGTCCGGCCTCAATTATGTGTCTATGTTTTCTTTCCACTTTGTCCCATTTTGTTGGGGAGTGTACGGGCATGACACTTGGTGGACAATGCCAAAATCGAAAATACTTTTAGCAAAGGTTTGAACTATGTGCCTCCGCCACTCAACCATCTTGATTCTTTTATTAGTTTGATTTTCAGCAAGGTTTTGAAGTGAAGGAAAGCATTGTAGGTATCAGATTTCGATTTGAGAAAGTATATCCAAACAAATTTTGTAAAATCATCAACAAAAGCTACATAATAATTGCTGCCATTGGATGATTGAACTGGAGAAGGACCCCAAAGGTCTGTGTGTATAAGCTGTAATGGTTCTGTGGTTTCATGATCAGATTTATGAAAGGGCAATTTATGTGACTTAGATACAGCACAATCAGAACAGAAAACACCATCTTTATTAATATAGGAAACATTACATGCATCCAAAGCCTTTCTAGTTACATCAAGAGAGGGATGTCCTAACCTTCTATGCCAAAACTCTAAGGTTTTAACAGTTTGAATAACATAAGAAAAAGGCTTAGAGGTGTTTTTATTCCGAGAAGCAGCAAGAGAACCATTCTGACTTTCAGTTTCCTTAGAACAGACTTTGAGAGCTTGAGGTTTTTTGAGCTTAATGAGCTTGAATTGATATAGGCCATTCCTAAGACTGCCCCTGAGAAGAATTTCCCCTGTAGCTTGATCCTTGACAACACAAGAGAAGGGATAGAATTCAAAAAACACTACATTATCTCTAGCAAACTGTGCAACACTTAACAGGTTTTAGTTATCTTGGGCACATTAAGTAAATTATTAAGCTTAAAGAAGTGTAGTGCTTGTGTTTTGTTTTGTGAGGATGTAGGTGAAGCAACAAGAGTCTTACCAACGTGGGATATGTCAAGACCAGTCCCATTTCCTACTTGAAATTTGTTGTGCCCATTGTAATCTGATGCTATGCTCAGATTTGAAAAATCATTTGTGACATGGTGGGAGGCTCCTGAATCTGGGAACCAGTTCAACTCAAAATGTTGATCAGGTGTAGTGGCAACCATTGCATTGGATTGAAGGAAGTTCCTGTTGTTTTCAACAATGTTTCTTTGAGCTTGATTGTGGCTGTCTTGCACAAACTCTGAGTTGAACCTATGATAACATCTCTCAGCAGTATGATTGTTGTATCCACATATCTGGCAACTGATACCATGATGGATTCTAGATTAAACATAATAAGAAATATAACAAGCTAAAGATAAAAACAGGAATGAGCTAAGCACTGTAGTATTGAATAGCATATAAAAGATGATGATTACATTGGTATAAGTTGTGCCCATTTATAGTAGATACAAGGAATCTTAAGGGGACACATGTTACCCTCTCATAGGATACAGCTATAACAAATGGTACGAGGTTGTACAAATTCTAGCTGGCAATAAACCTGGGCAAATTCTTAGTAAATGACAGCAACCTGATGAGGTATTAACTGGTGCAAATGTAGGTGTTATTTGGTGAAGGTAATTAATGATATTTTCTATTTCCATCACTTCCTCATCTATCAAGCTTTAGATGATGATGGCTTTGAGAAAATCTCAAGTGCTACCTCTGCTAAACAAGTGTGGGATAAGCTCCAAGTCTCTTACAAGGGAGAAGAGAAAGTTAAAAAGGTACGACTACAAACATTGAGAAGAGAGTTTGATTCACTGCAAATGAAAGAAGGTGAACTTGTTTCTGATTACTTTTCTAGAGTTTTGACCGTTTCTAATCAACTAAAAAGAAATGGTGAAAAACTAGAAGATGTAGTCATTATGGAGAAAATTTTATGATCTTTGGATGCAAATTTTGATAGTATTACAACTATCATCGAGGAAACTAAAGACCTCAAAACTATGACAATTGAACAACTTCTTGGTTCACTACAAGCCCATGAAGAAAAGAAGAAGAAAAAGGGTGTTGCAGATCAACTCCTTAAGACAGAAGTCCAGCCAACCAAGAATGAAGAAAACTTCCACAATAATGAGTCAACGTGGAAGAGGTCGTGGACAAGGAAGAGGTCGAGGTCATGGACGAGGTTGGAATTCAAACAATAATTTCAACAACAACAACTATATGCAGGAGAAAGTTCCACAAGAGGTCGTGGAAGAGGAAATTCATACTCGAGGTATGATAAATCTCAAGTTCAATGTTATAATTGTCAAAAGTTTGGTCATTACGCCCGGATTGTAGAAATCCCAATACTCGAGTTAATGAGAGAGCCAATTTGGTGGAAGAAAAGAAAGAAGATGGTGTTAATGTTTTGCTTCTAGCATGAAACGATAACGGTGAAGGTCAAGATGACACATGGTACCTGGATACAGTGCTAGCAATCATATGTGTGGAGACGAACAATGTTCGTAGAACTTGATGAATCTGTAAGTGGCAATGTCTCTTTCGGTGATGATTCTAAAGTAGCGTAAAAAGGAAAAGGTACAATCTTATTCGCTTGAAAGATGGGAGGCATCAATTTATTTCTAATGTTTATTATGTACCCACCATGAAAACAAATATTTTGAGTGCAGGGACAACTCTTAGAGAAAGGTTATGATATTCATTTGAAAGACAATAACCTTTCTATAAGAGACAATATGAATAATTTGATTGTCGAGGGTACCCATGTCAAGAAATAGAATGTTTCGCTCAACATTCAAACTGATGTAGCAAAGTGTCTCAAGATGTGCTATAAAGATTCATCATGGTTGTGGCATCTAAGATTTGGACATCTCAACTTTGGAGGACTCGAGTTACTATCCAAGAAGAATATGGTGAGAGGTTTACCTTGTATCGGCCATCCCGATCGGCTTTGTGAAGGATGTTTACTTGGGAAGCAATTCGGGCAAAGCTTTCCAAACGCGAGTCAAACTCAGGATCTCAAAAGCCACTTGAGCTCATACATGCCGATGTTTGTGGTCCTATCAAGCCAAATTCATTCGGTAAAAGTAATTACTTTCTACTATTCATTGATGATTTTTCAAGAAAAACTTGGGTTTATTTCTTGAAGCGAGAAGTCGAAGTGTTTGAAGCATTCAAAAATTTTAAGGCGCGAAGGAGAAAGAAAGTGGTCTTCACATTAAAGCCATGAGAATCGATCGAGGAGGAGAATTCACTTGAAAGAATTCCAAGAGTTTTGTGAAGCAAATGGAATTCGACGACCACTTATTATTCACAGATCCACCCAACAGAATGGAGTTGCAGAAAGAAAGAATCGAACCATTCTCAACATGGTACGAAGTATGCTCAAAAGCAAGAAAATACCAAAGGAATTCAGGCGGCGGGCGTGGCGTGTGCGGTTTATCTGTCAAATCGCTCACCAACAAGAAGTGTGTGGGGCAAGACACCACAAGAAGCATGGAATGGGAGAAAGCCTGGTATTTCTCATTTAAGAGTTTTTGGAAGCATAGCTCATGTACATGTACCAGATGAACAAAGAAGCAAGTTGGATGATAAAAGCGAGAAGTTCATCTTCATCGCTCTTCGACAATAACTCCAAAGGCTACAAACTATATAACCCCATCAATGGGAAGATAATCACCAAATCGAGATGTTATCTTTGATGAAGAAGGCGAATGGGATTGGGGTACACATGCCAAAGATTACAACCGTTCTGAATTTGAAGATGATGAACAAGTAATTGTTGAGCAATCGGGAGAAGAACCTATTACACCACCAACATCACCATCATTTTCACAATCACCACCATCTTTCCTAGTTGAGAGAAATGAAGAGCGTACAAGAAGCCTGGGAGAGCTCTATGAGGTAATCGATAAGCTCGAAAACCTCACCCTATTTTGTCCTGCGTTCGCAGATTGTGAGCGTGAACTTTGAAGAAGCTACTCAAAATAAGAAATGGGGAGATGCAATGGATGAAGAAATTAAATCCATCAAGAAAAATGACACTTGGGAGCTTGCTCAACTTCCCAAAGGTCATAAAGCAATTGGTGTAAAATGGGTGTACAAGGTGAAAAAGAATGCCAAAGGAGAAGTTGAAAGATACAAGGCGAGGCTTGTTGCAAAAGTTATAGTCAAAGAGTGGCATTGACTATGATGAGGTATTTGCTCTGTTGCACGTTTAGAAACCATAAGACTAATAATTTCTTTGGCGACCCAAAATAAGTGGAAAATACATCGATGGATGTAAAGTCGGCATTCCAATGGAGTATGCGGAGGAAGAAGTCTACATTGAACAACCAGCGGCTATGTGGTTGAAGGACAAGAAGATAAAGTCTTGAAGTTAAAGAAAGCTCTCTATGGATTGAAACAAGCACCGAGAGCATGGAATAGTAGAATTGACAAATACTTGCAAGAGAAAGGCTTCACAAAATGTCCATACGAACATGCTCTTTACATCAAGAACAAGGATAATGATGTTTTAATTGTTTGCTTGTGCGTTGATGATTTGATTTTTACGAGAACAACATAGGCTTGTTCCAAGAATTCAAGAAAGCAATGACAAAAGAGTTCGAAATGATGGGATATTCATCTCACAAGAAGGCTACACAAAAGAGATTTTGAAGAAGTTTAAGATGGATGATTGCAATCCAATAAACACACCAGTAGAATGTGGATTGAAATTGTGCAAGGATGATGAAGGAAATAAAGTGGATCCAACATTGTTCAAAAGCCTAATTGGGTGTTTGAGGTACTTAACTTGTACAAGGCCTGATATTCTTTACGCAGTTGGACTCGTGAGTCGCTATATGGAAAATCCAACCACCACACATTTCAAGGTAGCCAAGAGAATTCTTCATTACCTAAAAGGTACAATCAACTTTGGTCTGCTTTATTCAGTTTCTAATGATTATAAGCTAGTTGGATACAGTGATAGTGATTGGGGTGAGATACGATGATCGAAAAAGTACAATCAAGGCTTCACATTTTTCATGGAGATCTTGCTTTCACTTGGGCATCGAAGAAACAACCAATAGTCACTCTTTCAACATGTGAAGTCGATGCGTGGCAAATACATCATGTGTTAGTCATGCAATATGGCTAATGAATTTGTTAAAAGAATTAAGCATATCACAAGAAGATCCAACAGAGATTTATGTTGATAACAAGTCAAGAAATAGCTTTGGCCAAGAATCCGGTATTTCATAATCGAGCAAGCATATTGATACACGATACCATTACATCGAGAGAATGCATTGCGGAGAAAAGTTCAAGTGAAGTGCGTGAAGTCGCAAGATCAAGTTCTTTGATATCTTTACCAAGCCATTGAAGTATGAAGACTTTGCAAGATTGAGAAGTTCACTTAGGATTATAAAATAAGTTTAAGGGAGAGTGTTGAATTATATAAACTTATTTTATGTTTAATTGTGGTAGATGAGTTTGGTAGTTGAGTTTAAGTTGTTGGTATGGTAGGTGAATGTGGTAGATGAAAATAAAAGATAACCATTGGATTAAGGTTGGTGAGAATCAATCTTAACCATTGATCTAGATGAAGTTTTAGTATAAATAGGTGGTGTTGTTGGTTCATTTTGTATCAAGTTAAGAAAAGAAAAACAAGTGAGTGAGAAGCAAAGCTTCTAAGTAATATTGAGTTTAAGTGAAGTTGTGGTGAGGTGTGTCTTGTAATATTTGAGTGATCAATAAAATTATGTCTTTTGAGAGGTAAATTTCCAATAGACTATTGTTCTTTATCAACCACCAGAACGGGATTCGGTTGTTGTTCATGAGGACACGATTGTAACACAAATGTTTTATTGTCTGCAATTAACAAACAAGAAAAATAGGACAAATTGAATTTATATAAATCAAATGAAAAATATAGGTTACAATCTCTATTTTTTCCTCTGATTCTTCTCTTCAAAAATATAATATTTGGAAATGAGAATTTGGAGATGAACTCTTCAACTTTATCTTCTCCAAACTTGAACTTGAGTTTCAATAACGTTAATTCGAGGGCTTGACAGCTTAATCCCGAATCAAATGTGATATATTTGAGGATATTTGACTTGGATATGAAAACTTCTTGGTGAATTTGACTCTTGATCTTCCTCCAAATGGATTTGACTTCTATAATGTTAACTCGAGGGCTTGAAAGCTTATTCCCGAATCAAACGCCGTGATTTGAGCGGACTCGCGATGAACGCCTTGAATTTTTCCTTGAACAATGTGGATCTCCTTGAATATATTCTTCTTGCCTTGAGAGAATTTCCTCCACCGTCTTCTTGCTTGGATTTCTTCTCTTTGAATTGTGATTTAATTCCTTGAGAATAACCCCTATTTATACTTGTAGGAGAGGGGTCTTTGGGTAGCTTATATGGTGAGGACTCTAATTTGATTGGTCTTGCAAGATTTAATATTATTTCTTTAATCATAAATTATGATAATTATCAAAAGAAATAATAATAAATCAAGATAAATCTTGATTTATAAGAACTTGACATTTGGCGATCTTTCATTGGCCACCAAATTTTATATGTCTACAAATGCCCCCTCGAGACTTGTTCACGTGCATTTGTTTTGGCGAATGTGAAAAGTGAACTAGTCTCGAACTCTTTTCATCCAATGATGAATTCACAATATTTCGCTTGACTTGGGACATAAATATAGTTTAAACTCATATCAAGGAGTACTTGAATTTGTAGACCGTTTATACTCATATCAATGAGTTCTTGAATTTGTAGACATTTTATTCTCATATCAAGGAGTCTTCATTTGGACTTGAGATATGCTGATAATTTATACTCGTATTAAGGAGTCTTCATTTAAATTTGAGTCATATTGATAGTTTATACTCGTATCAAGGAGTATTCATTTAAATTTGAGATATGTTGATAGTTTATACTCAGTATCAAGGAGTATTCATTTAAATTTGAGACATGTTGATAGTTTATACTGTATCAAGGAGTATTCATTTGAATTTGATATATGATGATAGTTTATACTCATGTCAAGGAGTAAACATTTGAATTTATGATATATTGATAGTTTATACTGTATCAAGGAGTATTGATTTGGATTTGGGATATATTCATAGTTTATACTCAGATCAAGGAGAATCATTTGAATTTGAGATATGTTGATATTTTATACTCGCATCAAGGAAAGAGACATTTGAACTTGAGATATGTTGATAGTTTATGCTCGTATCAAGGAGCAGACATTTGAATTCGAGACATATTGATAGTTTATACTGTATCAAGGAGTAGACATTTGAACTTGGGATATACATTTTATACTCATGTCGAGGAGTGTTATTGATAGTTTAGTGCTCTTATCAAGGAGCATTTGGGCATATTTTATTTTGACAAGTTATATGGTTTATGCTCGCATCTAGGAGCATTGAGAAGTTGTAGATGGCTCCACCTTTTCTTCTTCATTGTCTTCATCACTTGGGCATTCTTGTTGGTCAAAGTTAAAACTTATCTCAATGGTATGTGCTCGAGTTGCTTCTTTAAAAGTTTTTGGCTTAATTCCTTGAAGTATGTAGCATAGCTCCAATGCATTCCTTGATGCACATGTCAATTGCTTGAGGCCTCGACAATTGATCTTTGCAATTGAGGCTTAAGTCCTCCAACGATTGATATAGTCAATGACGAACTCTCCCTTCCACTGGCATGAATTTGAGAGTTCAATCATACTAACAGTTCATCGGGTGCTATAGAAACGGTTGAGAAACTCTTGTTCTAACTGCTCCCAAGTATCAATTGAATTTGCCCCCAAGTCGGTGTACCAATCGAATGCACTTCCTTTCAAAGATCGAACAAACTGCTTTACTAGGTAATCTCCATAAGTTCCAGCGTCATTGCATATCTCGATAAAGTGAGCCATGTCTTTGCGCTTGATTGCCTATGCCGTCGAATTGTTGAACCAGGGGTTGATAGCCAATAGCATCTTCAAATTATCAATTCTCAAAGTATATGGCTTAACATAAGTTCGTTGACTTGGAGTTTTCATCGAACTTTTGATAGTCCTTTAATAAATTCCTTCACTTGGTCAATCGAATCACGCCATCGGATGAGACTTGCAACTCCTTTGCAGGAGACTCCTCCTTTTCGTTTGGTTGTTGCCTTGTGGATGTTTCAACATCATCTTGAGCTTCAACTTTGTTTGCCCATCGCACGACTTGAATCAACTTGGACAACTTTATCTATCAACTTCATGATTTGGGAGTCTCGCTCTTGAAGATGTTTTGTAAGTCCTTCAATGGCCTTCATCAAATTTGAAAATTGCTCTTCGAGTGAAGTAGCTTGGACCACCATGGCTGCAGCAGTTTCAAATCTTGGGCTTGTGGAAGGTGCGTGCACGTCGAGCGGGTCCAACGATTTTTTATTTGCAGCTCCATATTTGCCACCTTATTTCTATGCCCCTTCGTTTGTTGGAGGAGTAACTTCATGGTTCGATGACTCACCATCTTCCCTTGCCCCCTTATGATTGTATATTGGAGCGGTGGCTTCGTCGGCATTGAATAGTTAACATTTGTGGACTTCGAATGGTTGTCCATCTTCGTTGATATTTGAACTTGATTTGAAGAGAATAGATGAGAGGTAGAGATTGTCCCACTGAGCGTGCCAAAAATTTGTAACACAATTTTTTTATTATCTGCAATTAACAAACAAGAAAAATAGGACAAATTTAATTTATATAAATCAAATGAAAAATATAGGTTACAATCTCTATTTCTTCCTCTGATTCTTCTCTTCAAAAATATAATATTTAGAAATTGAGAATTTAGAGATGAACTCTTCAACTTGATCTTCTCCAAACTTGAACTTGAGTTTCAATAAAGTTAATTTGAGGGCTTGACAGCTTAATCCAGAATCAAACGTGATATATTTGATGATATTTGACTTGGATATGAGAACTTCTTGGTGAATTTGACTCTTCGATCTTCCTCCAAGATGGATTTGACTTCTATAGTGTTAACTCGAGGGCTTGAAAGCTTATTCCCGAATCAAACGCCGTGATTTGAGTGGACTCCGCGATGAACGCCTTGAATTTCGTCTTGAACACCATGGATCTCCTTGAATATGTTCTTCTTGCCTTGAGAGAATTTCTCCATCGCCTTCTTGCTTGATTTCTTCTCTTTGAATTGTGATTTAATTCCTTGAGAATGACCCCTATTTATACTTACAGGAGAGGGGTCTTTGGGTAGCTTATATGGTGAGGACTCTAATTTGATTGGTCCTTCAAGATTTAATATTATTTCTTTAATCATAAATTGTGATAATTATCAAAAAAAATAATAATAAATCAAGATAAACCTTGATTTATAAGAACTTGACATTTGGCAATCTTTAATTGCTACCAAATTTTATTTGTCTACAACGATGATCGCACCAAACTTAGATGAAAAGAGTCGCTTTGATCTCCACAGTGCCATGAAGTTGTATCAAAATCATCCGCTAATGATTATGTCCTTAGTTCTAACGATCGATTTAGAGGAAGCAAATGACTGCATCAACATAAAAGCGTTGGTCCTGATATCTTGGATGAAGATGAACAAGATGAATCTAAGCTTTAAAGACCAAGCTGGGGCAACCTCAACCACTCCACTTGCTATTCACTCATGTGCTCCTCGTGGTTATGAAGGTTATGAAATTACTACTCGAGGGATCCTGGACCGACATTCCACAAGCTATATCGGACCATCAAGATGATACTTGAGCACGCATAAAAAATACAAAATGATAATATCACTCAAAATCCTTGAGACATAAACGCCTTCATTTAAATTACGCCATTAAGTTATTTTATTATTTTTCCTGAAATTTTGCATTATTTTTCTTTGCTACTTGATCGCTTGTGATCAGGACCTTTTATTTATTTTTATAATTTTTATTTATTTAAAAAAATAATAATAAATTACAAGAAAGTTGATCTCCGTGATTGAATATTTTAGTTAGAGCTATGTCTTGGTATCTTTTATAATCAATTTTTATTGAATATTGATGTGACACGTTGTACTCACATCCACTTAAGTGGTATTGTTCGTTATGACCTAAGCCTCACGCTTTTTATCCCGAGAAAGCGCTTTCAAAAAGAGGGCTTAACCCTTGCTTATAAGCCACAGGGCCCACTCACATACTCACTCAATTTGGGATGTATCTTTCCGACATAAGCACCCCAATGTGTGGGTAGACTTCTTTGTCACAGGAACCTGCGATGTTCCCACAGCAACGCCAATTATGTGGTAATACTCACTATAGTACTTTTATGAATTCAACTTTTTTCCTTAATAAAGAAATGAATTCAACTTTTGAATGGTCACCACCAAGAATAAAAAAATTGTTAGGGGTATTGGGGTTGATCCGACGAAGACTATCCAATGCTAAGTCACCGAACAAGTAAGAATAAGCTAAAGAACTTGGGAGGAGTTAAATGAATTATCAATTGCATACTTTCTCTAACTCTATCTTGCTTTTCTTATCGCTTTCTATCGTTAAAGGGTGATTTTTGGTCTTTTTTTTATCTAAAATCAGCCTATCTACATCTTTTTTCCCATTAATTTAGTTTCTAGATAAGTGGTTTCCCCATAGATTTGGATTATTTGTTTATTTCTTGTTTGTGATTTCGTCGTTTTGGTGCGCGTTTGGTTTATCACCATCTTAATGCGGTGTTTTTTCTTTGCGTATTCGGACAAGCAAGTTTTGATTCGATAGAGAGAATCAGTCTTCAAGTTGCAAATCGAATCATAGGTATTCTAAACACTAGAAATTTCAAAATTGTAGGCTTTAGGTCGATTTCTCCATTAACCTAGATGCTTTGAAACTTTTTCTTAGTTTATTTTTTTATGATTTTTAACAGATTTGCTTGTATCTTCTATCGATGTATTGCTAGTTTAAATTAATTAATAAAATTATTTTCTTGCACAAAAAGGTGTCTTCATAGGCTTTTCCGCCTTAGGGCTTTAATGGGCGAATTTAGGTATCTTTACCAAATTTATTCGGTTGCCCAAAAATGTCTTCCTCTCGCCGATTGATTCCTTTGGCGAACTCCTCCGTGAAACTCCGCACAAGGGCTTGAGGGGGGCCACCCTCTCCCGATCTTAAGTCAATGTATTGAAGGAGAAGCAAAAGGCAAAGAGAGAAAGAGCAATGTAACAAGAAGAAAATGAGATTAGGTTAGAATGAACCTGGGCTTGGGCTTTTTATACCTTAGCTACGATTAGGGTTTCCGTAAAATTTGGGATTCCGTTACGATTTGGTGTCGTAGTCATCATTATATTAGGATCGGATCTTCTAAAACCCTAATTTTACGCCTCTAAGACCATACCCGACTCCGCCTGAGACACGCTGACGGACAATGTATTAATACGAAGCCCGCAAATCTCAAGATATCCTCGCTCCCCTATACATCTTTTGGGCCGAAATAACTATACCCCGAGGTCCTTTAGAATGCAACGCCCAACAATAGACGCCTTTAAACGCGCGAGGCTTGTGACAGTCGACGATACAACGGGCCTTACACGAGGTCAGCCCCACGCGCTGGCTTTACACAGTCACCGATAAGATGGACCATACCAAATCATTCGTGTTCGGCCTAACACCAGTCAGCCCGATACAAGCTTCATCCTTTCAAATCTTTGAACGATTATGGGCTCAATAGGTCGGTCCAATGCTATGAGCCCCGTCAGTCGTGCCCATACCATATTTCGCCTTATCGAGTCCTCCCAACTACGGTAAATTATTTCAACCATAGTCGCTAATAGGTTGGCCGACTCGCTTTTAGGGTTTGGCCTTTCCAAATTCCCGCCGCCTCTTGGTTTTCAAAATTCTACCGCCTTGGCTTTTCAAGTGCCTCGACAACGATGTGATCAAAGACGCTCTTTTTCATTTCCCGCCTGACGAACCGTGGTAATGCCCCTTTCAATATGGAGACACCTTTTGCTTTCCCTCCCCTATAAAAGGCCACCTTCCATATTTTTCCCATTTTTTTTCACGCGAATTTGCAGCCTCCCTAGAAAGATCCATTGTCGTCTTCTCCTAAGAACATCTCCAGTTCCGAGTTCTTTGTGCATCCCGGCCCCCCATCCATTTTCTCCTTCAATCTTCTAATTTTATCCAAAAGAAGTAATCCATTTTCCTTTCCAACTTTTCCTTTTTTCCTTATTATGGCATCTTCTTCTTTCTCATTAGACTCCGCCTTTGACCACACATCGCCGATTTAAACGATGTATGGCCGTAGCGACGGTTCTCTCACCACCCCTTTCTCTCGCGGAGTCCATCCTCTGGGATCGATGCCACCGAATCGATTGATTCGGGCCAGACTCCGAATAATAGAGATCCGAGCCCGAGCTTGGGTCCTCCGCCTGTGTATCCGCATGACTTTGAGACTACCCTTTCAGCCTTCCAATCTCCAAACTATAAAAAAAGCTAAGCGCCCAAATTCCTTCTACCTTCAAACTTTTCTTACTTAGCAGTCATTGGACGCCACCTCCACCAAAAATGCCTTAGCCTTTTTGCAGCCGGATAAAGGGTGGCCTCGATTCCCATTCATTCGCTTATGGTCAGAGGTCCACTCATCGTATACCCCTAAACCAGCTTGACTAGCTCCCAAGTCCTTCCGCATCCTCCTCGATTTTTCTTAATATTGACAAAATACATAGAAATAGAGCCCACTCTCGAACTATTTTTTGCTCGCTCCAAGTGAAAGCTCGACCACCAAGAGCTTTTTCTATATCACATCCCGAGGTGATGCTCAATTTTTGAGTAAATAACCTTCCTCCAATAAATTTTGGAAGGATAAATATTTTTTCATTTCTTCCCCTGAGCTGGGGTTTTATTGCCTCGACTTGGAGCCTTCCCTCTCCACGTGTAAGATAACCTCAAAGATCGGTCTCCGAGCTCAAGCCTTAATAACAGCTTTATCTTGGTCAAGTATGACCTTTCGCCTCATAACTCCATCCTCTCCCCTACTTTGAACTCGAGCCCACACGGCTCCTCGCTCCGACATTGGTAATTATAATTTTTTCAGCTAATTTATTTCTCCTTACTCATCAAGCAACTTTTCATTTGTGCATGTTTATGGCATGATGGTTGCCGAGCAGAGGAGGAGTGAGCGAGCCAAGCCGCTCGTTCCTCCCACTCCCCACTGCCTCGCTTACCCCGTGAGTCCGCCTCCCCTTCACTCGGCGCCGACTCGGCCGCCATAGCACAGCCACCACCGACTGTCCCGGCTCATCCTACCATCCCACTCTCCTCCTCCTCAAGAGATCGGGTGGCTTCACTCATGGCGAATGCTAAGCTGCGAAGACACCGCCTCCACCACTTCCTTTCACTTCTCTCGCACTCCTATTCATACACCCAACTGCATCTTTCTTCACGTAACTCTATCCTCAAGAACACACGGGACTTTTGCCACCAAGACGCTCAGGCGCAACCGCCCAACCCCCGACCGAATCGCTGGAGAAGCCGCGATGCCGAAATGGGTGAGCGCTTTTGCCCGAATCATTCAGCGCCCAAACTTAGTCGCTCGATCTCCTGTGCTCGAAATTGGTTTTGCCGACTTCCACCATCGCCGAGCTTAACACAACCAAGAAGGAATACATTCTAAAGTGCCCGAGACTAAGCTCCGGAAGAGGTGGCCGCTTCGTGAGAGAAGAAGAAGTCCGTATACACGCGACTTCTCTTTGTACCTGGGGGTTAAAGGTCGGAGAGCCGGACAATGTCAATTCTCAAGATCGGTGCCTGATCTTCAACCATTGCAGACTACTATCGCGAACAAGCTCGGGCCGAGGGCATTGAAGTTGGTCGTCAAGGCTTCCCGACCTCCCTGGGCTCCTCCGTAGTTCAAAGCATCCCGGAGAGGTGAAGCAACTTTTGGAAAGCTCCAATGAGTTCATCAAAGTCCTATCTCCCGCTATGGAGTATTATGCCTTCGCTGATCGTGTTGAGCTGCTCAAGGAGCGCGGATCACTACGAGCCCTTTGATCGCCGAGGTCCTTAAGGATCCTTCCTAATTCGGCGCTTCATGTTCTCTCGATGAAGTGAGCGCCAATTTAGCTCCTGGGAGGTTTTCACAGAGTTCTATCTCCAGCTTCCTTTTATCCTCCACCCCGTCTGTTCCAGCTCTGGGACCCTTCTCATCCTCCCGTGAGGTCGCCCAACCCCCGCCTTCCTCGGGGCACTCCCTTCTTCCAAACAGAAATCCTGATGATGATCCCGACATCGCCTCATAGATGACGGACTATCTCCACGATGACCGACCACAAAATATTCCTCCCACCACAGAGTTCAAAGATTGCTTTGTAATGTCCTTATGTACTGTAATTATTTTGATAATCAATGAAATTTCTAATGTAATTCCATTTTACTTCATCATAGTCTTGCTTTGTAGAATACAAATCAGTCGCGCTTGGATAGATTGTGTATATATATATATATATATTTATCCAAAAAAGATCAAGTATGTCAGGTTGTGCTTTCTACTCCCCAAGTATTTGGAGACTAAATTAATACTTCGTCGCATTTTTATTAATTCCATTTTCCGAACTCATAATTCAAAGTGTTTCCATCATTTCATCTAAAATGAGTAATTTCATTACATCGTGATATTCCTCTATTCTAGAATAATATTTCTTCAAATTGCAACTATTCCAAGCTTCCTAAGCTGGCCCATCAAGTTCCTCCACCTTATACGCACCTCCTGCCAAAGACCTTGCACCCGGGCTGCCCTTCCCAATTTGCAGATCTAACTTTCCCTTTGTTTTTACTAGCATCCGATCTTCTCAAAACCAAGTCTCCGAGCGAAGGCCCTTCCTCACCTTCTTATCATAAGTCGCTCTGATCCTTCCTCGTGTTCGCTCCATCTCAAGAATACCATCTTCCTTTTCATTAACGGTGTCCAGCCGCTCTGGAATCATCATCTCATTAGCATTTTCATCAAAAATTCAACTCGATGAGTTTCCATCCCGATCTCCACCTAATCACGGTCTATTCCATATACTGGCCGAATCTGAGTCTCCCCTTCTGCCGCCTCCTTTCGATTAGTTCGATAAGCCCACAACACCGAACCGAGCCTCGAACCCACGCCCTCGCCCCAGCTTTCCAAATAACTTTCCCTGACAAGAATTTAGTCACTTCCACCTGCCCATTGGCCCGCGGACGGGCTACCGACGTGAAATTTTGCTTAATCTTCAACTCCTCACACCAGCTCGGATTCCTATTCCCGCGAACTCTGCCCATTATCTCGATATCAAGATCCGAGGTGTCCTGCATCGACATACCATGTTCTGCCTCATAAACATCATCGCATTTTCGCTTATTTTAGCAGCAAGGGGCTCTACTTCCACCCACTTGCAAAATAATCAATCGCTTACAATAAAGAATTTCCTCCGACCAGTTTTTATATGGAAAGGACCAACAATGTCAATTCCCACTCTTGCAAAAGATGCCGAGCTCATAGTCATGAGCTCTCATTGCCACGATGTACCAAAGCGTGCATGAATCGACACTTTCACATGCTCTCACCAATCCCCTCTCGCTTCAAAAAAGCAAAAAGATTCCCTCTAAAGACTTTTTTTCATCAAAATCCTTGCTCCCATATGATTTCCGCAATACCCTTTATGCATCTCTTAGCACATATGTATTTCCTACTTACTCCACTTCAAATACTCAAGCAAGTAATGGAGAAGCCTCTTATATAACTTGTCCCCAATGATGCAAAAATCGTGTCGCCCCAATTTTCACCGAGCCTTTACGCCACTCGCCGGCAAGATCCCCTTTAGATAGTTATGATAGTCGACTTCCAATCCCCTTTTTCCTCGATCTCTCCGACCTCCATACCCATCACCGCTTTTTTGCCATCAAAAGCTGATTTGCTTAACTCTGATTCTCCAAGGTCGAATCGGCCATCTTTGGCAAAAATCCGCCCCGACCATTCTCCGCCTCGGACTCCGACAGATTCGATCTTCTTCACTTTTCCTTCTAAAGCCTCTGCATGCTTCAACATACCTCTTCATCATCTTTCCTCCCTAATCAAACTCCCCGTAATCCGCTTTATGAAATAGGGCCGAGAGTCCATGTAAACAACCATTCTTGTAGAAGCCCCCATCTCAATGGCTATTTGCATCCCTCCGATGAATGTTTATACTCCGCCTCATTATCGATAATTTGAACTCCAACCTCACAAAAAATCATTTTTCGACTCCCCTTTCGGCTGACCAAGACAATACCAAAGACTACATCCCGAGCTCCCATCAACCATCCACATAAAATCACCCAAGCTCCTTTCTCCACTATCATCCCCTTATTGATTCTTCAACAAAATCCGCAAAGCTCGAGCTTCATGGCCGACCTGCTTCGAATTCAATATCGTGACCAACTCAACTCAATAGCCCATTTCACTAGCCTCTCCGCTTACCTCGCGCTACTCATCACATTTCTTATCGGAAGATTAGTTCCTGACGATTATCTTGTGCGAAAGAAAATACGGCCAAGTCTCCTCATTACCACTAAGGTGCCGACTTTCCTTTTCGTGATAACCGCACTTAAGATTCTCAAAACCTTATCGGCTATAATATAACGCCTCAATCGATCTCTCCTCCCCATCGACAGACTGCAGTTAACCTCCCTTGCTCTCCCACCGCAATCAGGTAGAGATGCGGCTCACTCGCAACGGGTTACGAAAATGGCTGGGACAAGACCCGGCATTTTTCAACCGAAAGCTTTCCTGCAATCCTCATCCCAAACAAACTTTTGGCCTTCCTCAACATTTTGGAAGCATGGTAAACTTTCTTCATTCCAGGCGCAATAAATCATTGCAATACGCTAGCCGACCTATCAAACATCGCACATCCTCGCATCTATAGTCGATTGTGTCGTGTTTCGTGGTTCGGTCGTGCTTTTTACACGTATTACAGGCCTCAACACAACCCGAACTCAACTCCTTAATTATTCGTACGCAAGACACACGAACATCGACCCGCTTTATGACACAAAATAATGCATACCTAAAAACCCGTATAATTTAAAACTCGACACGAAAAAAATAAAATAAAATCAGAAAAATTGAAATTCAAAAAAAAATACATAAAATATTAAAAATTGTTAAAAATCGTATTTAATAATTTTTCCATCATTTTAACCAACTAAAACATCACAAAAATATTAAAATAATATATAAATATAAAATTAAATGGGTACAGGTGTCAATTGTCTATTGCTTGGGGTCAACCGACCTAACCTATTTATTTTCGTATTTATCATGTCAGGCGATTTTGACCCGAACTTTTATTAAGGGTTGTGCATACCTTTAAATTAGTGTTAGGTTAGGTATGGGAGTTATCGTGTCGTGTCACAAATTAGCGCTTTTATTGGCATCGGTGGTGCCATCTCTGCGATGGCTGTAATACATGCTTTGAAACGAAGTACATC